>CP106711.1:136688808-137109561 GCA_025503065.1 Gossypium bickii
GCGAGCCTGTTCACCTTGACTTCATGTTTAGTGATCCATTCCTTACTGAGTAAGGAATGGAGATTGGATTTCTGGATCCTGGAGATTACGTATTGGAGATTGTTGGCTAAGAATAGGTATGAAACGGCGACGTCTTTGTAATACTTGGCCTTGCTATCGAGTTTGCAGAGTAGGACGAGAATTAGCCGCGAAATGCTGTCGGAGATGGGCGTTGCAGGAGATTCATTGGAAACAGGACTGTAAAAGGAAATTTCTGGCAAAGATGATTTCGCTGGCGGTGGCCAGTCTGAGATAATGTCGGTGAGGATGTTATCATAATCGGCTAGGGCAGTGAGGTAATTCATAGAGTAGATTGTCAGAGGATGAATACCGCCGCCAGGAACAATTGTTTTCGACAAGTCCTTTTGGATCATGGACTCAAAATCTAATAACAACAACCGCACTGACTCACTGAGTCGAGCCATTGAGTTAAGAGCTTGGGATCGAACGGCTGAAATCGATTCAAAAGAAAAGATTGTTTCGATCTCTGGCCAGTTATCTGAAATAGCCGTGTACATGCAAAGAAGTTGGAAAATTTTCTCCGGTGACGATTTTTTCACCTTAGCGACGACTTCGGGGAATTCAAACAGAAGGACGGCACCTTCTCTTGTAATCTCCGAAAAGCAAGATTCTCTAATGGAATCCGACGAGGAAAAGACGAAATCGCATAGGATTCTTTCTCCAGTAAAAAGCGTCCTCATTGAAATCTTCATGGCTTCTAACCAGTCCTTGATTTTCAAATTCAGTACATCCCACTCCATTTTATTGATCTTCGACGAGCTTACTTTTTCGATTCCGAGCTTATAAATACCTTCATTGATAATCGATTTCCGAATCATATTATAAATTTGAACGCATTCTTTAGCGTAACCAGAACCGATCATACAATCCGCTATCGATTTCAGATCTGACATCGCCATGAAAGAAACTTCTTCTACTTCAGAGATGGATTCTTTGGCGGCGCCGATTTCATAGTCCGGTGAAGCATCGTAATCATAATCCGACAAGCTTGATTGTGTGGATGTCCGTGATGATCGAGTGGAAACCGATTCTGGATCCAAATGAGCCCGGTTCATCGATAAAATCTGGTAAAACTCCTTTTGAAGCCTCTTCATCGCGATTTGCATCAAACGTTGAGCTCGAATGAGGTTTTTCGAACCAGAATCTTGACCGGAAACGAGAAATTGCATGATTTTACGCAGGTCGTTGATGGATCTGATGAAGTGCATGGCTTCTCTTTTACTTTCGTAGAACATAGAGGTCACCTTAGCGTACGACGACGTTTCCCCATCCCATTTAGCGACGATGATAGCGGCGGTGTCAATGATTTGCTCGATCATGGATTCAGAGAATCCATTGGCCGACGAGGTTATCGAAGATGATGGTGATACCGACCCTTGAAACAAAAGTGTTTCAGGGCTGAAACAAAGACTCCTCATTCCTTTCCGCGGCATTTTTTTACGGTGGTAAGGTTTTTTAAAATCCTTTTTCTGGCGGCAGATGGAATTTTTGAGCTTAAGTTTTCCTCTTGTCTGCGTGGGTTTTTATAGACGTTCTAAGCAACGGCGTCATTTTACTGGTTTTGACTTTTTGAGTAAGACCAACTTGCCTTTATGTTGTTACATGTGTCCCCACGTCCTCCATTAAATGAGAAAACCATATTCAATAAAATATACATTTTAAGATTAGTAAAGGAAAATTTTCAAATGTTTTTTTTGGATATCCGTTAAAGTTATATTTATATTTTTTTTATAATTGATGAATTATCTATTTTGAGTTTTGATGAAAATATTTTATTTAAAAAAAATAGAATTTTAACTTAATAATAAATTTCTATATATATTCGTTAATTATATTCTAGATTAAATTTATTTTAATTAAATTTTAACAAATTATTAAAATAAGATTTATTTACACATAATAATTCATAATAATCTTTTTTTTTACATAATGTCTAGAACTAGCCATTGTTTCTCCTAACCCATAACTAAGAGAATAATGCTTTTAAGCGCACTCGAACCCACATCCTCATGCATTGACAATAATATCCATATCAATTGAGCTAATACTCGACAGAAATATTAATTATTTTCTAAAATATGATTTGAGAAAGAACTAGAGGATGTAATAAAAAAGAATTAGAGGTTGTAATAAAAAAACAAGTTGCCCAATTGTTCTAATGTTAGAAAAAAATATAATTTATTTTACATTAATTTCTTTTTGACTCTAAATGAAAATAAAAATAAATGGGGAATATCAAGTTGAGGGAAGCTAAGCTCTATCTATTTTAAGACATTATTAATTGAGGTCTCTAAATAAAAGTACGACCGCGTATACAAATATCTTGAATTTCAAATTTTATCTAATTACATAATTAAGAAAATAATAAAAATAATTTAATGTTATTTATATATATATATATATTCCTACTCCTACCTTTCTTATATGGTTATCATCCCTCTTATATCCTTAACATTTTTTAATTTATATCTAAATAAAATAATATTGGGTAAATTCACTATTAGTCACCTAATTATTAATAAATTTCTTTTTTGGTCATCTAATAATGAGAAATTACAAAATGATTACTAAACTATTCGATTTTACCTCTCTCTTTTTTCATCGGCCCTTAAATGACTAATGGAAAGGTGATGTGGTAGCTTTTAAAATAGGTATAATAATAAATTCAACCCTCAACGTTTATACATTATGTCAAATTATTCTTAATATTTAAAAATTTAACCTTGTTAATTAGGTGGCTCAAGTAGTACCATGTTTACAAGCACGTCACCTATAAAGTATTGGTTGGTGGTTCGAGTTATGATGTGCCCTTGTATCTTCATAAGTCTTCACATTTTCAATACTAACACCTATCTAGAATTATCTTTTTATTAGTAATTTAACGAATAAAGACAAAAAAGAAAAAAGTTGAATAGTTTAGTGACTATTTTGCAACTTTAAATTTAGGTGACCAAAAAAATTTACTAATAATTAGGTGATTCAATGTAGTTTATCCTAATATAAAACCTCTCATTGCAAAATTAAGATTTATTTTGATACAAAATTTAGTTAAAAATTAACTTGTTCCAAGGTTTTGGTATTTTTAGAAGTTGAAAAATCACATTCTTAAGTGCTTATTCAAAAAATTTGATTATTTATCTATATTAATGAGTATCTAATATATATATATATATATGACGGGATGCTAACTCTTTCGAAATAGTATTTGAAATATTATTCATCGAGAAATAATGGATCCCTGAACATGTCAATTGTCTTATAACTCTATGAAGAGCTTGAGTGCTTGAGGTAATGGGTTTAATAGAGCGGGAACGCCTGATCAGATTGGACTGTGTGTGGCATACAATCGCCTGCCAAATGACAACAATATTGATTCATTGAGGAACCCTTCGACTCTCGATGAATGTCACTTTGAAAACTTTTTTAAAGAATCAATTCACATAAAATATTTACAAGTATAACCATGATTACAATTAATATATCCAAAAAAATACAATAAAAAAACAATATCAGAAAGCACGATTGAATTAGAAACTTAATTCGCAATAAGACTTAAACCAAAATAAACCTAATTTGACAAATGACTTTATTAGAAACTTTTAATAGACTATTCAAGTTCAAATTTGATGTCAAGCACATCAATAATCGAGAATTCGATCCTCGTTTTGAGTATGGAGCAATTTTAAAATTCATGATCAACGTTTATTCCCTTAATCGGCTTACAGAGTGCAGAAGATTAGTCATTGGACTCACTCCAATAAACACTTTTAACAAATCATTAAACGTACGTGATTTAAAACAATATGGTCAAATGGTTATAATATTAATTATTACTTATTTCAACTCATTGGTTGTGTTAATGAAATTGATGTCGAAATAATTCGAGCGTTTAAATTTGAGTTTTAGAGTCTAACTTTAGTTCGAATTATGGTACGATCGATTCAGATTTATTGCATTTTCAACTTATTTTAGGGACCTTAAATTTAAATGGCATGTTGAATAGTTAGCAAGTTGGCAAATTGAGAGTAGTCAAAGTTATAAGCAGTCGTACTAATTAAATTAACCATAGCTTAAGTTAATAAGTTTTAAATATCATCTTGAGTTATCACTTTTCTTTATCCAAAAGCGTTAACCCCTGATTTCACTAAAGGAAAAAAAAGTGGTCTTATATTCGTTTAATTGCACCCTAATGACAAACCTTTTAAATGTTCGGCCAAAGCTTACCAAAATTTTAGATTTGGTCAAAAAAATGTTTTTTTTTAAACAAGAAAGGAAGGTAAATTATGATTAATGCAAATTTATAGCACAAGGGATGGTATTCGATCGATCTCGGATCGAGTACAGGTGAAGCGGGACAGGGTGAATTTTATTCAAAAATTTGTTTTTAATTTAGTCCTTAAAATTTTTGATAAAAGAACAATTCTTCTTACTTCAAAACATAATATTCGGAAAAAAAATTTGACACTTGTAAATTAAAACCCTTCGAATTTAAGTTTGAGTTCGAGTTCTAGATGATATTTTTGTCCTCACTTGGTGTGGGGTTGACAATTAGATTTGATTGAGTACCAAGGTAGTGTAAAAGGTCCAACAAGTTGGACTTAATTTGTGGACAACATATATTACATTAATACACATACAAAATGCAAGTGAAAAAAAATAGATGGTCCTATGTCTTTATTTCTTAATTGCATTCTAGAGAAAATTTGTCAAAAATTGAAATTTGTTATTATATTTTAGGGTAATTTAATCTGTTAGTCCCTCTCAAATTAGGTTATTCTTATTTTGATCATTTTAATTTTTTTTTGTTAATTTGGTTGTTGTCGTTAAATTGACCAATTTATTCATTCCGTAGTTAAACCCACTATTTTACCTATCATTTCATGGTTAAATTAAAGGTTCTATAATGGAAGGACATGATTTATATTACATTGATAGTTTAATAATGTAATTTAGAATGAGGGTCATAGTTTAGCGATGTCTGATGCAATTAACTCATATATAAAAGAGATGGGACAAATGACAATATTTTAACTCGGTTTGTGGAGTTAAAAAACAATGTTATCTAGTATACCAAATACTAGCCATTTATTTCAAAAGAAATTTATTATTTATTATATTTGTTTATTTTTTAGTCCAAAATTATTTTTTTGTTTATTTTATTCACAAGCATTACTCAGTGATGTATTCAATTATACATTCATGAACATGCTTGCATGCTTGCAAATATGTTCGTTTAATGTTTACGAGCAAGTTCATTTAGTTTAATTTCAACTAACACGAATATATATAAATTTAAATAAATACAAACACAAATTTGAAATTTTTAATGGATACAAATTGAACATAAATAAATTTAAAAATAAACATGAATAGAGGATTAGAGGCAAGGGTGAAGCCAAATTTGTTTGTAAGGGGGTTCAGGATATTTTTATAAATACATCTGTTAAAAGTCGGCTGTGCCTACTTTGAACAAGGTATTTATAAATTCAAGATAATATTGGTAACCTTGAATTTGTGTTTAGTGATCCATTCCTTACCGAGTAAGGAATGAAGATTGGATTTATGGATCCTGGAGATTACGTATTGGAGATTGTTGGCTAAGAATAGGTATGAAACGGCGACGTCTTTGTAATACTTGGCTTTGCTATCGAGTTTGCAGAGTAGGACAACAATTAGCCGCGAAATGCGGTCGGAGATGGGCGCTGCCGGAGATTCATTGGAAACAGAACTGTAAAAGGAAATTTCTGGCAAAGATGATTTCGCAGGCGGTGGCCAATCTGAGATAATGTCTGTGAGGATGTTACCGTAATCGGCTAGGGCTGTGAGGTAATTCATAGAGTAGATCGTCAGAGGATGAATATCGCCGCCAGGAGCAATCGTTTTGGACGAGTCCTTTTGGATCATGGACTCAAAATCTAATAATAACAACCGCACTGACTCACTGAGTCGAGCCATTGAGTTAAGAGCTTGGGATCGGACGACTGAAATCGATTTAAAAGAAAAGATTGTTTCGATCTCTGGCCAGTTATCTGAAATAGCCGTATACATGCCGAGAAGTCGGAAAATTCTCTCCGGCGACATTTTTTTCACCTTAGCGACGACTTCGGGGAATTCAAACAGAAGGACAGCACCTTCTTTTGTAATTTCTGAAAAGCAAGATTCTCTAATGGAATCCGACGAGGAAAAGACGAAATCACATAGGATTCTTTCTCCAGTAAAAAGCGTCCTCATTGGAATCTTCATGGCTTCTAACCAGTCCTTGATTTTCAAATTCAGTACATCCCACTCCATTTTATTGATCTTCGACGAGCTTACTTTTTCGATTCCGAGCTTATAAATACCTTCATTGATAATCGATTTCCGAATCATATTATAAATTTGAACACATTCTTTAGCGTAACCAGAACCGATCATGCAATCCGCTATCGATTTTAGATTTGACATCGCCACGAAAGAAACTTCTTCTACTTCAGAGATGGATTCTTTGGCCGCGTCATTTTCATAGTCCGGTGAAGCATCGTAATTGTAATCCGACAAGCTTGATTGCGTGGATGTCCGTGATGATCGAGTGGAAACCGATTCTGGATGCAAATAAGCCCGGTTCGTCGATAAAATCTGGTAAAACTCCTTTTGAAGCCTCTTCATTGCGATTTGCATCAAACGTTGAGCTCGAATGAGGTTTTCCGAACCGGAATCTTGATCGGAAACGAGAAAATGCATGATTTTTCGCAGGTCGTTGACGGATCTGATGAAGTGCATGGTTTCTCTTTTGCTTTCATAGAACATAGAGGTCACCTTAGCGTACGACGACGTTTCCTCGTCCCATTTCGTGACGATGATAGCGGCGGTGTCAATGATTTGCTCGATCATGGATTCAGAGAATTCACTAACCGGCAATGTTATCGAAGATGATGGTGACACCGACCCTTGAAACAACAACGTTTCAGGGCTAAAACAAAGACTCCTCATTCCTTTACGCGGCATTTTTTTATGGTGGAAAGGTTTTTTTAAATCTTTTTTTGGCGACAAATGGAATTTTCGAGCTTAAGTTTTCCTCTTGTCTGCGTGGGTTTTTATAAACGTTCTAAGCAACACCGTTGTTTCACTGGTTTTGACTTTTTTAAGTAAGACCAACTTGCCTTTTAAGTTGTTATACTTGTCTTCCTACTTACTTGATGTCTCCCATTAAATGAGAAAATCATCCAATGAAATAATAATCATTCAATAAAATATACATTTTAAGATTAGTAAAGGAAAACTTTCAAAGAGTTTTTTTTTGGATATCCGTTAAAAGTTATATTTATATATATTTTTTCTTATAATTAATGAATTATATATTTTGGGTTTTGATGAAATATTTTATTTTAAAAAAATTAAAATAAAATTCTAACTTAATAATAAATGTCTCTCTCTATATATTCGTTAATTATATTCAAGATTAAATTTATTTTAATCAAATTTTAACAAAATTTTAAAATAAGATTTATTTACACATGATATTTCATAATATTTTTTTGACATAACGTCTAGAACTACCCAAAGTTTTTCCCAATCCATAAATAGGAGAATAATGCGCTTCAGCACACTCGAACTCACATCCTCGTGCTTTGAGAACAATATCCATATCAATCAAACTAATACTCAACCTACAAAAATATTAATTATTTTTGAAAATATGATTTAAGAAAGAATTAGTGATTGTAATAAAATAAAATAAAAAACAAGTTGCCTAATAGTTCTAATGTTAGGAAAAAATATAATTGATTTTACATTAATTTCTTTTTGACTCAAAATTTGAAATGAAAATAAAAATAAATGAGGAATATCAAGTTGAGAGAAGCTAAGCTCTATCTATTTTAAGACATTATTAATTGAGGCCTCTAAATAAAAGTATGACCGCGTATACAAATATCTTGAATTTCAAATTTTATCTAATTACATAATTAAGAAAATAATAAAATATTTAATGTTATATATATATATATATTCCTACTCCGACCTTTCTTATATGGTTATCACCCCTCCTATATCGTTTTAGCTTTTTAAATTTATATCTAAATAAAATAACATTGGGTAAATTACACTATTAGTCACCTAATTATTAATAAGTTTCTTTTTGGTTCTTTTAATTATGAGAAGTTACAAAATGATACTTAACTATTTGATTTTATCTCTCTCTTTTTTCACCAACCCTTAAATTTGAGTTTTAGTGTCTCACTTTAATTCGAGTTATGATACGATCGGTTCAGATTATTAACTGAACAGATTTATTGAATTTTCAACTTATTTTAGGGCCCTGAAATTTAAATGGCATGTTGAATAATTAGCAAGTTGGCAAATTGAGAGTAGTCAAAGTTATAAGTAGTCGTACTAATTAAATTGACCATAGCTTAAGTTAATAAGTTTTAAATATCATCTTGAATTATCACTTTTCTTTATCTAAAAGCTTTAACCCCTAATTTCACTAAATTAAATTTAAGGGAAAAAAAAAGTGGTCTTATATTTGTTTAATTGCACCCTAATGACAAACCTCTTAAATGTTCGGCCAAAGGTTACCAAAATTTTAGATTTGGTCAAAAACATATATATATTTTTTTTAAAACAAGAAAGGAAGGTAAATTATGATTAATGCAAATTTATAGCACAAGGGATGACATCTGGTTGGTCTCGAATCGAGTAGAGGTGAAGTGGGATAGGGTGGATTTTATTTAAAAATTTATTTTCAATTTATTCTTTAAAAATTTTGATAAAAGAAAATTTTGTCTTACTTCGAAACATTATATTTGGAAAAAAATTTGACACTTGCAAATCAAAACTCTTCGAATTTAGGTTTGTGTTCGAATTCTAGTTGATATTTTTGTCCTCACTTGGTGTGGGGTTGACAATTAGGTTTGGTTGAGCACCGAGGTAGTGTAAAAGGTCCAACAAGTTGGGCTTAATTTGTGGACAACATATATTAATGTAATACACATACAAAATGCAAGCAGTGGAGAAGCCAGAACAATTTTTTAGGTGGCAGGATAAAATTTTAATTTTTTATAGTTTATATCTTTATAATTTGTAAAGGATTAAATTGAATTTTTATAATTTTAAGGGGGCAAAGTGTAATTTTACCTTTACTAATTTAAAATTTTTAAAAAATTCTAAAGGCCTAAATAACAATTTTACATTTTAAGGGGGGGTCGGGGCCCATGCCAGCCCCCTGGCTTCGCCCCTTAATGCAAGTGAAAACTTGGTGTTGAGTTGACTATTAAGTTTGGTTGAGCACCAAAATAGTGTAAAAGGTCCAACAAGTTAGGCTTAATTTGTGGACAACATATATTACATCAATACACATACAAAATGCAAGTGAAAACTTGGTGTGGGGTTGACAATAAGGTTTGGTTGAGCACCAAAGTCGTGTAACAGGTCCAACAAGTTGGGCTTAATTTGTGGACAACATATATTACATTAATACACATACAAAATGCAAAGTGAAAAAAAAATAGATGGTCCTATGCCTCTATTTCTTAATTGCATTCTAGAGAAAATTTGTCAAATATTGAAATTTGTTATTATATTTTAGGGTAATTTTCTCCGTTAGTCCCAATCAAATAAGGTTATTCTTATTTTGATCATTTCAATCTTTTTTTTTTTTTTGTTAATTTGGTTATTGTCGTTAAATTGACTAATTTGTTCATTCCATAGTTAAACCCACTTTTTCACCTATCATTTAATGGTTAAATTAAATATTTCTATAATGGAATAACATGATTGATATTATATTGATAGTTTGATGCTGTAATTAGAACGTTTTAAAATTTGAGGACCAATTTAGAACGAGGGTCATAGTTTAGCGATGTTTGGTGCAATTAACTCATATGCAAAAGAGATGGGACAAATGGCAAATTTTTAGCTCTGTTTGTGGAGTTAAAAAACAACGCTATCTAGTATAACAAATACTAGCCATTTCAAAAGAAA
This sequence comes from Gossypium bickii, assembly GCA_025503065.1. NCBI lineage: Eukaryota > Viridiplantae > Streptophyta > Magnoliopsida > Malvales > Malvaceae > Gossypium > Gossypium bickii. Next base: position 136,698,829 of record CP106711.1, read on the forward strand.
TTTATTAATTATTATATTTGTTTATTCTTTTTAATCCAAAATTATTTATTTGTTTATTTTATTCATGAGCATTACTCAATGACATATCCAATTATACATTCATGAACATGCTTGCAAATATGTTCGTTTAATGTTCACGAACAAGTTCAGTTAGTTTAATTTCAACTAACATGAATACATATAATTTTAAATAAATACGAACACAAATTTGAAATTTTTAATGGATACAAATTGAACACAAATAAATTTAAAAATAAACATGGATAGAGGATTAGAGGCAAGGGCGAAGCCAAAATTGTTTGTAAGGGGGTTCGGGATATTTTTATAAATATATCTATTAAAAGGCAGTTGGGCCTACTTTGAACAAGTTATTTATAAATTCAGAATAATTTAAATACTCAAAATGTATCCGATATTATAATCATTTAAGTTTATTTTTACCTTTTAATATTTAGATATAATTTATACTTAGATATTTCAATTACTAAACTTTATTTTCACCGATTTAATATTTAGATGCTATTTTGTATTAGTTTACCAAATTAAACTAGAAATGTCACTAAATTTATCATAAAAATTATAAATTCCATAAGGATCTGTCTGAACAACACAAAGTAATTGGACGAAAGTGTTATTACTAGTATAGTAATTATATTCTCTTGCAATTACAAATAATTGTAATTCCATAAACATATTTGGCTGATAGAGTGTAATATACAGTCACATAATTTATATTTTTTTAAAAATATCAAATATTATAAAAAATTTATAAGTATGGTAAAAATAATTGAAAATAAAATAATCATATGTATTATGCTAGCTTAAAAAAGTAGCTGGTAATACTATTACTAATAAAAATAGCAATATAAATAGACATCATATGCAATTTTATCTAATTGTTCTAATGTATATTTATTCAGTTATTCCCTCTTTAATATTTAACATGTGATATTTATCGTCATTCGTTAGTCTTTGACCGAGTTCATCATCATCTGAACTTGAATTTGCATAATTAAAATTATTAAAATCCCCTTCTTCCATACACACTTCGAAGCATGAATCATCTCAATTCCTTCTATTATATGATATATATTTTTAAAACAACTAATGTCTAAAATTAAAGAGTTTGCGAGCTGTCTATAGTGTTTGTGTTTAGCACTATTCTCTCAAATAGTATCATACCCCATGATATAAAGCAAGAAAAAAAATTCTATTTGCGTAATTAGTATCGATATTATAATATTTGGGTTCATAATCTAAATAGTTTGTAGCTTCAATTATAATAAATAAAAATCTTATATAAAGTTAATATAGAGAAATATTTATACTATGTTATGCTCATTTTTATAATTCGTAAAATATAATATTTATAATATAATAATATTTATAATATAATAAAGATAAATTGTCTAGAACTTTCATAACACTTCTCATAAATACTATAATTTCTTGCTAAAACCTTAGAAATTTGTTTTATAAATAAATTATGATAAAAATTTGAATAATCCTAGCCCTTTGATCTTGGCTTATACATACATACATACATGAATACATACATACATAAAGTTAGTTCTTTTGGTTCTCTTTAATGGAAGCATTAACCTGGGTTTGGATCCTTTGCCTTTGCTCTACTTCAATTGCTCTTTGATCTCTGCCCTTTGTGTAAGCTTCAAAGAACTCTTTGTTTTCTTTCTGCAACTCATTCCAAACTGTATATATATATATAATGATGCAAAAAGAAACACTTTAAAGACCCTTAATTTTGCTTTTCATATTTATTTAAAAAAAAAAGAATAAATGAGTGAAATTTAAATTAATAACCTGTGGAAGTAATGACTGGTTTAATATTTGCATGCTTAGACAAAGCTTCCATGCACTCTTCTTTGCTCATGTTGAAGATCAAACACTCTTCTATAAGATGGTGTACCTACATATACATGATTATAATCATAATCATATAATAAAAACATGTATAATGTAATTATATATTACTTACCATGTGGATATAAGCTGAAGAATCACCCATAAATCATATAAATATTAGTACTAAAAATATATATAAAAACCTAAGAGCTTAAAGGATTGAAACTTGGAAAATGACTGGAAAAGGTTAATGACAGAGAAATTAAGCAAAGAATAAGCCAATCAAAGATACCTTAAAAAATATTCCATGTTTTCACTTAAATAGAGTTTTGAGTTTAGGGTTCATCCGCTTGAAAAAGTCTAAAAAAAAAAAATTTCTTTAAGGGTATTTTTTATTATTTTTTTATTTTAAATATTATAAAAAGACGGAATAAATAATGAATGATGTTTTGTTTAGTGGTAAGATATAAGTATTGAATATTAATGTATATTTTTTTATATTTTTATATAAAAGGTATAGAAATGATAAAAACACACTTAAAATAATACAATTTACTTTATAAAATGAGAATATTTTTATCTTTTTACAATTGAGTTACTCGGTTAACCAACTACATCAATTCAGTCAACAACTTTATAATAAATATAAATGTTTCTTTGTTTTGTTTTCTTGTACCGTAAGTGTTACGTAACACTTTACGCCCTAATTGAGAGTGACAAAACAATTTATGTCTCGTTCTAATAATATCAAAAAAAAAATTTGTCATATGCACAGTCCGTGAAGTTTTTAGATTTTAAAAATGTCGAAGGACATGATAATCTTTATTATAATTTTTGTTTTTTTTTTAATATATATTTACACTTCTCTTACTAAAATTATTAGATAATGATGAAGGAAAAAAAAAGGATGATAATGTAAATTAATAAAAGTAAAGAAGGGTTGGGTTGAAACTTTTTGTTTGATGCTGTCCACATTCGCATTTGTGTGGTCCACCCTCGCACGTGGGACGGTGTTTGTGATTGGTGGAGGGAAGATTTTAGAAGATTTTAGGATTAAAACATTTAGTACTTGAGTTTATCAATTTTTTCTACTTGGTCCTTGAACTATTTTTGATCTAGGGTTAAATCATGAATTGGGGCCTGAACTTCACAACAACTCCCACATTGGGGCCTGAACTTTTTTTGGCCCAAGTTAACACCCGTGCTTAGCAATTGTTTCTGCATTGGGGCCTGAATTAGCACTTGTTCCTATGAGTGAGCGAAATTCGATTTGATTCGAAAAACTCAATAAAAAAATTCAAATTTTGAATTAAATAGTTCGAATTATTTGAGTTAATCAAGTTATTCGGATCAACTCGAATAAAAAATTAAGTTTTTCGGTTTAACTCGAATATGAATTATACAATTTGAGTTATCCGAAAATCCGAATAAGAAAAGACAAAACTACGTCGTTTTGATAAATGTTTACCCATTAAGTTAAAAGGCAAAATCATTATATTGTTCATGTAGTTAAATAATCTTGTACTTCGTCTACTAGTTAAATAATCGGTCCATCTAAACGCAACATTAAGTATAAAATAATAGGATTTGTTAACTCGACTCGATTTGACTCGTAATTTTTTGACTCGATGCAAAAAAAAATCAAAATGAGCTCGGTTGCTAAAATAGGATTTGTCAACTTGACTAACTCGAAAATTTTTTACTCGACTTGATCGAATACTCACCCCTACTTGTTCCTACATCAAGGCTTGAACTTTTTTCCAAATTAGTCCCTGAACTTGGCCATTGTTTCCACAGTGGGGCCTAAACTTTAGGGTATTCAAGGAAATATCAAGGATTAATTTGGACCCAAAAAAATTTCAAGCCCCAAAAAGTTATTTAACCATTTGGTTTACATTAATATTGGAACTTGGGAATTTTTCTCAATTTAGTCCCAAAATTTGGATTTTGTTAGAGTATGATGATGTGTAATTCTGAGGTTGTGTCACGGCATCACTTGAATTTTCTTTTTTTAAAAATCTATAACTTTTATAAATTTTTTTTTGTATTTTTTATAAGGTTTTTAAACTTTGTAGGTAATGACATGGAACAATTTAGAGTACCAAGTCATCAAATATTAATGAAATCCAAATTCATGGATCAAATAGAAAAAGTTACAAATGTCCAAGCCTAATATAAAAAAACTCAGAGATTAAGTTAAGAAAAAATGTTAAGTTTAGGGACTACACGTTGATTTATCCCACGGTTTTTTTAAGCAGCTAGCCCGTCCTTTGTTTCACACGTGGTTACTGGGCCACAATCCACGTGACACGTCTTCCCCATTTAGGCTTCTGCTGATTTAGGGCCGCACAATTACGAACCTAAAACGACCCGTGAAGTTGCCGTATTTGGTTAGTTACTCACTGCAAGACAAACAGCTCGGGGGGAAAAGAACAGTTAAATTCGACTTCATTATTTAAGGGATAAATATCAATTTTACACAAGAAATTTAGTTTAATGTACAATTTGATACATGAATTTTGATTTAGTACAATTATCCAGATAAAACTTGAATTGTAATTCACGTGTATCCATAAAATTTTGATTTTGGTTTAATTGCGCATATTTAAAGAAATGAATAGATACAGTTATTTTCATATCGGATTAATATAATTGTTTATGTACGCAATATAACAATGTAAAATGGTATTTGTCGAAACCATCTTTTTTTGACAAAACGGAATCGACTCTTGTTTTTTTTTTTTTGAAAAAAAAATGGGAGTCGCCACCGATCTCTTATTAGGTGTGATCGGATCACCTTTGTTTTAATAAAACATTTTTGATTTACTAAAACAGTGTTTTTGGTCTATGAAAATTTGAGAATATGGGTTCGGGAGTCGGTTACGTGCGAGGAAGGGTTAGCACCCTCGTCACGCCCAAAATTGGTACCAATTTGATTAATAAATGTCCTAATGTCGAAAGTTTGAAATTTTGAAAGAATTTAAAATTTTGATTTCTTTTGGAAACGTTTGTGTTTTCTTGAATTAAATCGAGATTTTCTCGTTTCAAAGAAATAAAGTGTCGCATCCAATACTTTAGGACACGATAGTTTAAATCCTCGATCCTGAGATCCTCTCATAGTTTTCCAAAGTACAAATTGAGACTTTCTCGTTCCCAAGGGACTAAAATATTACATCCAATGCTTTAGGACATGATAGTTTAAGTCCTCGATTTGGAGATCATCTCGTAGTTTTTGAATTGAAATTGAGGATCTTCTTGTTCCAAAAAGATAAAATACCACATCCAATGCTTTAGGGCACGATATTTTAAATCTTTGAATCCAAGATTATCTCGTGGTTTTCTTAAATCGAAAATCCAGATCTTCTTGTTCCAAAAGGATAAAATATCACATCCAATACTTTAGGACACGGTATTTTAAACTTTCGAATCCAAGACCATCTAAAAATATCGATTCACATAAAATGGCGCGGACAAAGATAATCATAAAATATCAAGACGAAAACAAAGGGATAAAATGAGATATTAAAAATAGTACAACACGCACGTGACAAGATAATATAGATATAGTTATAATAATAAAATTAGTTAGGTACTAATAAAATATGTACAGGAATACGATAATGGTAACACCTATAATGCATATAATACATATAATGATAACGCATAATAGCGATGAATGGTAATAAAGTGAAGATAATAGTGAATATAATAATAATAAGGGTACGAAATCTACACAATGTACTAATATAAATATAGTAGTAATAATGATATAATGTTAACAATATAATAATAAAGATAATAACGTAGTAATAATAATAATAATAGAAACTATATGCACAATATAATAACAATAATATGATGATGATAGTAACAACATGATAATGCGATAATAATAAGCGAGAGTGTATGCAATCGAACAACAATAATATGATGGTGATAGTATAATACTAATGCAATAATAATGTTAATAATGGTAACCGATAATAACAAAATTGGTTAAATTAACAAGTGGATGAGAGGACTAAATCGAGAGGAAGGTCGATAAAAGGTAGAAATAAGAAATAGGTTGGGGGGCTTTATAGCGTGCGTAAATGGAGAGAGGGACCCAAAGCGCAAAAACTCCATTTTATGAAGAAGCGCGGATCCCTTGGCGCGGACGGGTCGGGTCACATGGGTTCCTTTAAAAGCCCGAATTTTCCTTTTTGTTTCATTTGCGGACTCTCGTCTCAAAAAAACACAAAAACTCTTCTGTCTTCTCTCCTCTCATCCGTCCGACGATCGGCCTCCCCTCGACCTTCTTTGTCGCACCACCACGCCACCATCAGATCGGTGGCGGTGGTGCCCCAAATCGAGACCTTTTGGTCCTTTCCGAACCCCTTTGAAACCCCAAAACCCAAGGAAGAAATCTTTTTTCGCTCTCGATCTAGTTTCGATGACGGGTACGAAGCCCCGACGACGCGCTCCGAGAATCAGGTATGACCCCTTCGCTTTTTATTCGTTTTGTTGTTGATTTTTTTAGATTTGAAATTAGTACGAGAGAAAATATGAAAAGCCAAAGCGGTATTAAACGAAAAAAAAAAAAGCAGAAGGATTGAAAGACAACCTCGCACCTTTTTACTTTTCGTAGTAGTTTCTTTTATTTTCGCTACTGGTCTCTACTTTTTCGAACCCGTATTACATCGGTTTCTCCTGGCTTTATAGCCAAATACATAAGCTTTTTATTACTATTTGTTCCATGCTCCTTGGTTTCTGTTGCCCCTGCGTTTGGTGTTGTTTGCGGTGATGGGCGCAGTTTTGGTGGAGACGGGGTCGAGGTGCACGGGCGCGCGAGATCGGCGCGCGTGACTCGGGAAACGACGTGTCGCGCGCGTGGAATAGACGCGCAGGGGGGAACACGCGCCGATCGAAGCGGCGGCGTGTGGCGTGGCGACGCACGCGCACGCAATAAAATCGGCGAGCGGTGCGCGTGGTGTCTGCTGGGGGGAGCGCGCGTGGGGTCCACGCGGGGGGCCAAAGGCTGGCGGCGCATTAGGGTTTTCTGTTAATGTGGTTAGGGCTTAAAACTTGGTTTTGGGCCTGTTTTAGGCCAGTCTATAAGGGTTGTTGGGTTAATGAATTTTGGGCTGTAGCTTGCATTAATGGGTTTGACTTGGGTTTGGTGTTTTATTTGTAAATGGACTGTTTTTATTTTAATAATATTTTTTGGGTTTTTAATTTGGTTTTATTTTGGTTGGATTTTATTTATCTGATGGGCCAACGGGCCGGGCAAAAATTGGTGATTACAGCTGCCCCTCTTTGCTTATTGTCGTGAAACGAGAGTAGAGCAAAGACAATAAAAGAATCAATTTTACCCGGGCTTAGTTAAGCCTTGACTTCTTGACCCGCGTCTTCTTCAAACAGCTTCAAACTTTACTGTAGCTCTTTGCTTCGATCCATTCTACTGGAGGTTTGGGGTGTTAAGAATTCAGAAAGAAGAGATCCGTAAATTTGATCTTCTCGTTGAAACTTCTCGGAAATAGCGGGTGATAGGAATTCAGAAAGAACAGATCCGTAAATTTGATCCTCTTGCTGAGACTTCTCAAAAACAATGGGTGATAGGAATTCAGAAAGAAGAGATCCGTAAATTTGATCCTCTTGCTGAGACTTCTCGGAAATAGGAGGTGATAGGAATTTAGAAAGAAGAGATCCGTAAATTTGATCCTCTTGCTGAGACTTCTCGGAAATAGGAGGTGATAAGAATTCAGAAAGAAGAGATCTGTAAATTTGATCCTCTTACTGAGACTTCTCGGAAATAGGAGGTGATAGAAATTCAAAAAGAAGAGATCCGTAACTTCGATCTTCTCGCTGAAACTTCTCGAAGATAGGTTGATTCTCAATGTACTCAGGGAGGAGGGATTAGCGACTTCGACCTGCTCCACTGGGACGTCATAAATCTGAACTTTTCAATTTTGCTTCCTTACTATATTCAGTCGGCTCTGCGGGGGTACGTCTGACCCTCGATGCTGTTATGTTGTTCTCTGAGGAACCTGTCCTGCAGAACGTGCTTATGCTTATGCAAATGACGAGAGTGTTATGATCGGGGTGATTCAAATGCTCCTAACTATATGTACCATGCGAATGATGATTTTTTCACCGTGTAAAAATGACTAGGATGATTGCAATAATTTGAATGCTCCTAACTGGATGCGTATGAATGCATGAGAAGGACCCCATTTATGGTTTGGGTTGTCATTACTCATAGCGAGATTCGATTACAGATGCACTACGATCGTGGCAGATATAGAAAACCCAAAGAAACGAGCTTGCCCTACTACAATTCCGTTGTCATTTCCATTGTACTCTCTGAGACCTAAAGTCCGTACCCCTCGCCGCAACCTCAGGAGTGCGACATTTCTTTGTTCAAACAGACGGTCATTTTCTGACATTTCTGAACCTTAGGTGGAATGAATTTTGAACAATAGTCATATTTCAGGTCCTTGTATTATTCAGAGGCTTTCAGAATGATATACAAGACTCCTTTTATGAAAATATTATTAGTTCCGTAATCGTTATTTCAATGTAAAATGCCTAGAAATGATTGCGGGGAGGATATTGATTGCGAGTATAGCTCGAAACACAACAGGTTAATCAAACTGGTAAATGCAAACAAGAACGAAATTCATTGAATAAGATGGTCACAAATTACAAACTCAAGGTGGGTAAAATTGAAATTAGGTGCCCCAGATATCGCGGCCTAAGCTTCTCTGCCTAAACATTTGGAAGACCCTTTTGAGTTTGATATGTGCTTAGGAGATCTTTAGTGTTTTGTTAATGCATCGAGGCGCAACCTACCTCTTCCTTGTCCATTCCCGTGCAGCGAGGTTTTTCTTCACAGTTCAAGTCGCCCTTTTCAGGTTTTCGACTCAAATCCCTTTGGTCTCAAAGCGCCGCCGCGGGTTTTCGCCGCCTCCCCTCTTTTTTTTTTTTTTTTTTTGAGAAACAAGAGAAACAAGTTGTTCTTGGCGAGTTTTCGTCTAAGCTTGTTCAAGCAAAGTATCTTTTGACTGCATCTGAATTCACGGAGTTGGGCAAGCTCTTCCCGTCTATTTCTGTTAGAATCAGTGCACCTCCGGAGAAAGCCTTCTTCACCACGTATGGTCCCTCCCAATTCGGCATCCATTTTCCTCTGAAATCCTTCTGTATGGAGAGGATTTTCTTGATGCACTGTGTCTCCCTCGTGAAACTCTCTTGGCGAACTTTTCATTTATAGGCTCGCATCATGCGTTTTGATACATCCGATCGTCTTGCGGATAGCCTTTAGCCTCTTTTCTTCGATTAGGTTCAATTGATCGTATCGAGCCTGAATCCATTCGGCTTCATCCAGCTTCACTTCGGTCAAAACCCGAAGAGAAGGTATTTCCACTTCAATGGGTAGGACTGCCTCCATCCCGTAGACCAGTGAGAAAGGTGTTGCCCCGGTGGAAGTCCTGACGGACGTTCGATAAGCATAAAGTGCAAATGGTAGTTTTTCATGCCAATCTTTGTAAGTCTCTGTCATCTTCCCCACTATCTTTTTGATGTTCTTATTCGCTGCTTCTACTGCCCCATTCATTTTTGGACGGTACGGAGATGAGTTATGATGTTTAATGTCGAATTGACGACAAACATCTGCAATCGTGCTGTTGTTCAAATTCAATGCATTGTCTGATATGATCCTTTCGGGCATCCCATATCGGCAAATGATTTCCTTCTTTAAAAACCGACTAACTGCTAATTTAGTGACGTTAGCGTATGAAGCAGCTTCTACCCATTTCGTGAAGTAATCAATGACTACGAAGATGAATCGGTGTCCATTTGATGCTTTTGGTGAGATTGGTCAGATAACATCCATGCCCCACATGGAAAAGGGCCATGGGGAAGTCATAACGTGTAGGGGTGACAGAGGTACGTGAATCTTATCTCCGTAGATCTGGCATTTATGACATCTCTTAGCATAGCTGATGCAATCTCCTTCCATGGTGGACCAATAATATCCAAATCTCATTATTTGCCTAGCCATTGTGAATCCGTTAGCATGCGTTCCGCAAACGCCCTCATAAACTTCTTCTAGGATCATCTTGGCTTCTAGAGCATCGACGCATCTCAACTATACTTGATTTTTCCTCTTCTTGTACAAGATGTCCCCATCCAAAACATATTCGAGGGCCAATCTCCTAAGGGTCCTTTTCTCATTCTCAGTTGCGTGATTTGGGTATTCGCGATTTCTCACATATCGCAATATATCTTGGTACCAGGGGTGATCGTCTTTTTCTTCTTCTATGCTGCAGCAATAAGCTGGGGCTTCGTAAATACTCATTTGAATGGGCTTTACATTTTCTTGCTCATTCGCCTCAATCATGGAAGCTAAAGTAGCCAATGCGTCCGCCATCTGGTTTTCTTCTCGTGGGAGATAACTAAAGGTGATAACATCAAACTCTTCGATTAACCCCATGACTACCCTTCGATAGTTGATCAATTTGGGGTCTCTTGTCTCCCATTCTCCCCTTAGTTGGTAGATCACTAATGCGGAATCTCCATACACTTCCAGCGTTTTGACTCTACGCTCTGTAGCAGCGCGGAGCCCCATGATACAAGCTTCATATTCTGCCATATTGTTTGTGCAATCGAAATCCAACTTGCATGTGAACGGGTAGTGATCTCCATTTGGGGATACCAAGACTGCCCCAATCCCATTTCCAATAGTATTTTGATGCTCCATCGAAATTCAATTTCCAAAGGTCATCTTTTATAGTATCTTCTTCCGTAGCTGCCACGTACATTAGATCCTCGTTGAGGAAATCAAAGTTCAACGGTTCATAATCTTCTAAAGCTCTGCTAGCTAGGAAGTCGGCTATCGCGCTCCCTTTTATAGCTTTCTGGCTCACATATACAATATCAAATTCGAGACAGTAGGATTTGCCATCTAGCCATCCTCCCATTCAAAAGCGGTCGCCTCCATCATATACTTTAGGGGTCCAACTTTGAGATTAGGTCGTCGTGATACGGCATGTATTGTCTCAATCTCCGAAGTCGTCCAAATCAATGCACAACACGACTTTTCAATTAGCGAATATCTCATTTCGCACTCAGTGAATTTCTTGCTGAGGTAGTATATCGCCTTCTCTTTTCTTCCTGAATCATCATGTTGACCTAGCACACATCCCATAGAGTGACCCAGCACCATCAGATATAAGATTAATGGCTTGTCGGGGCGTGGAGGTGGCGATGCTTGGAGGGTTTGTCAAATCTTCGTTTGACCCTATCGAAAGCTTCTTGACATTCATCATTCCACGCGCCCGGGTTGTGTTTCTTCAAAAGGCGAAAGATGGGATTGCATTTCTCAGTCAACTGCGAAATAAACCGAGCAATGTAATTTAGTCTTCCTAGAAAACCTCGAACTTCCTTTTGGGTGCGTGGTAGAGGCAATTCTTGTATGGCCCGGACCTTGTCTAAGTCGATCTCGATCCCCTTCTCGCTGACTATGAAGCTCAACAGTTTGCCAGACCTGGCTCCAAAGGTACATTTATTGGGATTGAGTCTCAATTGGAATTTCCTTAGCCTCAGAAACAACTTCTGCAAAACTTGAATATGTTCTTCTTCTGTTCTAGACTTTGCAATCATATCATCCACGTAAACCTCAATTTCCTTATGCATCATGTCGTGGAACAAGGTCACCATGGCCCTTTGGTATGTAGCTACCGCATTTTTCAACCCAAATGGCATTACTTTATAACAGAATGTGCCCCACAATGTTATGAAGGTAGTCTTTCCCATATCTTCAGGGTGCATCTTTATCTGATTATATCCGGAGAAGCCATCCATGAAGGAAAATAGCGAAAAGCCCGCTGTGTTGTCTATTAGAGTATCAATATGAGGGAGAGGAAAGTTATCTTTTGGGCTAGCCTTATTCAAGTCTCTATAATCCACACACATTCGTACCTTCCCGTCTTTTTTGGGGACGACAGCACGATATTGGCTACCATTTCGAGTATTTGATCTCTGTAAGAATCTCGCGTCGAATTGCTTTTGGACCTCCTCCTTTATTTTCAAAGACGATATCCGGTCTCATCCTTGAAGTTTCTGCTGGGTCTGCTTGTACTCCTCCTTATGGGTAAGCGGTGTCTTCTTTATATCGGTGCTTAAACGGGCATGTCTTCATAAGTCCATGCGAAGACATCCTTGAATTCTCGCAATGATTTGATAAGATTCTGTCTTGTTTCCTCGGCTATCCCTGTTCCAATATTCACCATTTTCCCTTCTTCCAATGTCACGACCTCTCTTTGTTTCCTTGTGAGCGAGAAATTTGTCTCTCCGCCGCTCTACTATTCTTAACAGATCAGGGGACAGGTCATCGTCCGTGTCATCTTTAAAATTTTGTAATTCTTCTAAGCATGTGTCTCGCTCAAAAGGACATTCTGTATCCGAGGCAGCGTTACTCAAGTCATTGATATCTAGGGACCTGTTGCAGTTTAAGAAAATACGGACGGAATGAATAAATTTGTAAATGAACGATCGTATGTATGATAATGCTGAAAGAATGATTGGAAAATAAAGAACGGAAATGTTTGCTTCAAATGATGGTGAAAATGCATTTTATTGATATAACGATACTTGAACATGCGCCTATTTCACAAAAGAAATCTTGTTGCTCTTAGGCTTGAAGCAACAAGTGTGTCATGGACATTACTCTGAATGAGCCCTAAATACTACAGGGATTTCTTCCACAGTCCAATTGTCCAAGATGCTTTCCGATTCGTAAGGTTGGATATTTGGCAAGATTCCTCCATCAACCGCCTCCTCAGATATGGCACTGATGTAGACATTGCCTAACATTGTTGTGATGTCCTCTCTCTTCTGGGTCTTCGGCTCAGAGTGGATTACCCCTCCCGACACAAAGGTCTTGTATATGTGCGGGATTATCATGGGTTCCCATTTGGTTTCTTTTCCACTCAAACGAACGCGTCTTCTTTCCTGTCTCCTTTCTAGCTCCCTCTTCTTTTGTCTTGCATTTGGTTTGAATCCCAGGCCAAAGCGATCTTGTTTTTCTCTCAGCATAGGGGCCGCCATTCTCCTCTGAAGGTGCTTTCCAAGCCCTCTTCCCGGTAAAGCACCTTTCCCTACGGTCATTTTCAATCCCATCCATGTAGTCTTAGAGATTCTGGGCTTCAAGATTTTGTTTCCTTCCATGACAAAAGTTGTGTTCACGAACTCAAGAGTTCGGAAAGAGCATTCGGTTGCCTCGTCGTTTGTCTCCACGTAGGGCATGTCACTAGTCACGGTGGCAATAATGTCCTCCTCGGCTTTTATTGTTACCAGTCGGCCATCCGCTATTAATTTCACCTTCTGATGTAATGATGAAGGTCGCTGCATTTAATGTATCCATGGTCTCCCGATAAAAATTGTAGGAAGGTTCGATGTCCATAACGAGAAAATCTATTTCGTAGGTGGTTGGGCCAATTAGTAAGGGTACATCGATCCTCCCCATGACTCTTCTTTGAGTGCTGTCAAAGGCCTTTACCACGCTCGGCATTCCTTCATACGCGAACCGCCCACCCGTGTCTGTTGAGGGTGGTCAAGGGCAACACATTCAATGCAGACCCATTGTCTATCAAGACCCCTGGTAATATGTGCCCTTTGCATCTAGTGGTAATGTGCAAAGCCTTAGTGGATCCTATGCCTCCTGGTGGTATTTCATCATCATTGAAATGAATGAAATTGTCTGCACTTATATGGCCGATCAACCGATCCAACTTGTTAACTGAGATGTCACTAGCGACGTAGGTTTCGTTTAATGCTTTCATCAGTGCGTTCCTGTGTACTTCTGAGCATTGGAGCAAAGCTAATACGGATATGCGCGCTGGCTGTTTGTGCAGCTATTCCACCACACAGTATTCACTATGTTTTAGAAATTTCAGGAACTCCTTAGCCTCTTCCTCAGTCACTGGCTCCTTGATCTTTGGTTCGGGTTCAGCGGGCTTTCCTTTCTCATGTTCCGCCATTAGAGCTTTCCCTTTTATTACGTCGTAGTGTCTCCCGCTTCGCGTATGAAAACCTCCCCCTAGATCTTCTTTTGAGGTGTTGGCTACATTCTCCTTTTCTGGAACTGTTACATTGCATTCGTAATTCTAAGAAATTTCCTTGTTATCTTTATAAGCAAATGCAGCGGGCCTTCGTATTATCACTTTCGGCGCTGCCCGCATTTCCGTCTTATCACTTGCCAAATCTTCCCTTTGGGGAACTGCTATATTACACTCATGGTTGCGAGGCATTTTCTCCTTGCAAGCAAAGGTAGTGGGCCTCCGTATTACCACCTTTGGGGCCACCCGAAATCCAGTCTCATCGCTAGCTGAATCCTCCTTTCTAAAGACTGCCATATTGCATTCGAGGCTCCGAGGAATCTCCTTATCATCTTTATGAGCAGAGGTGGTGGGCCTCCGTATTACTATTTTCAGCGCGATTCGTGTTCCCGTCTCATCGATTCTTGGGCGCGAAATAATGATCATCGGGAGGCCAATTTTTGAGCTTTTTACTGTTGCCTCTGATGTGCATATGCTCTTATCTTCTGTGCCCTCATCATAAAATTCAATCTCTTTATTGTCCATTAAGTTTTTCACCAGAGTTCTGAATTCTCCACACGTCTGAATCTCATGTCCCAACTCTTGATGGTGCTCACGATGAGTTTGTCACTCTCCTCACTGACTCTCTTTCGCAATTATCAGTCCATGCTTGACCATCTCTTTCCGGACTGTTTCAAGGAGTTTTGACCTCCGCGACATTTGTTTTGATCCTCTTTCCTGTACTTTCACTAATTGCATTGACTCCACCTTTGGTGTGATTGGATAAGGGGTTTGTTGTATTTGGCATGTCATCCAACTCAACCACACCCATATTGATAAATCTTTCCACCAATTTCTTGAAAGCCAGACAGTTCTCTATTGAGTGTCCCGTGATTCCTGCGTGGTATTCATACTGTGCGTTCGAGTCATACCACTTGGGATACGGAGGTTGCATCGGTTTTATGTGGTAAGGGGACACAATATGCACATCGAACAGGGTTTGGTACATTTCCTTGTACGTCATCGAAATCGGTGTGAATTGGGGTTTCTCATTATCTTGTCTTGAGGTGCCAGGTTCCTTTTTGGGTAACCCTTGCTGCTCCGTGGTCGTTGCTCTTGGCTAATTAACGATGATCGACTTCGGGTATCCTATGCTTGCATTATTCACCTCATTTTCTTTCTTCCTTGGGGGCATTCTTTTGGCACTTTCCCCCGTCTCGATCCCTCCGCTTTTTATGAGGTTCTCGATCATTTCTCCGGTTGTGACGACGTCTGAAAAGCTTCGGGTTGCACTGCCTATCATATGCATGAGGAATGGAGCCTTCAGTGTGCGGATGAAGAGCATTGTGGTTTCTTTCTCTAGAAAGCGTGGTTTGGACTTGGATGGCAACCTCCTCCACCTCTGTGCATATTGCCTAAAGTTTTCATTCCCTTCTTTTCCATGTTTTGAAGAGTGATCCTATCGGGGGTTATGTCCGTTACGTGGTTGTATTGCTCCAAGAATGCTTGAGCCAAATCATCACATGAACAAATTTTGGCACGACAGCTCCTACCAGGCTGTCTTGGAAACAATGGATCAGTAGTGGGTCATTATTAGTGTAGCCTGCCATCCTTCTACAGAACATGGTAATATGGGCCTCTGGGCGGCTCGTCCCATTGTACTTTTCGAACTCGGGTGTCTTGAAGTTATGCAGGAGTACCAAGTCGGGACCAAACTTAAGTCATTGGCTTTTATTCCCAGACGTTTACCAGCATTTTCTAGAGCTTTAAATTTCTCCACCAACCACTCATATTTATCCTCTAGCTGTTTTGGTAATTCCAATTTTGCCTTATCGGCCATCTCATCTAAGTCGGGAACGTTGGGATTGATTGGACTTTCTCCCGGGTTGGTACCCGAACCCGTTGGGAGGTGGGTGGTATTCAGATACTGATATCGGCCCTATATTGCGACCTGATAGTGACAGATGCCCTTTGGGGATACGTGTCCGGTGGCGTTTGGGCGTTCGGTGAGGTGAGAGAGGGGTTATCACTGTCGTTTCCTGAGCTAGTGGCAACGCCCCTTTCTTTTTCGCGCTCTTTAGACATCAATTGCATTAGCTGGCTTATCATGTTATTCTAGGATTCCTGCATCCGTTCCATCATGTCTTGCTAGTTTTTGGCCAACTGCTCTTGTAATTGCGCTTGTCCTTTCATTTGATCCTGGATTTCTTTTTGCATCTGTTCTAATCTTTCCATTCTTTGATCCATTATTCTTGTCTTGCCTCTTGTACCGTAGTGATGTCCTGCAGTAAGCGCCATAATTTTAGGGTCCTTTTGTGAGATTCGATGTATATGATGCAATGTAATGCAAATGTAATGCAAATGCGTGATACAAATGCAAAAAAGTGTTGATTTAATTCAATTCCATTAGATAAACTTTACTAGAAAACAAGTTTCTTTACATAAAATGGATTACATAAAAGGCACCGCCCTACTACTTAACGCCTTGACCTCCTCAAGAAGCCAAGCTAACTCCGACCCTTTTTCCGACTCGACTCGTACATCAAACCTAATACATCACTCGAGTCGCCAAAGTCGCAAGTGGTCCGCCACTCCTAAATATCGAGCCACAACTTCTCCCATAACATAATCCCGCTTCGACCGACTTAGCTCGAGAGTGATCCGATTCCATCGCTTCCATCGCTCCTCATTAGCTTTGAAAAGTCCTTCCCGTAACTCATAGCCATGCACGCAGTGATTCTAACTCTTCAATTCTTGCTTTCATTTCTTCAATTTTGCTCGGACTAGCCTTCAATTTGGCTCTGAATTACGGCGATCATCGACACAAACAATTTCTCGATTCGACACTCGCATTTTTAATTTCTCTTTCTCATCTTGGCCTTCCATCAAATTCTGTTTTAGGGCATCTTCTCGCTCAAGGGCATCCCGGAGTTCACTTTCCTATTGGCTCGCTCTGTTTTTCTCTTCTTTAATCTCTTGGCGCCATTGCTCTGACGTTTTTCCCAATCCCTCCATTCTTATCGACCTTCGTAGCTTCTTGTAGTTGGTCTTCAAATCTTCCAAATCTTCTTCGGCTTTAGTCTTCCCTTTCCTCCATTTCTCGGCTTCTGATTTTTGAATATCGACGTCCAAGCCTAGCTGCATTTTCTCTTCCTCTAGTTGCTCTATCCTTTTTCTTAATTCCCGGTTCCTTTCTTCGAAGTCTTGTTTGATGATTTCAAGCTCGGAAGGGATCACCCGTAACTGCTCTTCTAGTGATCGGGTGTTTTCTTGGTCAGATGTGGAGATGTTGTCACTAATTCTTTGACCTCGCCATTGGACATATTCAGGGGTCGTCATTGGGTTAGCAGCAAACCTTTTCATTCTATGAATTTGGCTCCAAGCCTATGATATCTCGCGAACTCTCTTTTTGTAATTTTGCCCTTTATATTCAAACTCGCATCAAGCAACCGTTGTGTAGGCGGTGTAAACCATCTTGACCTATCTTGTCTTAACACTAGGAGAGAGTGTAAGCGCGGCTCTCCATATCCCGAGCATGGGGACATAATCAAAGTCTCCACACTTATATAAGATTTCGTCAAGAATCATCCAAGGAGCTTTCCACTCTACATCTTCTTCTTGTAGGCTTTGCAAAATCACCATCCAACTTTCTTCTGTGATGCCGTCTCATCTAGGCGTTGCCACTATATTTTTTAGCAGAGAATAGTCTTCGGTGAAGATTAGACACGATACCTTTTCTATTTTCCAAAAATGACTGTGAAACTATGCTATTAAGAGTTGGGCGCAACCAGATGAATCTCCCCTCCGCATTTCTTCTAAGACGCGCTTAGAGATCTAAAAGTTTCGGTGAGAATCGCGGGAATAGGAGTGACCCCTCTGTTTAATTTGTCGAATAGATCAGACACCACCTCATCCACATGTCCTAGGGCTTTAGGGAAGATGACCAATCTGTAAATGCTCAAAGCCAAAACATCAACCCTCTTCTTTTCCTCAGGATGTGCCATGATCAAATCCCTCAGATTCTTCCACGGGATGCACTTACAATCTCCTTTTTGTTTTGTCCGGGCCGTAACCCACTGCTCCTCATCCCCGTTATATTCATCAACTTTTTTGTGAATGTAGGGACATTAACGGCTCTCAGATAAGCCTTATCAATTTGTATTCTTGGGCAGTGAATCAGGGCTGTGTACTCCTCTACGGTGGGAACCAAATCTACTTTCCCAAAAGTGAAACACCCGTACGCAGGATTCCAAAACTGTGCCATTGCGCGGAACAAGTGTTGGTCTCTCTTGACGTCAAGTAGATAAGGCAAATCGCCGTAATGATGGTAGAATAACTGCTTGATCTTGTCGTCCCATTGGCTCCAGATTTCCCTCATTTCCTGAAGATTATTTTGAGTTACACTGATGCGCGTGTAATCCCACAACTCTGATGTGTATCCCTCCGTGAGGCTATCCCCCTTCTCTCGCCGTACTGCCTCGGCCCATACCCGGACGGCCGCATTGTCTTCCACTTTATCAAGAAACCCCTTTTCCATGATAAGCTACCTATTCAGCAATTGAACGGGAATCAACACCCTTTTAATGTACATGCTAATGCGAAGAGATGAAGATAAAGCAAGTCATTATTTAGTACTCAATAAGCAACAAATAAAAACTTAATCGGGTAACCACTAGAGTTTGGCGCGGCTCTATCTAGGGTGGTTCTTACGGTTCGCTATATGGGGTTCGGTTCTAGAGTAAAGGTACCTGAACTAGCAGATTCCTCGATCCTCACCCATTATAGGCTCATATGGACCAAGTTCAGTTCAGGGGAACACATTTCCCTATGGCTGCACGGAGACGAAAGTCTCACGAAGACATAGGTACGGATGTATCCCGAAAGCGATCCACTATCTTGCACGGAGGTGAAAACCTCACGAAAGAGTAGCTTCTCACTCCCACTTAAAAGGGTGTGACCCAACGGTCATGCAATGTGATGTAAAAATATTATGCGAGACTCGACCACACAATCAAATAAGATGACGCAAGCGAATGTAATAAAAGAATCGTAATTTTTCAAATCCAATTTTCAAACTTTCGACGAAGGACATAAAAATAATCAATTTACGGCCTGACTCTCTTATTCAACGTCCCCAGCGGAGTCGCCAAGCTGTCGAAACCATCTTTTTTTGACAAAAACGGAATCGACTCTTGTTTTTTTTTTGAAAAAAAAGGGAGTCGCCACCGATCTCTTATTAGGTGTGATCGGATCACCTTTGTTTTAATAAAACATTTTTGATTTACTAAAACAGTGTTTTTGGTCTACGAAAATTTGAGAATATGGGTTCGGGAGTCGGTTACGTGCGAGGAAGGGTTAGCACCCTCGTCACGCCCAAAATTGGTACCAAATTGATTAATAAATGTCCTAATGTCGAAAGTTTGAAATTTTGAAAGAATTTAAAATTTTGATTTCTTTTGGAAACGTTTGTGTTTTCTTGAATTAAATCGAGATTTTCTCGTTTCGAAGAAATAAAGTGTCGCATCCAATACTTTAGGACACGATAGTTTAAATCCTCGATCCTGAGATCCTCTCATAGTTTTCCAAAGTACAAATTGAGACTTTCTCGTTTCCAATGGACTAAAATATTACATCCAATGCTTTAGGACATGATAGTTTAAGTCCTCGATTTGGAGATCATCTCGTAGTTTTTGAATTGAAAATGAGGATCTTCTTGTTCCAAAAAGATAAAATACCACATCCAATGCTTTAGGGCACGATATTTTAAATCTTTGAATCCAAGATTATCTCGTGGTTTTTTTAAATCGAAAATCCAGATCTTCTTGTTCCAAAAGGATAAAATATCACATCCGATACTTTAGGACACGGTATTTTAAACTTTCGAATCCAAGACCATCTAAAAATATCGATTCACATAAAATGGCGCGGACAAAGATAATCATAAAATATCAAGACGAAAACAAAGGGATAAAATGAGATATTAAAAATAGTACAACACGCACGTGACAAGATAATATAGATATAGTTATAATAATAAAATTAGTTAGGTACTAATAAAATATGTACAGGAATACGATAATGGTAACACCTATAATGCATATAATACATATAATGATAACGCATAATAGCGATGAATGGTAATAAAGTGAAGATAATAGTGAATATAATAATAATAAAGTGGCACGAAATCTACACAATGTACTAATATAAATATAGTAGTAATAATGATATAATGTTAACAATATAATAATAAAGATAATAACGTAGTAATAATAATAATAATAGAAACTATATGCACAATATAATAACAATAATATGATGATGATAGTAACAACATGATAATGCTATAATAATAACTGAGAGTGTATGCACAATCGAACAACAATAATATGACAGTGATAGTATAATACTAATGCAATAATAATGTTAATAATGGTACTGATAATAACAAAATTGGTTAAATTAACAAGTGGATGTGAGGGGACTAAATCGAGAGGAAGGTCAGATTAAAGGCCGAAATAAGAAATAGGTTGGGGCTTCTTTATAACGTGCGTCAATGGAGAGGGACCCAAAGCGCAAATACTCCATTTTATGAAGAAGCGCGCGGATCCCTTGGCAGACGGGTCGGGTCACACGAGTTCCTTTAAAAGCCCGAATTTTCCTTTTTTGTTTCATTTGCAGACCTCTCGTCTCCAAAAAAACACAAAAAACTCTCCTGTCTTCTCTCCCTCTCATCCGTCCGACGATCGGCCTCCCCTCAGCCCTTTGTCGCACCACCACGCCACCACCGTATCGGTGGCCGGTGGTGCCCCAAATCAGACCTTTTGGTCTTTTCCCGAACCCCTTTTGAAACCCTAAAAACCCAAGGGAAGAAATCCCGTTTTTCGGCTCTCGATCTAGTTTCGACGACGGGTACGAAGCCCCGACGACGCGCTCCGAGAATCAGGTATGACCCTTCGCTTTTTATTCGTTTTGTTGTTGAGTTTTTTAGATTTTGAAATTAGTACGAGAGAAAATATGAAAAGCCAAAACGGTATTAAACCGAAGAAAATAACCAGAGAAGGACTGAAAGACAACCTCGCACCTTTTTTACTTTTCGTAGTAGTTTCTTTTATTTTCGCTACTGGTCTCTACTTTTTCGAACCCGTATTACATCGGTTTCTCCTGGCTTTATAGCCAAATACACAAGCTTTTTATTACTATTTGTTCTGTGCTCCTTGGTTTCTGTTGCCCCTGCGTTTGGTGTTGTTTGCAGGTGATGGGCGGTATTTGGTGGAGGCGGGGTCAAGGTGCGCGAGGCGTGCGAGATCGGCGCGCGCGTGACTCGGGAAACGACGCGGCGTGGAGTAGACGCGGCGTGGGAAACGTGCGACGATCTGAGCGGCGCGGCGTGGCGACGCGACGCATGTGGAAAACGCGCGGATCTGAAGCGGTGCGCGTGGTGTCTGCTGGGGGGAGCGCGCGTGGGGTCCACGCGGGGGGCCAAAGGCCGGCGGCGCATTAGGGTTTTCTGTTAATGGGGTTAGGGCTTAAAACTTGGTTTTGGGCCTGTTTTGGGCCAGTCTGTAAGGGTTGTTGGGTTAATGAATTTTGGGCTGTAGCTTGCATTAATGGGTTAGACTTGGGTTTGGTGTTTTGTTTGTAAATGGACTGTTTTTATTTTAATAATATTTTTTGGGTTTTTAATTTGGTTGGATTTTATTTATCTGATGGGCCAACGGGCCGGGCAAAAATTGGTGATTACAGTATTAATTTGATAATGTTGTTAGTGATTTGTAAAAATTAAATCAAATTAAAATTTTACGCATAAAATCGATAAAAATCGAAATTCATATATGACACTGCACATTGAATTTTATTTTTTTCCGACTAAAAACTTTAAGTCTAATATTCACACATTATATATATGGGTTAATATATATTTTGGCCCGTGAACTTGTCCAATTATACTTAGCTGATCCTTGAACTAGGTTGGTATCTCCAGACTAACACCAGTAAAAGAGTTTGCCCATCTACGGGTGCAATCAAGCCGAGCCTGAATACTATCAGGCTTGAGCTTGACTCGAAATTTAAAGCACAATATTTGGATTGAGTTCGGTCAAACATCTATTTTTAAGCTCAAGATATAATTGAGCTACTAATATTCAAGTTCGATTAAGCTCGTTTACTGGTTTTTTGTACTTAATCTCCAATTCGAGTTTAGCTTGATAATTAAGCTTATGGTTAATAATATATTAAGGGTAATAACATAATTTAATAATATATAAATATGAAAATTTCGATAAGACTCACGAGCCATTTGAGTCAAGTATTATTAAGCTCGTTTTCGTTTGATCGATAACTCAAGCTCAAATCAATAATTACTGAATTAAGTTCGATTTTTTTTCAAGTCGAGCTCGAGTAACTTGTGAGCATAGTGTCTCATTATACCTTAGTCAACCACTTTTTTTTTTTTTAAAGTTCAACGGTGATTTGACTCAAAGATAATCCTCAAAAAGTTGAACACTCAATTGATAAGCCACGAGATTCCAAACCTACCACTTTAGATCTACCCCTATTTGTTATTAGGGGTGGATGTGATTTGATAGCTACATTTAGAGGGTGATGGTTATGGCTTGAGCTATTTATTATTTGAAAATTCTCATTAAGCCTTCAAAATTTTTAAATTTTTTTATTAAATTTATAAAAAAATTAATATTCTCATTAAATCGATTATAATTTTTTTTTAAATCTAGTTAACTTTATTCTAAATTTAATGCCAAAAATTATCACAAAATAAATTGATAATAAATTTTGACAAAAAATACTATGTCAACAGGGGCGAAGCGAGAACAATTTTTTAGGGGGAGCTGGATGAAATTTTAATTTTTTATAGTTTATATATTTATAAATTGTAAATGATTAAATCAAATTTTTATAATTTTAAGGAGTCAAAGTGCAATTCAACATTTACTAATTTAAATTTTTAAAAAAAAAATTTAAGAGCCCAAATAACAATTTTACTTTTTAGGGGGTACCAGAGCCCAAGCCAGTCCTAAGCCTCGCCTCTATATATCAATAATTACATGACTCCATTACATGTCTTTTCTCTATGTCCAATTGTCACGTTATTTTAAACCAAACATCCATTAATTTGTATTGTCATTATCATATAACTTTCACACATTAAATAAAGTTAGGCTTTGTTCATCATTTCAGTTCGAAAATGTTTTTGAGTTACAAGTCCTTTTAGAATCACAGAAAATCCAGGGAAGATGATCATTAGCCTTTCTTCAAATTTTTAAATTTTTTTTTATTTCAATAATTTTAGAATTTTTAATTAAGTCCCTCAAAAATTTTGAAAATTTCTATCATTCCTTCAAAAATTTTAAAATCTTTAATTAAACCCATCATTTTTTTAAAAAAATTCTCATTAAATCCCTAAATTTAAAAAAAAATTTAGTAAAATACCTCCAAATTTAATGTCAAAATCTATCACTAAATACATTATCAATAATTATTGATAAAAAAATACTAACAATATCATTAATTACATAACCAGGAGACGTGTTTCCCTGAGCGTCCAATTCATATGCTTTAATCCAAACATCCATTAAATGCGTATTAATGTTAGTCATGGTTGAAGGTGCTCACGGACAAGCTTGGTCAGTGTAAGGTATTTAGACAAAATTTTTAAATTTAAGTCTAGTTTAATTCGAATTTTTTTTATATATAATACACTGAATGATCTAGAAAGATAAACCCGGATTCAACCCCCCCATATTTAATTTTTCTAGATTAATTTTTATTTTATTTTTTATATATAATACACTAAATTATCTAGAAAATCGTAAAAAATAAAACTTTATTAACACATTAAAAATATTTATATTAAAAAAATGCCATAAATATAATAAATGTTTTATTGTATTAAATATAAATTTTAAAAATTTATACTTTTGGTTGAGTTATTTAGTTGGGTGCGTTTTTCTTTTTTAGGTTTTGAGTAATGAGTTTAATTGTTATTTGGTTAGTGAATTATTATAAAGTTAAATATATATAATTATTATTTAACATATATAATTAATATAATATATTTTATAACATAATATATTTGGGTCGGGCTAGGCTGGGCTCGGGCAAAAAACTTGCCTAAGGCCTGGTCCATATTAAAAACGAGCCTTGAATTTTATCTAAACTCATTTTTTCGAGCCTTATATTTTGTCCAAATCTTTCCATTTTCGAGCAGGCCTTTAAACTTTAAAATTTTTAATTTCACTCTTAAATAATTAAAAAAATTAATTAGATCCCTTAAAATTTTTGAAGTTTCTTATTGAACTTCTCAATTTTTTTAAAATATAATTAAACTTTTTTTTTTAAAAAAATCTCATCAAACCTCTAAAATTTTAAAAGTTTTAATAAGACTTACCAAATTTAAAAAAAAATGTTAAAACCCTCAAAGCTTTAAAAATTTTTAGTTTGACCCCTCAAATTTTAATGTCAAGTTCCATCGTTGCTAAGTTGTGGTAAACAAGCAATTTTTGAAGTCAAAAGTGATTTTGAAGCCAAACTTGTACTATATTTGCTACTAGGTTAGTATTTTTTTTATTTCAAAATATCATACCAATAAATTTAACAGAAGAATTTTAACAGAATTAACAGTTAAATTTAAACTTAAATTTCCGAAAAAAAAAGGGACTAAATTTCTGAAAACAAAAGTGGTATAATTAAATTACAAATGCCCTTCTTTATTCAGATCGCTTATACTAATCAAAAGCTATTATTCTCATTCTCTTCTGCAATTCAGTTTTTTTTTTTCATGAACCAACTTTAGATGTCACGAATCTGTGAGCCAAAATTCAAACACTAACCGCCAGATCAACTTGGACCTATGATATGTTCTTCTACTCATCGATGAGTATTGATTCACCATACAGATTGTCGAATCATCACTTGGAGTTTACTAGTCAAACTAAAAAAAAAAAAAAAAAAACTTAACAACCCACTAGTTTGAATGAAAACTTTTGAATAGTTAAGTGACCATTTTGTATGTTTTTAAAATTGAGTAACCAAAACGTAAACTTATTAATAATTTAATATTAATAAAATAATAATAATAAATCAAATATTGTTTGACACAATTTCATTTTTCTTTTATCAAAAAAAATTATCTTATTAATAAGGGAAACTAACAATTATTGGCTTGTTGAATTTAATATTTTACTTAGCTCCTTAAAATATGAAATTTGTCCACTTTTTGGTGCAATTACAGCTAGAAACAACAATAATACAAAAAAAAATGATAAAATAAATAAATAAATAACATGAGTTTTAATTCCGATATTGTAATGAATTTGAATTTAATAAAATAATTTTAATAGCGTTAACAGTTGAATCTGAGTTTTAAAATTTGAAAAGTTGAGGGACCGAATTCCTAAAAATAAAAGTACATGAACTAAATTCCAAATATATGAAAAGTATATGTAGACTTCTAGCATATACCTTAAATATAATCAAAGTAGATAATATAGACTAAATCCACAACTTACGTTTCATACAAAACTAAAATAGAACTTGACCCAACGGAATTAACTACTACTTCTTGGATTGGTCTTGAAATTTCAAAAATTAAAAAGAACAAAAATTAAAACCGAACTAATTAGTTTATAGAGACTAAAGTTTTTTTTTTTTTTTTTAAATCAACCGAACTGAGCTAAATTCTTTCATAATATAAATAATGAATGTACTAAATTTTAAGGTAAATATTAAAAAAATATGTCAAGTTGCTAAATTTTTAGTGATTAATTTGGGTTTTAGAGATGATTTGATGAAAATTAATAATTAACTAATAATATTAGTAGTTGACGTTTATTAAGTCAACCCTAAAACCTGAATTAAATCACATTTATCATATTGTATTTGATAAATTAAACGTAAAATTAAAAAAATTCACAATTAGCACTGAATTTATTCTATTAACAAAGTTATGAACCTAAAAATATTTGCAATTATTTTTTATCAAATCAACACTTAAATCCGAAGTAAACACTAAAAAGTTAATACTATTACCTTTGAGCTTTGGGTACAAAACATATAACTTTTGTCAAATACATATATCAAATTAGACCAAAAAATAACACATGTATCACATTGAGAAAAAGAAAGTATCAAACTCGGGTATCAAATGATATATTAAATCTAGTAAAAATATATACAATTACTAAATTTTAAATAATTAACATGTATTTAAAAAAATTAAAAGAATATAGTGGATCTAAATTAGAGGTGCTCATGGCCAGAGTCGAGTCCAACTAAAAATTCAGGCACGTTTGCTAGGCCTGGGCCCGAACCGTCCCAAACAATGGGCCTAAAATTCTACCCAAGCCCGGCCCGAACAAAATGCTAAACTCTGGACCTGGCCCGGTCGTATTAATTTTGTATATTATTTTTATATAATTTTTAAATATATATAATATCAAAAATACTAAAAACATGAAAATAAAAATTTCTCAACAAATTGAAAATAAAATTTTAAAAAATATGTATACTTAAATAACACTAAGATATATGCGATTTAACAAACAAATGCCTCTAAAATAATAACAAAATTAACAAATAAACAAGTTTTATACAATATTCAAACAATAACAAAATAGTATAGCAACATAGTAGTAAAATGATAACAAAATAGGGAGAAAACAACACGAAAATAACATTAAAAAAAGAATAATTTTTTATTATCATTTAGTGAATTCGGGTCAGACCGAGCCAAAATGCCTTACCTGAGGCCTAAACCTTTTTAAAACGGGCTTTATTTTTTTTTTTCTAAGCTAATTTTTTAAACCTATATTTTTACCCAAATCTTCCCACATTTTGGCTGAGTCTTCAGGCTGAGCTGGATGGCGCGACCCAGAACAGGTCTAATCTAAATGGACTTGAATTAATTATTTATAAACACGACATCTATAGGACATATTTAATACCCACGAACAGGTCTAATTATTTTTAATAATATAAAGATTAATTTAATCAGATCCGTAATTAGGTTTGAAATACATTCACCTCCGTAAAAATAGCTATGAGCACCTCAACCTCTGGCCTTGGTTGTCCAACTCTAGTGAGTTGTGGTCTTCATAATCAACTCTACACTGTTATTTTAACTTAAACAGTAAGTGGCCTAAATTATTGTTGGTCGCATCATTTTCAAACAACGAAGTATTACTTATATTTAGTTGATCATTTTTCAGTTTTTTAGGGTCGATTTAATATCAATATTGTTATTAGTACGAGAGAATATAGGTTCGAATGTATTGAAGTATATTATTAATTTTTTTTATCTCAATATCAAAATGAGTCGCTCTTCAAATTAATTACCGAAATAAATAGTTTGTTATAGTATTTTTCTGTACCATTTGACTGGTTGGCGGCACAACAAAGGTTTTTTTTTTTAAAAAAAATTAATACCGCTTGACACATTGACGGCATATATTTATCATATTATATAATAATTGTTTTAATTCAACTGGTAGGATGTGTGGTTTTTAACTATGTTTCTTGAGTTCGATTCCCACAAAAATAAATATGAACCCACAACCACATAATTAAAAATCACACATTCTACCACCTAAGCTAAAATAATTATTTTATAACATAATAAATATAATAAATTAATTATACTTTAGTTCAGTGTGATCACATATAATTCTTTTTTTTTTTTAAAACCCACGTGGTGTTGTCAACTAGTTAGGCAACATCGAATAATATTATAACAAATGACCAATTAAGGTAATTAATTTGTAGGGCAATCTATTTTGATATTTAATTATTATAATTTTTATTATTGAAGTAAAAAAGCCTTTTTTTTTTATTTAAGAGTGGAGAGAAATTACAGATAATTTAAGCATTATATAAAAAAATAAATTTTAAGAATCGTGATCCTATATTTATATGGAAAGAAGTAAATAAAAAATATTTTAAGTATATTTAAAATTTTTAAAAATATTTTTGTTACTTAAATCGAATTCAAGTCTAGTAGAGTTAATTTGAAATTAAAAAAAAAAAAATCCTTGCTGAAACCATATCCATGTCGTGCCAGGCGAGTTTCCTGATCCTTGGGCAGCCGTTGTGATAATCCTAGCCGTTCATTTCGGATGAGAGAGCAGAAGTTTATTACAGTTTTGACTATCAAATTTTATCCAATGCGCAAAATCATCCACTGGCAATGGCAGCCATGCTCTCAATCTCTCTAAACCTTAATATCTCAGCTTCAATTTCCCTGCATTCCATTTTCAAGGTTCACTTCCCTAATGCTCTTAAACTCTCTCATTAACACACACACACACTACAAGCATGGCTAATTTATCATCGAATCTTCTTCTTCTTTTTTTCATTTCGATTGCAGGGAAATTCGAGGAATTTAAGGCCGAATTCACTTCACATTATCCCAATCAGAACCAGGCAAAGGCCTGAACAAGAGACGAGGTCTTTAGTCGTGGTGAATCAAGCGGTGAAAAGTACTCAAGTTCCGGTTCAGGTTTCTAATGTCCGGTTCCGGTTGGATAACCTCGGACCACAACCTGGGTCGAGGAAGAAAGGGAAGCGGAAAGGGAGAGGAATATCCGCTGGACAAGGTGGTAGCTGTGGGTTCGGGATGAGGGGTCAAAAATCACGGTCTGGACCAGGTGTTAGGAAAGGGTTCGAAGGTGGTCAAATGCCGCTTTATAGGCGCATCCCTAAATTGAGAGGCATTGCTGGAGGTAAGTCTTTTGTTATCTATCTTCAATTGCTTTCCGGATATAAATAAGATATTGGCGCTCGAGTTTCACTTGAAAAAAATTTAAATTTAATTTGGTAATTGTCGAGTCAAGTTTGAGTAATTTAAACTGTCGGTTAAACTCAATTCGAGCTTAGTAATATTTAGACTCAAATAATTTGTAAATTTTATTGAACTTTTTATATTTTTATATTATTAAATTATGATATTACCTTTAATATATACTATTAACTCTAAACTTAATTATTGAACCGAATTCGAGTAACTCAACTGTATCTCGAACTAAGCTCGTGCTTAAAAACAAATATTCAATCAAGTTCGAAGTAAGTATCGAGCTCTAAATTTCGAGTCTAGTTTGTCTAGATTACAACCCTATTTTGAGATTGTTGTTATTGGGTTGGAATTAACAAATTTGTTGGTTAATTGCAATCTGTGGGACAAAGTATAGGTTTAATTGCACAGAAAGTACTAAAGCTATATAATCCTGATTCTAAATTGGTGCAAAGTTCAACAATTTTTTAATTGAATCGGTATTGTATTAATCAAGTTATTCTCTCTGTCTCGGTGCTAGCTTTGACATTAATTAACACATTAATACTTATGCTTTGAGGATTCGATTAGAATATTTTGTAAACTGTTCAAGGCTCTTACTGACAATTCGATTCTTCTATTGTCGTTTCTCGGACAAGGTATGCATGCGGGATTGCCTAAATACCTTCCGGTTAACTTGAAAGACATAGAAACAGCAGGATTTCGAGACGGCGACGAGGTGTCGTTGGAGACTTTGACGAAAAAGGGTTTGATTAATCCATCTGGAAGAGACAGAAAGCTCCCTTTAAAGGTACGTATGATCTCAGATTTAGGGATTACGCCGAGCATATAAGTTCATGTGTAAGTTTGATATCCCCAGAAGAAAAAAAGGTTCTCTTGATAAATCAAGCATCGTTCTTCGTTCTCGAGCCTCGGTAAATAACGGACATAACAGTGCGATCGAAGTAATCTATATCAAAGATGTATCTTCTGATTTCAGGGCTTGATATGCTTATATCGCGTCGGTTTTCTTTTACTTCCCCTGCACGCATGGTGTACCCTGTTTTATTTGCATGTCCTGTTTTTCGTTGGTTGATTTCTTGAATATTCTCTGTTAAAACAGTATAAATGGCCATAATGTTGTTTATAAACTGGAAGGGTTCATTGTTATTTGACTATGCATCGTGTTCTATTAGATTCTCGGCGACGGGGAGCTGAACGTAAAACTGAACTTCAAGGCCCGTGCTTTCTCGGCATCTGCCAAGGAAAAGCTCGAGGCAGCTGGTTCCTCGCTGACTGTATTGCCTGGCTGGAAGAAGTGGGTTAAGCCATCGGTTGCAAAGAACCTCGCGCGAGCCGATGAATACTTCGCCAAGAAACGGGCTGCAGCATCTGCAGCAGAAACTGAGTCGACTTCTGCATGAATGGTATGTATCGATTCGCTTGTTTAGACCCAAAATACAAAAAACCGGTTGTCGACTAATGGATAGGACCTACCGGATTGTACGGATGAAAGGTTCAACATTCAAGGAAACTCTGTTCATTTTGTCATTTTCATGGTTACTAGAAATTAAACATCTTCATTGACTAGGTTTGAAACGAGTGGTTGGTTTATCTGCGGATGGTGTAAAAACAGGGATGATAGTGAGATTAAATACTGTAGCATGAGACAAAAAGTAATTTAAACGCACCGCACCACTCATCTAAACTCATACTAAGTTTGAAATGGTTGTTTAATGTTTATATGATTATGCATTGGTCGACTCCATATTTGTGGAAACTTAGGTTAGATAATTTTGGATATACTACGGAGGGTGAATACATGAGAGGTCCCTTTATTCTATGGAGCTGTTTAAATTAGTCCTTTTATTACTAAATGGTTCAATTTATTCCCTTTACTATTAAAAAAAAATTAGATAACACCAATTTGAAATAGAGTTAATATTTACCATTTAAAAAAATCTGTTACTATTTAATAGAGTTAATATTTTTAAAGTTTTTATGATTCTGTAAATGAAATATTTTGTTTGGAATTGAATTGCAATTGAAAAATAATAAATTTTAAGGCATTTTTTATACAGTAAATGTTAATTTTGTTACAATTTAGAATTTTTTAATAGTATAGATCCATTTAATAATAAAGGACTAATTTGATCAGGTTCATATAATATTAGGACCTCTCAAGTACTTTAATCTATTACGAAAATAATAATATGAATGCATGAACAGGGGCGTAGCTAGGTGCCATTGCCCTCCTAAAATGGAAAATTTATATTTAGGTTCTTTAAATAAAAATTTTAAATTAATAAAGATAAAATTGTACTTTGGCCCCCTAAAAATGATCAAAATTTGTTTAAAAAAACTTATATATATATATATTAAATTTGTCAAGTAAACTTGTTAATTATTTTTATTAAAATACACCAACAAACATTTTTAAACTTGTCAAACTGGATTGGGTTAGATTGCATTCAGATCATAATTGATGGATCTAGTAAAATTTTAACCAAAAACTCAAAAGAAGAGAAGATACAAGAAAATTAGTTTAAACAACTCAACCTATGGTTGAGTTCGGTTTAGTTTGATTTGATTTTTTTAGATTTTTGAACCTTTTATGATAATCTGATTTGGTACGAGTTAGTTTAATTATTATATTTTTCATAAAATTTTTTATTTTAAAAAATAAACCATCTATTTAAAAAAAATGAAATATTCAAAATTTTATATTTAACTTTTATGAAAAATTACAAAATGATTACCTAATTATTAGTTTTTTTTTTTTTGGTTAACTAACTATCTTAGATTTTTTAGTTTTTCATTTTTACATTAGTCAATTAGTGACTAAAAAAGACAAAATCGAATAGTTAAGTAACTATTTTGTAACTTTTCATAGTTGGATGATAAAAAAAAGAAAAACCATAATTTAAGAATTAAATAATTGATTGGGTAAACTACCAAAATAGTCACTTTTGTTTGCCCCAAGTTATGTTTTAGTCACTTATGTTTGAAATGTTATGTTTTAGTCACTTACGTTATTATTTTGTTACGAAATGGTCACTCTGCCGTTAAAGACCTGTTACCGGCAGTCTGACGTAACAGATCTTAACGACAGAGTGACCATTTTGTAACAAAATAATAACGTAAGTGATTAAAACATAATATTTTAAACATAAATGACCAAAATATAAATTGAGGCAAAAAAGTGATTATTTTGATAATTTACCCTTTTTTAGTAAATATTAAAATTTCAATCCTCAGTTATTTAACAGCAATCAAAACCACAGAAAAAAAAAAACACCCACAGAAAACCGTACCAATCCCTGAAAAAAATCTCCACCAAACCCCTTCTTCTCAGCCCCACAAAAACCCTAAACCCTCTTTCTCTAAAACCCTAATCCAAATTCCTCAGCAAAAATCCTAAAGGGAAACGAAGAAAGAAAATAACGAAACGATGAGCTCTTTCACCAACACCAACAATTTCGATAACCTTTTTCTGCAAACCCTAATGGGAAGGCTTCAAATCCGCCCCCCAACCAATACCATAACCAATTCTTTCCTCACCCAATCCCTCGAAGACCTTCTCCTCGACGCCGCCAACTTATCGGACTCCGAGTCCGACGATGCCGACAAAACCCAACTCGCCAAGGAAGAATCCAAGCTCGAAAAAGAGATCATTCGGGTCATCTTGTCGGGTAAAACGGACCCTTTGAAACCTAACTCCGGTCAAGCTGTTAACATCAATGACCATCATATTTGCATCACTTTTCACCAGGAGAATGGGTCCGATTATAGAGTATGGGAGTGGCATGGTCATATAATGTTGTTTGATGAAGAGAATGGGTATAGTCCTGAATATATTTACGGGAATTACTTTGAGAGATTGCAAGGGAAGACTGTTGTTAATGAAGAGAAAGAAAAGGAGGTCGAAGAGGAGGAGGAGGAAGAGGAGAAAATTGGGAATTTAGGGTTGAGGGAGTTGATTGATGGAGGTGCTGATTCGGGTTCGGGTCGGATTCTTCATAGGAATATCAATGCTGGGTCTCCAAGGTTTGTATGAAATTAAATGCTTTTTCTTAATAGAATTTTGTTACCATTTATGATATATATATATTGGCTTGTGATTTTCCTTGCTATGCATGTGTGTTTGTATAACCTTTAGAAATGGGTTTTTGATCAAGTATCAGATTTGGGAATTCATGAAATTATAAGGTCAAATTCTGCTGTTACTCGTTGTGCTACGTGCTAGTTGTCGATTTAGTCCTTGTACTTTTTGAATTTTAAAATTCCAGTCTTGACTCAAATGGTAGCAATTAAACTCATTGGCTCATTGTATCAGTTAAACTCATTTATTTAAATTCTGCCATTAGTCTGACGATGTTCATTTTGATCATTCCTAGTTCTTATACTAACCATTATATCCATTAACTGCTGTTTTTAGTAATATATGGAAATAGAAAGTTGGTATGGCATTACTAATGTGATAATATATTTGCCACCTAAGATTTTGGAAATGGTAGAACTTAGCGAATTTAATAGCTACCGTTTGGTCTATACATGGACTAAAAATGATCAAATTAAAGTATCAAAATCCGGAAAGGATAAGCACTAGATATACAATTTAACTATACTGAGAGTGAACTTGCTGCTGGTTATGGAATGATATGAGTCACTTGCAATGATGAATTGAACCTTTATTTTTTTTCATGCTAGTATTCACAATGAAGGTGTCTACTGTATGTTTTCGTGTCAATTTCGTGTATTTTTTTAATTATAGCTCAAAAATAAAAAGTTCAATTAATTTCATCTCACATGATTGCATAATTAGTGTATGATGTCTTATTCTTAAAAGTTTTGGATGAAGAAACAGAGGGTCAGGTTTATTTGATGTGTTTCGAGATCGGCTTGTTCGATCTTAGTTTGGTTTAAACTATGTCGGTGCTTGTACTTTGTTGGTAAGTATCACAAAACTATGTATATATTCCTGAAATCATCTTAGGTTCCCATATCGGTTCTTGGACCTTAGGAAACAGAGGGTCTATTTTTTATATCAAGTAGTTCGATTTTAGTTTGGTTTAAACCATGTCCGTACTTGTAGTATGCCAATAAGTATCGAAAAATGACGTCTATGTTCACGGTACGTTTACTCACATTCGAGTGTGCAGTTGTAAGTTTGCTATTGTCTCCCATTTCAGTCCTTGTAGTGTCATTCTATTAGCAATTTGCAGTGAATGAATGTCATATCGATGCATTTTCTTTTCTCCATTTGAACTTGACAGGATCTAGACTCGAAGTTTCCGTCCTTTTTTTCCGGGGGGTTTCGGGTTTCGATAAGGGGAAGGCCATCACTCAATCGCTCACTCAGTTAAAAGATTGAACAGAACACAACAGAACAGAACATGTTTTCCTTTGTACGAGGAGACCTAATTATTTTCAAGCAGTTTTTTTTTTTTAATTTTAATTTTCATTTATGAGTTTACTATAATCTGTTATTTACCTATGTTACTTGGAAGTTAGATATAAATGTGGTCTATGAATATGTTTCCAATACGGGTATTTTTTTTTTTTTTTTTAAGATTTTCATTATTTGGAATATTGTTGGAGGTTCATATTCTATATATATATAATAATTTTACTATATGTTTTGATCATATCTGCTATTTTTGTTATAATGCCTAGAATTATGGATCCATAGCTCTTCCCAACCCATAAATAGGAGGATAATACGTTTCAGCGCATTCGAATTCAGGTACTCTTGTAT
The DNA here is from genome assembly GCA_025503065.1 of Gossypium bickii. Lineage (NCBI taxonomy): Eukaryota > Viridiplantae > Streptophyta > Magnoliopsida > Malvales > Malvaceae > Gossypium > Gossypium bickii. The sequence goes on from CP106711.1 coordinate 136,733,306, forward strand.
TGACAACAATGCCTATGCCAATCGAGTTAAGACTCAATTAATTCATATTCTCACATTTATGCTGAAATATGTATTGTACACGATATTTTATAAAATATAAATAGCTACAAATGTAACATAAAATAGTCTCTTTTTTTTTTATTTTTTTTATGTATGTTTGAAAATTCTAAAAAGAGTTTTTTGAGCTTTCCATAATTAAGTAATGTTTTGTGTAATTTGTGTTACATAAAATCTTTACTTGAGATTTCTAATAATTTGTATAATTGAATAATGTATTGTTGGATTATAAAAGTTTAAAGCTCATCTTAAACTTATCTTGCAGGTAAAAGTATAATGGAAGTTCTTGTATTTAGAGTCAGATTGTATTTATTTAAAAAATAAGTAAAATAATTTATATATGTTAATTACACGTGACATGTTATATGGATAGGATTCAATAAGTTTGTATCATATACGTTTTTAACCTTTAAATAGGAGGAAAATATGTTTCAGCATGCTTGAATTCACGTCCTCTTGCACTAACAATAATGTCAATACTAATCGAGTTAAGACTCAATCAACCTAAATATAAATATAAATTGAACTTTAATATTTAAGGAACAAACTTAAGTATTTTTCAAAAATTTAATTTTATATTTTTTGAAACTTAAATATATAATTGTGTGATGTAAATATTAAAATATTTGCTTAAAATTTTCATTAAGAAATGGTATAAGTTCAGATAAACTAATTTCATACATGAATTGGGTTTAAATCAAACCAAACCCTGCTTATAGAAACGAAACCCTAATTTAAGTATATTTTTTTATATTTTAAATTTTTATTTTATGAAATTTAAATAAGTTATTTTTCAAAATTTGAGATTCACGTTAAATTATTAACATAATTAAAATTTATTTATTAAATTCGTTAACGTGAGTATCCATATCAAAAAAAATATTTTAATAAATTTTAATTCAGTATAATAACTTTAATAATGTTAATAATTGGATTTGTATTTTTAAATTTTAAAAGTAGAAGGATTATATTTCGAATAAATGAAAAGTATAAGGATTTAATGTGTATTTCACTCTATAAATTAATAGGCAAACTACATTCAAGGTTATTAAACTATTAGTAATTTACATTTTAATCACTCAACTTCAAAAAGTTACAAAATTGTTCGGAAGGTTTTATTTATATCATCGATCTATTAAAAATACCATGGCTTTCTCTATTCGCATTTTCTATACTAATCGAAAGATTTCATTCTCCTTTTCATCCACAGTTCAATTTTCTTCATGAAATATCTTTAAACATCACGAATTTGTGAAATACCTTAAGATTGACTTGAAGCTAAGATATGTTTTTATATTTGTTAATGGATATCGATCCACCGTACCAATTGTGAAATCATCACTTGAAACTTGAGAGCCAGACTTTATAAAAAATAACTTAACAATCCAACGACTTAAATAAAAATTTTCGAATAATTTAATGATTTAAATTAAAATTTTAAATAATTTAATCACTATTTTGTAATATTTTAAAATTTTACTTATATTAATCCTCTTTACAAATCTATGATAAACACGTGTAAGTTTCTAATTGGATATAAAATAACAAGATTTTTAATTTCCACGTATATAATTTTAGTAGTAAAAACTCATCCGTTTACCCCTTCCGTATCCTCTGCTAATCTCGTCGTCGGCCATCATCGCCTTTTTTCCCTTTCTTTCCGATTGGGGTTTTTAATTCTTCCCCAAATCTCGATCGACTGATTAAAGAAAAAGAAAAAAAATTGGATTTTCCTTAAAACATTAAGGGGTTTCGAAGAGCATAAACTGATAATATGCCTTCGTTACCCTTTGATTCGATTTGTTTACCTTTGATCCCTTTTTTAACTCCTTCCCATGCTGGTTCTTACTCCCATTGTTTGAAACAGCTTTCAAAGAGTGATCGGCATGGTAACCTTAGTTAATAATTTTATCCCAATCTTTCTTTTTCTATTTTTTTTACCGATTTAAAGGAAATTTGTTCTTGTTAAAAAAGAATAACCGGAGGTTTGATTCGATCGTGAACTGGGGGGTTGCTCTTTAATTTTCGGAGTTTTTTTTAAGGTTTTGAATTAATTGCAGCTGTTTTAACAAGGTATTTTCTTAATTTTTTATGATTTGGCATCTAGATGATTATTTTCTTATTAAATTTATTATTTTCTGGTAAAAAATTCTCTAGTCATTCCCAATTTCGATTTTATCGAATTGGTCCCTCTAAGAAAATCATAGCAATTTAATTCTTATAAATTTTGAAATTGAGTAATTAACAACAATTAATTATAATTTAACCTTTAAAGTTTATAAATCCTATTAAATTTGTTCTAATTTAACAAATTTAGCCCGAAATATCCATAAATTTTGATAATCTGATTCTAATTTAATAAATTTAGCTGCAGCATTTATCTAGTGCTAAATTTATTATTATATCGATCAAAATTGCCAGGATTATTAGCCTTTAATTGCTAACCTTTGAAATTCATAGGATTAAATTGCTCATTTTTGGAGAGATAAATTTGCTCAATGTTGAAAGTGGGAGGGACTGGAGAGGTTTTTTTGCCTTATTTTCTCTATAATTTATTGCACCATCATATGGAAATACTATGTGAATATTTCTTTTTAAGGAATGAATCCCAGAAACATTTTTGCGTTTCTTTTTCTTTAGTTTATTAGTTTAGAATATTTCAATGTTAAAATAACCTTAATTACTTATATATTATGAACATATTAAGCTTGATTAAGAATTAATTTTAGTCTTAGCTTATAAACTAAATGTGTGTTTTTCATTTAAAAACAGTAATGATGGATTGGGTTTTTCCACAAGTTTAATTTTGATAATGATGGATGTATCGAGTTCTCGAGTGGTCGACGATCTTAGCGACTTAATGCGGGCTGAAGTTGGTGCTTGTTTGTATGAATACGATACTGAATTCGATGCGTATTATGCTAGTGATGCGGATGAGTTACTTGGAAATGGACATGAAAGCAAATATCCTCAAAAGGGCATAAGCAAATGTCCGTCGTTACCGTCCTTTGGGTGTCTTGGAGCAGATGAATTTGTAACTACGTTTCGGAGGATGTTGTCTGAGGGTTCCTTGCAAACACCTCCCTCTTGCTTTGTTTCTTTGCCTGTAAGTGGCTTTTGTTGCTTTGTTTCTTAATTTCTTTGCCTGTAACTACATTGCGGAGGATGTTGTCTGAGGGCGTAGTATGCTTTGTTTCTTTGTCTGAGAATGTTTAGTGAGTAAAAGCACTGTATATGTGACATTTTCACCCCATCCATTGGAGTTTAACTTGAATCGTTGCGTTTAACTCATTAATGGTGTGTAACATCAGGTCGAGTTAAATGTATACATTTGAGTTAAGCTACAATGGTCAGATGATCATGCCATGTAACTTGGTTTGTCAACTTTATGACTTGAGCTTAATTAAATGATGTAGCATTAGTTTAAAATATAATGTAACTCGTCATATTTATTTGAATAGTTGTATATAATTAGTGAATGGGGTATGAATCGGGTCGGGTCAAATGTAACAACTCGAGTTAAGCTACAATGACCAGATGATCATGCCATATAACTTGGTTTGTCAACTTTATGAGTTGAGCAAATAAAACAGTGTTGCATTAGTTTAAAATATAATGAAACGTGTCATATTTACTGGAATAATTGCATATAACCAGTGAATAGAGTATGAATCGGGTCGGGTCAAATGTAACAACTCGAGTTCAGCTACAATGACCAGATGATCATGTCGTTTAGCTTGGTTTGTCAACTGTATGAGTTGAGCAAGTAAAACAATTCGGCATTAGTTTAAAATATAATGTAACATGTCATATTCACTCGACCCACTAGAGTTTTAACTTGAATAGTTGCATGTAACCGGTGAATGGGGTATGGGATTTGGTCAGATTAAATGTAACAATTAGAGTTAATAAGCTATAATGGTCAGATGATCATACTATGTAACTTGGTTTGTTAACTTTATGAGTTGAGCTTAATTTAATGATGTGGCATTATTTTAAAATATAATGTAACCTGTCATATTCATGACACACTAGGTTTTAACTTGAATAGTTGCATATAACCGGTGAATGGGGTATGATATTGGGTCGGATTAAATGTAACGATTTGGGTTAAGCTAGAATGGTGAGATGATCATGTCATGTAAACTTGGCTTGTTAACTTGTTTCACCTTTTAACAGACTCCCATGAATCTAGTGTCTGCCCTCAAAGGTAGCCGAGCGAAACAGGGAATATTACCGAAGAAATGCAGTGTGACATGGGCACCCAATGTGTACGATCCTCCACCGACATCGCTATTGCGTATGATTAGAAACAAAAGGCAACACAAGTTGAAGAGGAACATCGACGACAAAAAGAAAAAAGGAAGGAAAGGATTGAAAGGCACCAAGTCGACGCGAGGTAACGTCGGCGGGAAAGGCGTCAAACAAATTCGCAGAAGCAGCGAAAGTTCTTATAGGTGGTTTAAAGAACTGGTGGTTGAAGATAGAGTAGTTAACACGGCAAATGAGATGGACAATTTCAACGTGGACAAGCCGGACGCTTATTGTGGCAGCGGATTTTTAACTCAGTCGTCGACCGGAATGTACTACTCCGTGGCAGAGGCTCTATGAGTATGTCTTCTAATTCACATCATGGAGAAAATCCATGCTTTTATTTTTTTTCTATTCTTTAATATGGTTCGTAAATAAATAAGCTCTTTCATGCATCCCTTTATTGTTGATGTTATTTGAACAAATTACTTTGTGTAGAGCGTTATGGTTTTTTTTATAATGATAATCTATTCGAATTTATTGATTTACTTATAAAAAAATCGATAGTTTAAATTTATTCGAATCTAAAGCAATTTGAACCTAAAATGATTTTAAATCTAAAACGGCTTAAACATGTGACGGTAAAAGTGTCATAGAGGTCTTAGTATTAAGAGTTGGATTGCATTTTACTTCTCTACTAAAAAAATGGGCAAGTTAGTTTTTATCCATTAGATCAAACAGTAAATTGGTCATTCCGTTAAAAATTCTATTCATTTCTATAGTTAAAAACTGTTTTTATACAACAATATGAGGTATACAAGGCATGTCATGTATCACTGTTTGTTTCTAATAAAATAATCAATTTGCTATTCAATTTAACATATAAGAACTAATTTGCTTATTTTTTTGAGCGAATGGAGTAAAGTTAATTCTAACTTCTAGTACAGGTGTTTTTATGATACTTTTTTTCCACACTTTTGACATGTATATAGTTGCAAGTTATTGGAAATTGAATTTATTGTAATTTTAAAAATGTATTAAAAAAACTATACAAAATCTTAATCCCAAAAGGTTTTCGTGGTTGAATCAAGTTCAGTTTGAGTCCATGATATCAATACCATAAGTAATTTTCCAAAGTTGCACATAACCTTTGAAAATAATTTGTTCTTGCAAATAATTATTTTTATTTAATATTTAGTAACTAGTATATCTCTTATTGATTTTTTAAACATAATATTTTTTTTATCTTTACATTATAATATAATATATTTAATTTTCACACGGTATAAATTAATAACATATAAAAAAACATCACAAAATTTGAAAATGGGTTGAGTCAACACAAACTAGAGCTTTTAATATTGGAGTCCAAGTTTCATATTTTAAATAGACTTATTTATGTTTTTGTTCGAGTTCATTTAGTCAAATGCCATATACTGTATATTTTCATAAAATTGGTAGAAGTATCATGGGGTTCCTTATATTAAGAGTTAAATTATATTTTGCCTCTTCTATTCAAAAAAGAGTAAATTAGCCTCTTTACATTAGATCAAATAACAAATTAATGCTTCTGTTAAAATTTTTATCTATTTCTGTTGTTTAAAATTGGTTATTGTATGTTAGAATGAGATGCATATGGTATACCACATGTCATTATCTGGTTATTTCGTCAACCGCATCAATTTTTAATAGTATATATAGATGAAGTTTTTAACAGGAAAATCAAATTGCTTTTTAATCTAATATATAGAGACTAGTTTACTGTTTACTCAATATTTTGAATAGAAAGGACAAAATGCATTATGGTACATAGTATAAGGACCTTTATGGTATTTTTACCATTTAAATTATTGTCCAAATTTTATTTAGGTAGCACTTGGTGAGTTCTTATGTTATGATTCAAATGAAATGTAATTGCTGGAAATGCGATTGCTGAAAAAGTTAAATGCTACTATTTTAGAGGTATTTCTTTGCTAAGTTACATCTATCTTAATATTTTTAATTTACCTGATCATGGTAAATTCTATTGAAGTCTGGCTCAGTCCATGATCACTTTTATCATTATTGTCAAAAAGTGATTTTAAGAAGATAAAATGACAATTTTAAACATTATATTGTAAAGTAAAAAACTTAAATGGGAGATAAAAAGGTAATTTCATTGAAAAATCTCAATTAGTTTATTATTTACACGGGCACAGTTTATTACATGGTTTGACCATACGGCCATGTTCTTGAGCCACACGAGTTGAGCTCTGTCACACGGTCGTGTGAGCGCTGTTTTCACATTTGAAAAATAATTGCAAATAAATTATTTAATTATTTTTATTAAATTATAAATGATATCAAAATCTTATTGTTGCAATATCTTATAGCTCGGATCGGACGACTAAATCGGATATAAGGTATTACATATAGTAGTATTATATTTTACCCTGATGGTATACAAAAGAGAAAATAGGTAGAAGGAAATGGGCCGGTGGTATAAAAAGAAAAATAGAGCCCAAAATACCAAGTAACTTCCCGGTACTGTACCCCGAAAATGAAAAATGGCGGCAAAAGACTTAAGATTAAGAGACACCACTAGGGCAACTTCAGTTGCATTTCGCGTCCTCAATTTTGCAATTTTTTTTGGGGGGAGGGGGTGTTAAACTCTCGATTTTCTTTTCATTTTCTTTTTCGATTATCTTTGCAAATATTTTTTGTTTGAACGAATAATCTTCAGAAAATGGATTTTAACGCGGCGGAGGAAGAGGAATTTGGATTCTCAAGAAACTATTTCTTAGCAAAAGAAATGGGCAGTTCTGGGAAGAAATCTGCTCGTAAACTCAGTGACATCAACGTTGTTGACGAACAGGTATTTTGCCTCATTGAATCCCCATGTCGAGAAAAGCTTTCGTTTTTTTTTTCTTTTAAATTTTGTTGTTTTAAAATTGCAGGAACTTAGAGAAGCTTCAGCTAATATTGAACCAAAGCATCAAAATGACGTTGCAGATTTAATAAATAGTTACAAAAGTTTATACCCAAAATGGGTTTTTGATCTCAGGTAATTTAAAACTCTTTTTTACTTAATGGTGTAATTTTGAATTTCATTGCAAACTTTAATTTGTTAGAATTTGATCCTCTTAATTTACAAAAATTGGAAATTTGATCCGGTTTTAGTGAATACATGCACTTGAACAGTTGGCTTTTGCTAATTTGTTTTGATCTCAGATAGTTTAAAACTCTTATTTACTTAATGGTGTAAGTCTGAATTTCGTTGGAAACTTTAATTTATTCTACTTCGATCCTCTTATTTTACAAAAATTGAAAATTTAGTCTTATTTTTGGTGAATATATGAACTTGAATTGTTAATTTGTGCTAATTTGTTGCATATGAAATGTTATAAAAATTGAAAATTTGGTCCGGTTTTTGGTAAATACATTATACACGAACTTGAACTGTTGATTTTTGCTAATTTGTTGTATGTAAATTGTTGAAATGATGGCTTTTTATATCTCCTTACATATTAAATATTGAAATGTTCTACTGATATTACCCAAAATGGGTTTTTGATTTGAGGTTGTTTGAAACTCTTATTTACTTAATGGTCTAATTCTGAATTTCATTGGAAACTTTAATTTGTTAGAATTTGATCTCTTGCTTTAAAAAAGTTGAAAAATTGGTCCGGTTTTTGTTGAATACATGCACTTGAACTGTTGATTTGCGCTAATTTGTTGCACATAAATTGTTATAAAAATTGAAAATTTAGTCTGGTTGTTGGTAAATACATGAACCGTTGATTTTTGCTAATTTGTTGCATATAAATTGTTATAGAAATTGAAAATTTTGTCTGATTTTTTGGTAAATACATGAACTTGAACCATTGGTTTTTGCTAATTTGTTGCATATAAATCATTATAGAAATTGAAAATTTAGCCCCGTTGTTGGTAAATATATGAACTTTGAATCGTTGATTTTTGCTAATTTGTTTCACATAAACTGTTGTAAGATTGATTTTTGTTAATTTCTTGCATATAAATTATTGAAATGTTGATTTTTGATAATTCCTTACATATTAAATATTGAAGTGTTGATATTCAAGCTAGTAATTTAATAGTAAGGTTTACTAATATTACCCAATTGGACTAACTTATCAGGTTTTGTAAATTAAAGGGATAAAATTCATAATTAGACCTTTACTTATTTACTTTTATTCCAAAATGTTACCTTGAAATTTAGTATTGGCTTAATTTTCCAGTACTTATTGTGTGTATGTTTTGCTTTTATTTATTTGCAGATGTGGTTTTGGTCTTCTAATGTATGGATTTGGATCAAAGAAATCATTGATTGAAGATTTTGCTTCAACAGCTTTGGCAGAGCATTCTGTTGTTGTAATTAATGGTTACCTTCAATCAATCAATATAAAACAGGTGCTGTTTTCATCACATAACATTAAAGGGACCAAGATAGTTCCTATCATATTACAAAGTATCAAAATAAGGCCAAATTGGAAAAGGGACTATTTGATTCTTTTTATAGGATAGGGACTGAATTGATACATTTAATAGTAGAGGGACTAATTTGATCATGTCCCTTCTATAATACAGGAACCTCTTAGGTAAATTCACCTATTTTTTCCCATGAAGGTTCTTTGAGCTCTCATTTTGCTTTTATTGAACACTCAAATTGTTTTGAATGTAGGTTATAATAGCCTTGGCTGAGATTCTATGGGAACAATTAAAATTGAACCGGAAGGTTTCATCCCAGAGTTTGCCTAAAGTTCAACAGCCGTTTAGTTCTCGATCTATGGATGATCTTTTGGCGTTTTTAGACGGACCCGAGATGAATGAGAAGGATAGTTTCATATGTGTTGTTGTTAACAATATCGATGGACCTGGGTTAAGAGATACCGAAACTCAACAATATCTTGCACGACTTGCTTCTTGTTCTTATATCCGTGTTGTTGCCTCTATTGACCATGTGAATGCACCACTTTGTAAGTAAACTCTTGTTTCGATTTTCAGTTAATAGATAGGTTAACTAGCTCACTTGTCTGTTTTGAGTATCGACCTCAATGCTTTGTAGGCTAGGGATAGAAGTCGATAACATCTTAGAGTTTCAACTTCTCATTTCCATATTCTTTTTTGCCGGATGTGCTCTCGGTAATGCTGTCTTTTTCTAGGATATGTGAAAGAATGTGGTAATGTTTGATGTACATTCCATAACAATAGTTTTGTATGCTTTAACGAGGGAAATAAAAGGTTGGATAGGGTGGTCGGGGTCATTTTTATATAGCTTTCGAATATCGAATAGCTTCCATTCTAGTCTCGAACAAATCAAACCTAGTAAACGGAAATGTGTTCTTCATAGACCCGATTAGGGAATCACCAGAGAAAATGACCTCTCTTGGGAGGTTGGAGGGGTCTCTTAGTAATACTCTTATGTTATTTTTGAATAGGTGTTATAAATTCCCTTCTTGAAAGGAATGCTGAGATAATTAGCATTGTAGAGCATTACAGGTTTTCGTGTAATTGATTCAATCCTGTTCAGCTTCACTAGTAATATATCAATGTAGTGTTTATCGTAATAGTTTTGTTTGCTTTAATGGTAGACAGAAAAGTCGGATAGGGTGGCTGCAGTCATTTGTTATATAACTTTGAAATATTGAATATTTTTCATTATAGTCTTTAAACTAATTCCGGACCTTGAGTTCTTGCTTGAAGGCCTCTCTTTTAATGCCAGGTTGAAACAAACCCAATAAATGAAATGTCCTCTTTCTAGACTCAATTAGGCAACCACTGGAATTTGGTCGTGTCTTGGGTAGTACTCTTATGTTATTTTTCAATGGATGTTATTTAGCATTGTAGAGAGCTTATGATTTTCATGTAATTGACTCAATTCTGACTGGCTTCGATGTTAGTGTGGGACAAGAAGATGGTTCATGCACAATTCAACTGGTACTGGTATCATGTTCCTACGTTTGCACCGTACAAGGTCGAGGGGCTCTTTTTACCTTTGATTCTCGCACACGGCAGTAGTAAACAGAGTGCCAAAACAGCTTTGATTGTTTTACAGAGTTTAACCCCGAACGCTCAAAGTGTGTTCCGGATCCTCGCCGAATATCAACTGTCTCATCCCGATGATGAAGGTAAATGACTTGTTTCAGATTTGTAGTCTCATACTCTCGTTCTGTCATTTTATGTCTTACGATTTTAAACCGTATCTTTTAACCTTAGGAATGGCAATAGATGATCTGTACTCCATCTCTCGAGAGCGGTTCCTTGTAAGTAGCCAGGTAACGCTAAACGCCCACTTGACCGAGTTCAAAGATCATGAGCTAGTTAAGACCAAAAGGCATTCCGATGGACAGGATTGCTTGTACATTCCTCTCACAAAGGAAGGCCTCGAAAAGTTATTATCGGAGATGAGTTGACATACATGTTATTTTTACTCACCGGCAACACGAACTACCCTGCAAGGACGGCCTCCGTCAGGTAAAAACAGGTCATTTTCCGTATAATGGTGGTAGTTTGGTTCGATTTTGCATGACTGAATCTAACAAAAAGACACTTGCAATGCCTCTTTAGTTTGTTATTATGGCTATGCATTTATGTGTTGCTTGATACTACCATTTACTCGTGTTGTGTTATATGCTTGTTGAATGGTGGAATTTAATCCTTCAAATTGACTATAATTAAACTGTTATGAATTTTGACATAGTATTGTAATTGTTTTATGGTTAAATTCTGCTATTAATCTCTGTATCATATCTAATTTATGGATTTAGTTTATGTATTATAATTCGGTCAATTTTAGTTTCTATATTTTTTTCGATTTAATCCAAGTGCTTCAGTTTGATTATTTTAGTTTTTTTTTTTTTTGAATTTTGAAATTTCAATTTTAACTCAAACGATAGTCGGTAAATTTGTTAATTAAAATATCGTGGCTCCTTTACAAGTATTATATGTTTGTTGTATAAGATCTTGAAAAGAATAGAATTTAACATATGTTTTTTGGAATTCAAAAATTTTAAAAGTAGTTAGAATTAAATTTGCAATTTATGCGTGGTACAGGGATTAATGACATAAATAGAATTTATTTTATATTATTTTATCAAATAAATCATGATAAAGCACGATTTGATTGATAATTTACATCTAAATCAAAACGAATTTAAATAAACTCACACATTGTAATATTTAAATAAAAAATAAATTTATAAAAGATAAAAGACTCAAATACAAAGTATATTATATATAAGATTAGAAAAAAAAAAGATTTTTCATTTAATTATATTTTCAATTAAATATCTCGAAAAAATTAATTATTGAAGTAAATAGGTACAAAAATAATCACCTATGTTTAAGTAAATTTATATTTTGGTTTTTAATTTTCAATTATTATTATACAATTATAAAAAATATATAAGAATTAGACTTGCGATTCAACTCGATTGTTTGATGCGAAATATACATTGGGGCAATTTACCCACCTATACCAAAAAATAAAAAATTTTACGAAAAAGGGCCGGAATTGGGAAAAATTACGGAAAAGGGCCGAATCCCCCAAAAACGCGCGCCACGTAAAGCGCGTTTTGGGGGCGGGGACAAGCAGCGCCTCTTTGGGCGGCGTTTTTGTCCACGTCGACCAAAAAAAACGCGCCACGTGGGACGCGCTTGCGACGTGGACAAAAACGCGCGTCGGCCAGAGGCGCGCTTTTGGTCCCAACGATCAATTTTTTTGACCGTTGGCTCCCCAACGGATCGAAAAAAAAAACTATAAAACCCCCACCCTTTATTCTTCACATTTCAATCCTTTCTCAATATTCTCTCAATTTTCTCTCAATTTTCTCTCAATTTTCTCTCAATTTTCTCTCAATTTTCTCTCAAGGTCCTTGAAATTAACGCTCAAATTTCAAAATAGTCCTTTACTAATTACGAAAAAGCCCTTAATTTTTTTTTAAGATATTTTTATCGGAAAATTTTAAAGCCGATTACAATGGTAGGGAATTACTTCGCCTAGGCGAGAAGCACATTGCCGTCGAGCAAATAAAAATGGTAAGTTTTAATTTTAATTTTGCAATATTATTTAATTTTTTATCCAATTATGTAATTTTAATTAATTTTGAATTTTATGATTTTTTAAACAATCCTGTAGATCGGGTGTTGGAATGTTATATTCGCAACATGCATGATCCCCATCGCCGTTGATCGAGAAATTACCCGCGGAAGCGGGTTTTTGGCATGTGGCCACGATAGGCCGAGGTTCAAGTTGGAGAGCGCCTTTGATCGGTAGCGTTGATTGAGAGGTGGAGACCCGAGACTCACACTTTCCATCTGCTGTGCGTGAGAGTGTACAATCACTCTAAAAGATGTTGATTGCGGTTGGGATTACCGGTGGGCCTGGTCGGTAGTCACAGGCCCACAACATCTACCGATTGGAGGGCGTATGCTACTGAGCTTCTAGGTGCCATTCGGATAGAATTCGAGGAGCTCGGATCGATTTGGCGTGGTTACGAGACACATTCCCGAGCTGCAAGAGGATTCGGACCAAGTAGAAAGAATACGGTATGCTCGAGCATACATTCTTCAAATAATTGGAGGTTATCGATCTTGGGACCTCTCTAGAAACCTCGTCCACCGAGATGGCTCTGAAACTTGTTGACTTCAGAGCGGTAGGTGAATTGAGTTGAAGTCCGCCGTCTTTGTCGAGGTTGTACAGGGAGATGTGCGGGCGACGGCGGTGCCGAGTAAAGCAAAAATCGGAGGTTGCATATCATTGCTGCGATCATGGGCATGGTATCGATTTCCATTTTTACGCCTCGACTCGACCACCCATATTCATTCCCACACGATAACGAGGTAAATTTAATATTATATTTTACAATTATTTCGTAGATTTATAGTATAATTGCATGCTAAAATATTATTTAATTAGGTGGAACCATCCGTGAATCATGTTGGAATAAAGAAATCGCTTGAGGATATCGGCTCTGTTGGACCAAAGGTCGGAATCACAAGTAAGTTTTGAAATTTGTTATTATAATTTAGTATTTTCGTATGTAGTGTCTAATATGAGGTATATGTCTAAAAATTTTCGTAAAGTTTGAATGGACACCGCACGACGACCCGTAAATTGCGTGCGATAATTCGGAGGAGTTCCTCCAAAATCCGAGCGGTTGGTACGTAAAGGTCCCATTGATCACCTACTCGACCGTGGAGATGCACGAGCGGATCGGGTTATGCGGCAATTTGGATTTCGACAGCGGATTCGTGACCACCGGAGGTGCTCGATGATGAGCACAAAGTAGACTTTACGGCAAACACATACGAATTGGGCAAGATTTTGGTCGAGATATCGAGGCGTGGGAGAACCGATATGACTATATACCGGACCGAGAACCGATAGTCGTTCGGAGTTAGCATGCGTCTTGCGGAGTACATGCCATGGTTTAGGATCCATGGCAAGCCATATCTATTGTCGGAAGAAGAGAGGCGGCGACAACCGAGAGCGAAGGAACGTCGAGGCCCTTTACACCCGAGGAGAAGGGGTGATGAGGCGGGGCAATCATCACGAAACACGATCCACCGCCCAAAGAACAACGGCGCCTACACGATCACCGGGCCCATCGGTTCAACCGACAACACCGGGCCCATCACAAAGATCTACCGTTCATGCGGTGCGTACACTTCCCCTTATATGTATCATCCTAACCCATATATGTTTTGATTTCCTATTCCTAGCCCGAGTTGGATCGCATGGCGGGTTCGAGCGGGTGCATCGACTACTTCCTCGCCATCCGATGGTGAGGCCGACGTCGCATGTGGGTTCGGAGGAGGCGGCATCGGGGAAGCACTTCTTTCTCGCCAGCTCGCCGTTCGGATCTGATCACCCCCGTAGTGGTTTATGCAAACACCTCGGCGTCAATATTTTATCAGTGGGTCACCATCGCAACATCGAACTGGACCCACTGCCGGAGAATCGATTCCCGCCCGAGGTTCCACAACCCCGCCGTGGAAGCGAAGAAGGAGGAATCCGGTAGCAGAAATCACGCCCAGCCCTCGTGGCACTTTGGTTCCCACCCCGGCATCAATGATAGAATTTTTTAATTAAGTTTTTTTGTAATTAATGTTTAATATATTTAATAAAATTTGAGTTTAACTTGTTGCCTTGTCATTTAATTTTTATATTTGTTTTACTTATTTTAATAAAATTTGAGTTTAACTTGAATTGATTTTTTTGTAATTAATGTTTAATATATTTAATAAAATTTGACAAAATAGAATTGATTTTTTTGTAATTAATGTTTCCTTGTAATTTAATTTTTTTAATTTGTTTTACTTATTTTAATAAAATTTGACAAAATAGAATTGATTTTTTTTTGTAATTAATGTTTAATATATTTAATAAAATTTGACAAAATAGGATTGATTTTTTTGTAATTAATGTTTCCTTGTAATTTAATTTTTTTAATTTGTTTTACTTATTTTAATAAAATTTGACAAAATAGAATTGATTTTTTTTTTGTAATTAATGTTTAATATATTTAATAAAATTTGACAAAATAGGATTGATTTTTTTTTAATTAATGTTTCCTTGTAATTTAATTTTTTTAATTTGTTTTACTTATTTTAATAAAATTTGACAAAATAGAATTGATTTTTTTTTGTAATTAATGTTTAATATATTTAATAAAATTTGACAAAATAGGATTGATTTTTTTTTAATTAATGTTTCCTTGTAATTTAATTTTTTTAATTTGTTTTACTTATTTTAATAAAATTTGACAAAATAGAATTGATTTTTTTGTAATTAATGTTTAATATATTTAATAAAATTTGACAAAATAGGATTGATTTTTTTTTAATTAATGTTTCCTTGTAATTTAATTTTTTTAATTTGTTTTACTTATTTTAATAAAATTTGACAAAATAGAATTGATTTTTTTTTTGTAATTAATGTTTAATATATTTAATAAAATATAAGTTATTGTACAAAAGTTAACCGTTTTCCTCCGAAAAAATATATATTACATAGCTTCCATGAGACAAAACACCTAAGAACACGGTCAACTATTCCGACTTGGACACGAGCGAGATGTATGCCCCGGGTTCCTACACCATCCGCACAACCGACTTTGGTTGCTTGTTTCTCGGATATCCATATTGTTGCGTATTCTAGGCGAGCAAGGTCGACGACCTTTGGTTTGCGCCTCAATTGTCTATCCGGCAATAGCTTATACGGTGCAAGCGATACCAAGGGCCACTTACGTTCATCTGGGACTGGTGGGAATACGTGTCTCCACACGTTGTACATGTTTTGTAATTTATACACTTCGTCGACATATCTCATTGGATCAAGACGGAGATTCTGACAAGCCGCAAGAACATGGGCGCATGGGTAACGAAGTGCATCAAATTTCCACGATCGCGAGTCCTATTTGTCAAGTGTACACGATAATGGCGCCAACAATACCTTGGTTCGGTCTGTCAAACTCGTGACACGAAACCATAGGTTGTCGCGATCGTGACACACTTGTGTGCATGGTGTTCGCCGTGCCTTCCCACGATTGATTTCTTGCAAGACCTTCGGGCTCCATACATGGCCTCCTTCCATCCGCCTCTATAAATCGCCGCTCTCTGGAAATAGTGCCGCTAACCGAAAATATGTCTCTCGTTCGCAGATCGATGTAATCGGCGGAGATGAGTTCTTTCTGAAGCGAGTTTATGCATTCGGCAAGGTTTGTGGTCATATGCCCATATCGTAAAGCGCCGTCATATGCTTGTGTCCACTTTGTTCCAAAGGAATGTTGCATGTGTATCTTGCGCGCTTCGGCGTTATCGAGCGCAAAGCGGCGGCATCTCGAAAGCGGTCTTTATTGATCTCATACCCCGCCAATATACGTTGATAGCTAATATTACATACCACTCTTCAATTGCAAATAAATTGAATTTTTCAAAAGAAATTGTATTAATAGATATTTCATACCCATATCGATCACTTGTAAATCTCGTCTTTTAGATCGATGTTGCGTAGTAGTTGGATGCGACATGCCTCGTGCAATATCGATGGTGTGTGTGATGCCATACGCTTCACTGGCGTTCTATTGCGCAAGTATTCCGGGCCCCGATCCGATATAACGCATATGTCGGGTTCGGGGCAAACATGCCTCCTTAACCTACTTAGGAAGAAGTCCCAATCATCGGTGACTCTCGGTGTTATTGCGAATGCAATCGGAAGGATTCTCCCACATCCGTCTTGTGCCACGACTAGCAATAGCCGATGGGTATATCTACCATACATAAAGGTACCGTCAATTTGTACCAATGGCTTACGATATTTAAAGGCATCTCGGCATTGCTTAAATGTCCGTAACGACGCTTGAACACTGCGCATCCACGGAGCGGGCGATCGTTGTAATGCGCGAGTTCCGTTTCAAAGGTCCGTCATGCGCACGGGACATATCTATCCAAAGACTGACACCACCGCCACACTTCATTATATGAAGTGTCCCACCCACCGTGTAACTTTTCTAACGCCTTCGCTTGGCTATCCAAGCCTTCTGTAGAAGAGGCGTGTACCCCAATTGGCTACGAATCACGCCAATTAAGGTCGGCACCGTAGTATTTGGATCGGCCTTCAACATCGGGATTATCATGTCACCAACATCTTTGAATCCATCCTCGGATGATCTTGTGTTACACCACAACGGCACGTTAAACAATGCAATATTACATATTATTATCGTTATTCGAAATCACTAAACACATAGTGTAGTATGCATGCAAGCAAGACATGTATGTCGACCTTTGTACTTTTAATCTCCACAACCTGTCTTTTTCTTCAACGACGCCATGATTTTCCATAGACATGTGCCATCTTGCATGCTGCACACTTCGCCTCGAACTTATCGAGCTTCGATTTAACCACCGTGTAGTTAACCCGTTCTTAATCTGTCAGATTTGTTTCAATGCAACAAGAAAATTATTCTTGTTCGCATAAGCCCGTTACCAACTTCTAATTCGTCGGAATCAAGCGATGTATGCATGCGGTCCACGCGTCCGGTGTGTTAGTTCAGAAACTCCAATGCATCATCATGAGATAGATCGACATTATGCATGAAATTTGGGCGAGCGATGCATACGAATAGCGGATCTTCTTCTTCTTCCGTGCGAACCGCCTCAGCGTCTTCGGTACAATTGGAGCGGGCTCCGGTTCGAAAATAATCCAACACGCGCCGTCGGGCCCGCCTCTCGAGGTGGATCCACATCAGATTCATCGTCCGACCCTCCATAACACGCAACAAAGCGAGGGCCCTCGGCGGTGGATGTCGTCGGGAGTTCATCATCCTCCTTAAACATCTTTCGTCTGATTCCAATCGTATGTGGATTGCCAACCACTAGAACTTGACGGCGCCCCCGATGACGTATTTCTATCATCGAACGTCGGTCGACGGATATGCATGTCCCATCCACCGACCGAGAGTGTCGTGCGGGGGTTATGTTTTCCATACTACCACCGCACACACACGCACATACGTGTTTGGCCTCCCACTTACAGTGTCGGCATTGGGGTCGTGTATTCCCCTCGAACGACAAAGTACATGTCGAGGTCGCAGCAAGATCACTTAGAGATGAAAATTCTACATATACCTCCATATAGGGTGATCCACGGCAATATGAGTCTCCACCATTGCCTCAAAGCCCGAAGCACCTTTGATGTCGAACGACTCATATCTCACCGGATCAACCAAGCGCAAAACCTATACTTAATACATCGAACTTTCATTGGCGTTGTTCCAAATATTTTACGCCTAATTCTTTTGCGAAGTTCAACCAAATCGATGTTCCGATTAAAACTCATTCATTTGTTGTGTGTTCTCCGATAAGAAAACAACGCCATTTTCGGTGTCACGAACTTCACCGTCGTAGTAAATAACAAAGATTAATACGTTCACTCATTTTCAATTTTTTCCCTTTGCCTCAATTTCCCTTTCGCCTTGGCGAGAATGAATTTTCACCGACGATTTATAGCCTAATTTTGCGGGAGCTCTATCTGTATAAAAGGCGTCCACGTGGGGCGTTTTTCATTACGCATGCCGACGAAGGCGCGCCTTGGAAGCGTTAGCGAATCCCATCGTTTATTGTAAACGCCCTCAAAATTATTTCTCCGTAGAGACTATCGTAGCAAAAGCGCGCCCACGGTGAAGCGTTTTCGATGACGCATCTTTGTTTTTGGCGGTGTTTGTTCGTAAACGTCTCTCAAAATTATTTTTGCCGGAGACTATTGGGCCAAAAATTCAACACGGTGGTAAGGACCAAAAGCCGCTGCCGCCGACGCGTTTTTGTCCACGTCAGCAAAGCGCGTCCACGTGGGACAGCGTTTTTGGTCGGCGTGGACAAAAACGCGCCCAAAGAGGCTGTTGTTTGTTCGCCCCAAAACGCGCTTTACGTGGCGCGTTTTTGGGGATTCGCCCTTTTCCGTAATTTTTCCTAATTCCGGCCCTTTTCCGTAAAATTTTTTATTTTTTGGTATAGGTGGGTAAATTGCCCATATACATTGTTTAAATAATCTTAGACGCTTCATTCGAGGGAATTTTTTCTCTATTTTCTAGATGAGGACACTATTTCTTTCCTTCTTAATTTTTGATTTTTACACCGTATATCAACAATTATTATTTTGTAATTAATATTATCAATATGTAACAAATTGGTATAAAAGTGAAATGGAAATTTCACATGACCCATCAAAACCCTATTACTCCATGCACAATCCAGCATTTTCTTTGTAACTTTCTTTTTCTTTTAGCAAATTTCTTCGCAATTTCCTTTGTGCTTTCACGTGAGGAAAAATAACATGCCATGCAAACAACGTCGGGAGTAAATTACAAGTATAATTATCATATAATCAAAATTACAAATAACAAATAACAAAATCTCATTAATTAAAATCAGAATCAATTCAATAAAAAATATAATAAATTAAAAACTAAAATATATTTAAATTTAAATAAATTCAGGTGAAATCCACTTATATTTAAATTAACACATATCTTATTAATTAAAATCAAAATTAATTCAATGAAAAATATAATAAATTAAAAAGTAAAATATATTAAAAAAAGCACACATAAATTTCAAGTATCCTTCTAAATGAAGAAAGGAGGAAAAGTATTTGATTATGACTTCTTTTCTCCCTTTTTTTACAATAGAATATTCCATGATAGTGACGGTCCAATAAGAAGAGCCGTAACAAAATGGCCAGACATCTAATGACGTGGCGGAAATCTAGTGGATAACTTTGATCACACTATATAGAAACAACCGTATAAAGATCAGCCGAAAGATCTGGGACCGTCAAATAATGTCCAAAAGATCGAACGGCTCGTAGACTCCAGAACATTCTCGAAAACCAGTATTTGAAAAAAACCTCTATATAAACGAACTCTTTTCTTCTTTGCTCGGCCTCTTAAAAACCCTAGCTGTTCTTTGTAGTAGCTGTTTTCTCTCATTTAGTTTTTGTTTT
This sequence comes from Gossypium bickii, assembly GCA_025503065.1. NCBI lineage: Eukaryota > Viridiplantae > Streptophyta > Magnoliopsida > Malvales > Malvaceae > Gossypium > Gossypium bickii. The sequence continues at coordinate 136,753,119 of CP106711.1, forward strand.
TTGTTTTTTTCGTTCTTTATATTCTTTTTTGTCGACACAACAAAAGAAAATAGTGATGGCCGGTAAAGGAGAAGGTCCAGCGATCGGTATCGATCTCGGAACTACTTATTCATGCGTCGGTGTTTGGCAACATGATCGTGTTGAAATCATCGCTAACGATCAAGGTAACAGAACGACGCCGTCTTATGTTGGTTTTACCGACACCGAGCGTTTGATAGGTGATGCTGCGAAGAACCAGGTTGCTATGAACCCCATCAACACCGTCTTCGGTAAGCTTTGCATTTGTTCTCTTTGCTTTTAGAGATCCTGTATCTAGAGTTGATCAAGATTTGTTTTCTTTAGATCTATGCTAAGGTGAAAATATTTGGCTTGGATCTAGATCTGTTTGCGTTTAGATATATGCTGAAGTTTACGAGTTAAGATTTCTAAGATTTACTAAGAACTGCTGTAGCTTGAGCTTAGATTCTTGTTCAGATCTGTTAATCTTTCTTTTGAATCTACTCGATGTTGTTGACTATATTTTGAACGAAGACTTTTGGCTTTTTGTTAGATCTGTTAATACTGTACTTTTCAATCTTATTATAGCCAGTTAAAAGGAGTTAACCATTGGTTTTTATAATAATATTCACGTATTATCATTTCAACCCGCACTTTTTTTTCTGTTTATCTTTGTTCAAATACACAAAATTGCAATATACGCAATATATATTGCTTAATATGAAAGTAAAGAATCATTCATATTTATTACAGATTGGTTTTTATTTTGGTGAATTGATTTTTTTTATCTTTACAGATGCAAAGAGATTGATTGGACGTAGATTCAGTGATGCTTCTGTTCAGAGTGACACTAAATTGTGGCCATTCAAGGTCATTGCTGGCCCTGGTGACAAGCCAATGATTTGTGTTACATACAAGGGTGAAGAGAAGCAATTTGCTGCTGAGGAGATCTCTTCAATGGTGCTCATTAAGATGCGAGAAATTGCTGAGGCTTACCTTGGGTCTTCAGTTAAGAACGCCGTTGTTACCGTCCCTGCTTACTTCAATGACTCTCAGCGTCAAGCAACAAAGGATGCTGGTGTCATTGCTGGACTTAATGTCATGCGTATTATCAACGAGCCCACGGCTGCTGCCATTGCTTATGGTCTCGACAAGAAAGCTACCAGTGTCGGCGAAAAGAATGTCTTGATCTTTGATCTTGGTGGTGGTACTTTTGATGTCTCTCTTCTCACCATCGAAGAGGGTATCTTTGAAGTGAAAGCCACTGCTGGTGACACTCATCTTGGAGGTGAAGATTTTGATAACAGAATGGTGAACCACTTTGTGCAAGAGTTTAAAAGAAAGAACAAGAAGGATATTAGTGGTAACCCCAGAGCTCTTAGGAGGTTGAGGACTGCTTGTGAAAGGGCAAAGAGAACTTTATCGTCCACTGCTCAAACAACCATCGAAATTGACTCCTTGTATGAGGGTATCGATTTTTACTCTACCATTACCCGAGCCAGGTTTGAAGAACTTAACATGGATCTATTCAGAAAGTGTATGGAACCTGTTGAGAAATGTTTGAGGGATGCTAAGATGGACAAGAGCACTGTCCATGATGTTGTTCTCGTTGGTGGTTCCACTAGAATTCCAAAGGTCCAACAACTTTTACAAGATTTCTTCAATGGGAAGGAGCTTTGCAAGAGCATCAACCCTGATGAGGCCGTTGCATACGGTGCTGCAGTCCAAGCTGCTATATTGAGTGGTGAAGGTAATGAGAAAGTGCAAGATCTCTTGCTCTTGGATGTCACTCCATTGTCTCTCGGTTTGGAAACCGCTGGTGGTGTTATGACCGTTTTGATCCCAAGGAACACCACCATTCCAACCAAAAAAGAACAAGTCTTCTCAACCTACTCCGACAACCAACCTGGTGTGTTGATCCAAGTCTACGAAGGTGAGAGAACAAGGACCAGAGACAACAACTTGCTCGGTAAATTTGAGCTCTCTGGCATCCCTCCTGCTCCTAGAGGTGTCCCACAGATCACTGTTTGCTTTGATATCGATGCTAATGGTATCTTAAACGTATCTGCCGAAGACAAAACCACTGGACAAAAGAACAAAATCACCATCACAAACGACAAGGGCCGACTCTCCAAAGAAGAAATTGAAAAGATGGTTCAAGAAGCAGAGAAATACAAATCCGAAGATGAAGAACATAAAAAGAAGGTCGAGGCAAAGAATGCATTGGAAAACTATGCATACAATATGAGGAACACGGTGAAGGACGAGAAGATTGGTGCTAAACTCCCAGCGGCTGATAAAAAGAAGATTGAAGATGCTATTGAACAAGCCATTCAATGGCTAGACAGCAACCAACTCGCCGAAGCCGATGAATTTGAAGACAAGATGAAGGAGTTGGAGAGTATTTGCAACCCCATCATTGCTAAGATGTACCAAGGTGCCGGCGGTGACATGGGTGGTGGCATGGATGAGGATGTTCCGGCTGGTGGAAGTGGTGCTGGTCCTAAGATTGAGGAAGTAGACTAAATCATTGATTTTCTTCATCTGGTTTCTCTATTGTTCTGTTATGTTTTTTGGGATTTAAACTGTTTGGTTTTGTTGTTTGGTTTCTAATCGGAATGAAATGAACTTTTATAGGGTTTGTTCCTTATTTGGGATACTATGAGTAGCACCTGTGATTGTTGTGTTTTGGAAACAGGCCCCTTTTGAACTTATTAAAGATATTAAGACTTTTGTTTATGAAATGCTGTTTACCTTTTTATTTTAGTTGCGTTTTAAACATATATAGTGATGTTCTTTTCTAGAATCGAATCTTCGAGGCGAGCTGGTTGCTTAGAAATTGTGTTAGTAAATGATTTGAAACGTACACTCATTACTTCACTTTCACTTCAATCTTTTTGTACACATTAAATTTGGTTACCATTCATTAAATACATTTTCATCAAAAGAAAATATTTTTATTTAAAAATATGCTTTTTAAAAGAGCTTGTAATTGATGAAATAAATAAAGTATACACATTAAAAAAAAAAAGAAGTTTTTTGAATTTTCCAATAATATATGAAATTTTACGAAACATGAGATGATAATGATTTCTCTTATCTTAAATTATATTAAATGTATTAAATTGTATTATATATATTATTTGTCGGTAACTAAAATAATAATTTTTTATGAATAATATATAAAACAATAATTTGATTGTAACATTATATATAATAAATATATCGTATAATTTGATTAAGATGGGAGTGAATTCACAAAAATATTATTTTTGACAGTTTAAATTTTAATTTCATTAATATTGATATTATAGTCCACACTAATTTAAAAAAGAATTATTTTCCCTCTTGAATCACAGTACAAACTTGACCGGACACCAAATCCAACAATTTTTATGTTCTTTTACCTTAGATCTACTTTCGAAACCATCCTAAATTTTAGCTCTCTTGTCCGAAAGTTTCCTATTTTCTTTTTCAATTAATGAAAAGAACTCACTTTCCTTATTCAGATCGATCATGGCTTTTACTGCCAATCCTCATAATCTCAATCATTTCGCTCACTTTCCTTCTCTCATTAACCTTCACCCAAAATAAATCCACTTCATTCGAACCCGAATTTTCCTTTCAAGAACCCAGATTTTCTTTCTCCGAACGGGAATACGGCCGGTTACCGAGGTTACCCAGATTTGCTTATTCCATATCGGGGACGAAAGGTGATGGGCCGCGCGTTAAAAGGTTGTTGCAGGCGATTTATCACCCGAGGAATTACTATTTGGTCCATTTGGATCTTGATGCTTCGGATTCGGAGCGATTTGATTTGGCTAAGTATGTGAAAGCGGAGGGTGTGATTAAGGAGTTTGGGAACGTGATGGTCATCGGAAAAGCTGATTTGGTGACTTATAAAGGGCCTACTATGGTTGCCGCTACGCTTCATGCCGTGGCGATTTTGTTGAAGGAAGCTAAAGATTGGGATTGGTTTGTGAACCTTAGTGCAGATGATTATCCCCTTATGACCCAAGATGGTAAGAACCAGTTCTTTTATTGTAATTTGACGAAAATGTATGTATCTATGTATGAGTGTGGATTTTGGATTTGAAACTTGCTCCTGTTGATGTTAGACTCAATTGAGTTAATCCTTGGATCGATAGGTCGGAGTTGAATGATATGAAAGCAGAGTAAAACATAGTAACATTCAGCTCGATAATTATCCAATCGAGTTCGAGTCAAACACGAATAATTTGCGAGCACTAGTGTCTCATTTAAACCCCTATTCTTGACATTTATAGTAATAGGTAGGATTTGTTTGCCTGAAATTGTCGTCGAAAAGGCAAAAGCAACTGCTTATAGTATGTGCTTTAACTTGTTGACGGAAATGTACGATCGGGTTTGGATAATTCAGATATATTGGGAAATGAATTGTGGATGTTAGGGTTTGAAACTCGTACCCCTTGATGTTAGTGTCGATTGAGTTAAGCTCCGGGTCGATAATTCCGACTTGAATGGTATGAAACGAGTGTAAAATGTTGCAACATTCTTGACATACTATAATGTTCCGAATTATCAATGGTTGATGGTGATAGAGCACGGAACTGTTTACCTGTATAGTTCTGGGTTGGTTTCTGCTGTGCATTAGCATTTATCTCCATCCGCAATTGCATTTGCGGCCTAGATTTTACCTGTATGCTCCGGTTGGCTTCCTGCTGATTGCTTATTGATTTTTGTTTCAGATATTGTGCACATCTTCTCGTACTTGCCTAGGGATCTCAATTTCCTCGAGCACACGAGTAGCATTGGCTGGAAAGAGTGAGGAGCCGATACTTTTTTTGTTCCACTTCCTATACGGTGTAATGGTCGTTTATATAGTGTTCTTTGAATGTAACTTCGTTTCGTGTTTGCAGATACCATAGAGCAAGGCCGATCATTATAGACCCGGGTTTATACCATTCAAAGAAATCTGGCGTATTTTGGGCTAAGGAGAAAAGATCGTTGCCTGCTTCTTTCAAGTTATTCATGGGTAATGCTTTCATATATTCCATCGTTGTTCTCTGAAATATTTGTTTGAAAAGTCTTGAATAAGTCGATACTTAGTGGTTGAGTGTATGGCTGCATACGGTTTTCATTGAGTTTAAGTAGACACGAATTAGTGGGGATAAATTTGCAATCTTTAAACTGTTTCAAGATCCTTTACGAGTGGTGCATGTTGCATATCAATTGTAAGCTACTTGTTACAATACAGGTCGAAAATTTATGTTTATATCCCGATATTTCGATATACATTTCCAGGATCAGAATGGGTGGTGCTGACAAAATCGTTTCTCGAATTCTGTGTATGGGGATGGGATAATCTTCCACGTACACTCCTTATGTACTACACGAACTTCATATCGTCCCCGGAAGGTTACTTCCACACAGTAATTTGCAATCACAAAGATTACCAGAACACGACCGTGAACCATGACTTGCATTATATACGATGGGATAGCCCTCCGAAGCAGCATCCAATGACTTTGACGTTGGAACATTTCGATGACATGGTTCGAAGTGGAGCACCTTTTGCTCGGAAGTTTGCCAGGGATGATGATTCAGCCCTCAATAAGATCGACAAGGAATTGTTGAGGAGATCGAACGGTCGTTTTACCCCAGGGGGTTGGTGCGTGGGAGGTTCAAACCCAGGTAAAGATCTGTGTGTAGTTTACGGGAACCCGAATGCTGTTAAACCTACCGTAAGTTCAAAGAGGCTTGAGAAACTATTGGTACAACTTCTTGATTCTGGAAATTTCAGATCAAAACAATGTAAATAGTTATTTTTTGTAATGTGATGCTTAATGTCCCGATTCTCGAGGTCGTCGGTTGTCATTCGATATTCGATTCTTGTTCGATACTAAGCTGCTGCCTAGATTTTGAATTAGTTCTTGAATGTAGACGTTTTAATTGAATCTTCAAAATATTGGTATTGTATCAATTGTATATTATCGTCTAAATTGTCAATTTAGGCATTACATATTGGAATCTAACAAGTAGCATATTTAAAACAGGTAGATCAAATTGTAAATATGTGTGCATTTACCGTTAGACTTGTTAAATAGACAATAAAATCGAAAGTTGTTTCATTTTTTATAAAATGTCAAACCTGAGCTATCTATGCAGTATGCGCGCACATACGTGTTTACAAATTTAATCACATGTTTTAAATATATTTTACATTGAATTTGCACTGCCATTTAACACCAATCTACCTCATTGAAATGATATTGCTCTATACGGAGTTGATAAGAAGGCTTTCAAATTAAATGATTAATTTAGAATTTGGACCATGGTTTGAGGACGTTTTGTGAAATTAGCCCATTTGTTTTTTTAATGGAAATAGTAAAATTATAAATAACAAGATACTTCTTATTAGAAAAACTAATTAATGGAAAAAAGTTAAAATATGTTATAAGTCCTTGTATTCTTTGCACATTTGAAATTTTATCCTTTTATTTCCAATCTTGTCCTACTTTTCAGATATAAATTTAAGTCCATTACAATATTATTATTTTTTATATGATTATTAAGTGAGTATTTTTTTATTTTAAAATATCAAGCTAATGAATTTAACTGAATAATTTTAAGGAAGTTAACAAATTGACATGAATTTTTAAATCCGAAAAGTAAAATAATTAAATTCTTGAAATAAAAGTAAAAAACTAAATTTTAAATATACAAAATACAAAAAGTATAGGTACTATTAGCATAGTTTAACCGAAAACATGTTGTGAAAGGTTGACTAAATGCTATTGGATCCAAAAGTCCGGCTAGATTTGGTATGCCCCATTCAAAAAAAACCTAATTAGCAACTTAACAAGTTTTGACACGTGTTCCACCCGTGGACTAATTTGTAAACACAAATAAAAGTGAGGGGTAATTCAGAAACTTTAAAAAAGCTTTTACTTCACGACAGATCTATTCATGAAAAAAAAAAAAAAAGATTAATATTTAGCGGGAAGACGATTTTTTTTTCTGTTTATTTCAAAAGCTTTTTATATTTAATTTCTTTTAGGTTTTTTTCCTTTGCTTTTTATTCTTCAATTCACTGATTACTCCTCAGGTTCGTATCGATTTCTTTTTCATTTAATTTTTTTGAATTAAATTTTAATTGCATTTTGATTTATAATGTTTAGGGTTGTTATATGTTTAAGCAATGTGAATAAGAATCATTATGGGTAATTTTAATTTAACAAATTTTGATTGATGTTAACCTAAAATCGCTTCGTCATCGGCATGTATTGTGTTAAAATGGGAAGCATTGTATTTGAAAACTTTACAATCACAAAGTTATTTCAAAGTTAATGCTTTTAGCCAATTCTTGCTTTGATTGATTTGTATTTGCTTTGATAGATTCTGGGTTTAGCTTATTTTGTGGTGAGGAAGTTTAGTGACTGAATTTGATGGACGACCTACATTTAGAAGATAGTACTTATAGTGAGCAGAGTCCGGTTGCTACTCCAACCAATGCTTCAACTTCTGAGAGTGCTTATCGTATGAATCGATCGGCGGTCAAGCAAAAGAATGGGGATGCTGATCTTGTTGAAGGGTGATTACATTTTACACTTCAAATATTTGCTCTTGCTTTAATTGGATTTTTGTTATATCTGTTTTATTAACTATATATAAGAACTTGAGCCAGTGACTGAGATTTTATTTTCTTAAAGCATCTTTCCTGTCTTCTCAACCCGATTTAGTGATATTCTATATTTTCTGTTCATTTTAAATTATTTTTCTTGCTTTGATGTTTTTTTTTTTTGGGATAAATTTGTTTTATTATCCAAGAAGCAGATAGGTCTGCTACAGTTCACAGTCAATACAAATGAGCAGATCAACAAAATTGCTCCTAAAACAACTCAACATATACAACACAGATTCTTAAATCCTGTTTACAACCAAAACCATAAACCCCTGTAAGCAGCCAGAAAATTCCCCATTCTATACACAATTGGACATTAACAGTATTATTTCTATATATTCTTTTCTCCTGTACTCTAGCCTGTACACTATCTTTTATATACTTGATGATTTCATTCTCTGATGCTTGGACTCCTTTAAATTGCCTGTCATTTCCGTCTCCAAAATATGTAGATGTAAGCATTCCATGCCAATTTAAGAACCACTGTGATCATAGACTTCCCTTTCAATGCTGTGACCTCCCAGACCCTCCTTGAAAAATCACACTCAAAGAATAGGTGATTACGAGATTCTTCTCTACAGCAACATAATTGACAAGCACCATCGATGTTTAATCCTCTTGATATTAGCCTATCCTTAGTAGGAAGCCTAGCAAGGATGGCCATCCAAGCTATGAGGGACTGTTTAGGAATATGCATAGGGTATGAGCCTATGCCATCCTACTTTATCCTTCTTTTCTTCTGATCTCCTGCCAATTTTTGCTATGGCACAATTATTACCACCTGGAGTCAATAGATGTGCAATACTAGCAGCAGCCTCTATAAGCTTCAAAAGCTTTCTCAACTCCAACTATTATTCCTATTGCTCAAGACTTGCCATGAAGTACTCTCTTTCAGAACATATTCTTTTATGCATAGGGTACTATTGCTTGAACAAATTTTTGCTTTGATGTTGTTTTAGTTGACCTTTGTTTATCTGTTTTAGTTACTATATTTAAGAACTTGAACCAAGTGAGTGATATTCTATATTCTCAAGCATCTTTGCTGTCTTCTTGACCCGATTTAGTAATATCCTTTTTTTCTTTTTCATTTTTCCCTTCTGAATAATCAGTACAACGAAGAAAAAGGTATCAAGAATGCCTGGTGGTGGGCTGCGCCAGTTCAGTGTCATGGGTTAGTTTTCTTTCTTTCTTATATATTAAGTTAGATGTAATCTATTTTCATTGGTATTTTTAATGATATCTCAAATCCTTGATACATTCCTTGAGAAATATAGGAAATATCAGTATGTAACCTTTTGCTTACCTCAATGGAAATTCTGATGACTTATTTTGCATTCTATGGTCATCTTGGTTGAATCCAACAATTTTTTCAGTTTGTAAGAAGTTGGAGAGTAAGGGGAGCACCACATATGCTGAGGTATGTTTCTGCTATAATATTTGTTTAGTTGACTAAGTCATGAGGTATGTATATATATATTAAAATTTTAGAGTAGTAATTAGTTTTTAAGTTATATGGTGTTCCTATTCTCATTTTTATGTAATTGTTATCACGCTAGAGTAGGTTTGAGATTTATCATGACAATTATATATATTGTAAACGTTGTAACTTTGTCACTATGTCTTTCTATAAACATGATTATATGGTTTCATGTTGCATTCTTAAAATCGGAATTGCATCTTTCAAGTAATATATGCTGTCTTTTCTAAATGGGTTAAATCACTATTTGGGGCCTGAAATTGGTAACTATTTCCACATTAGGGTTTGAACTTTTTTTTTGGTCCAAGTTAAGTTTTGAACTTGGCAATTGTTCTCACAACGGGACTTGAACTAGGCAACTATTCCTACATTAGAGTTTGACTCTTTTTTTTTGTCCAAGTTAGTCCTTGAACTTGACAATTGTTCTCATATTGGGGCCTAAACTTTAGGGTTTTCAAGGAAATATCAGGGACTAACTTGGATAAGAAAAAGTTCAAGCTCAAATGTGAGAACATTTGCCAAGTTTAGGGTCTAACTTGGACAAAAAAAATAATTTCAGGCCCTAATGTGGGAATAAATATCAAGTTCAGGCCCCAAAAAGTGATTTAACCTTTTCTTAATCGAGCATGAATTTCACAAGTTGAGTTGAGTGGTTTATAATTTTCAGGTTGCAGACGAAATTATAGAAGAGTTTGCCGCCACTCAGAGTAATACTGCCGGATCTTTAGATGAGGTTTAATTCCCATGATTTTTTAAGTTCTTATTCTTTAATCATTTGGTACTTTGCCTTTCAAGCATATGCAAAACAAATGAACATTTCGGGGTTTTTTTCAGTTCCATGAGAAAAACGTTCGACGACGTGTGTATGACGCATTGAATGTACTTATGGCAATGGATATCATTACGAGGGAGAAGAAAGAAATCAGGTGGAAAGGACTTTCTACCACTCAAACAAAGGATTTAGAAGAACTTAAGGTAGATAAAATCTTCTAGCAATTATTACTGTATGTAACAAACATTTTCTGATAAAACACCCAAAGGTCCATGGACACATGAATTCACAAGAGGGAAGATTGTTCTACAAATCAAATAGTTTGACCCTCCTTTTTAATGCTTGTAGGCAGCACATGTTCAACTAATGACAAGCATCTCGCGTAAAACAGCTTATTTGAAAGATTTAGAGGAACAAGTAAGCTTTTTTTAACCCCTCCTTTAATTACCTATTAGACGACATGTTGGTATGAATAGAAACCTACTTGTGCTTTAGTTATTGAGAAGCCATTTAAGACAGTGCAGAAATGATTTTGGTCAAATGTTGCTATTAGACCTTGTACTTCACATAAGTTGTGGATTTAGCACCTATAAATTAATTTGGTCATTTTCAGTCCCTGTACTTTTAAAATTTAAAAAATTTAGTTTTGATTAAATGGTAACTATTAAATTCATTAAGTTTCGTTACTTTCAAAAATTGATGAGTTAAATATATTATCCCATTTGTAATGCCATGTCAGTTTGTTATTTTCATATATTACCTATACAAAAACTAATTAATAGATTTAGTGATTTTCGTTTGTATTAAGATTGAAATTTCGAAATTCAAAAAATATAGCGGCTAAAAATGATCTAGTTGGAGAACATAGATTAAAATCTATAACTATACGCATAATAAATGACTAATAGCATAATTTAACCAAACAAATTTAGTTGCTACCATTTGCTCATGATTAAAATTCCAAAATTTGAAAAGTACATAGATTAAAATTGATCAAATTAAATTACAGGTACTAAATCCACAACTTACACAAAGTATAGGGTCTAATAGCAAAATTTGATCAATGATTTTTTCCCTCTTTTTTATCTATTTATTTACTTATTTCGTTTGTTCTTCGAAGTGGTTTATCAGCTGCATTCCATGCTTAAAATGTCTATGAATATATGTATATATATATATATATATAAAAGATTGCAGGTCTCCGGAATATAATCAAACGAAACCAGCGGATGCTCAAGAGTAATAATAATAATAATAATACAGCTCCTAAAGAAGGATTTACGTTGCCGTTTATATTGGTCCAAGTATGTGTATTTCTATCTTTCCAAGTGGTAAAAAATTAGTGCATTCTTTGTGTGTGTGTTTTAAAATTCGGTTTGGTTTCCTCTATTTACAGACTAGTCCACATGCAACTGTTGAGATTGAGATTTCTGAAGATATGCAACTGGTACACCTTGATTTTAACAGGCAAGTATACCTCATTTTCACCATGGAAAAACACATATAACATCCATTTTGTTTTAGGGTAAACTACACTACTAGGGACCTAACTATTTCAATTGTCTTTTTTTTGCTAAATTACATTAGTAATCACTCAATTATTAGTAAATTTCTTTTATTTTTTTTAGGCCAACGGTGATAGTTTTTTAAATTGGCATAATAGCAACTTCAACCCTCAACATTTATAAATTATGTCAATTTAGTCTTGATTCTAAAAGAACTTAGGGTAAATTACCTAGTTGGTCAATTTTTAGAGTGCTTTCATTTTGGTCACTCAAAATGAAATCCTTGCAATTTGCTCACCCAACTTTTAGGGCACTTTTGTTTTAGTCACTCAAGTGTTAAATCTTTAACGGTGGTTAATTATACACATCATATCATGTTTACACTTTCATTTTGGTCACAAATATTTTATAAATATTGATTGGGGTAAAAAAAAAATCAAGGATTAAAGTGAAAAAGAGGTAGAAGCTAAAATAATATATAAAAATTGTCAAATTGTACTTGTTTATCCCATTGCTGAAAATTCTATTTTGAAATATAAATTAATATTCAAAATTGTAGTAGGAAATTGGTTGACATTATCAATAGATAAAACATTTTCAACAATTTGATATTTTGAAATTATTTTTAAAAATTATCAATGAAAATTATTGTCTTTAATAGTTGTCCACAAAACCGAACTTTCTTTTGATTATATAACTTGAATCTTCTATACTAAACTAAAATTAAAAAAAAAAATCCTTCAAATTAATTAAGTTAATTAATTTTAGCTTCTATTTCAAGCAAAACTCATAAATTTTTTATCACTTCCTTACCAAACCAAAAACAAAATTAATTTTAATACTATAGTAACAAATTGGTTGATAATATTGATGGATAAATTTTCTTAACAATTTATTCAATTTATTTTGATGTTTTGAAATTTAAAATTTTAATATTAAAAGAATTTTGGTAATGAGATAAATAAGTTGGGTGACCAAAATAAAAATATAAACATGATTCGACGTGTAAAGGTAACTGCCGTTAGAGATTTAATGCTTGGGTGATTAAAATGAAAGCGCCTTAAAAGTTGGGTGATCGAATTGCAAGGATATTCCAAAATGAAAGCATATTAAAAGTTGGGTGATCAACTAGGTAGTTTACCCAAAAATTTAACCATCAACATTTATGCAATGTGTAATTTAGTCCTTTTTTTGTAGTTTTACTTTTTTTTTGTGATATTGAGGGTTAACTTTAAAAGGATGAGAAAAAATAAAAATTATTATCTTTGGTCTTTGGGTGTTTTCATTTTTTGTATATTCTCAAAGGATGAGAAAAAATAAAAATTATTATCTTTAAATGTTTTTTTAACTTTTTAGATAAAAGAATCATAAAGAAAAGTAAAACTGTGAAAAAGATAAAATTACACAATGTGTAAAATTGAAGGTTAAATTTTCTAAAATTAAGATTAAATTGACACAATGTATAAATATTAAGAGTTAAAGTTGCTATTATGTTAATTTTAAAAGCTGTCACCATTAATCAACTGGTGACCAAAAAAGATGAAATTAAATAGTTGGTGACTCCTAGTGTAGTTTACCTTTTGTTTTATAATTTCGATTTTTACCGCTGCAAGTCTCGTATTTTTCTTATCGTTTCATCTTTTATTCGCAGCACGCCATTCAGTTTGCATGACGATGCTTACGTTCTTAAGTTAATGCATTGCTACCAACAATCCGAAGGTAGAAACCTCTCGCAGAGTTCTTCGATTCATTCGTCTTCAAGCTCTTGCAAAGCATCCGGCGGAGTAAGCAAACCGTTTCACTGGAATTCTGAAACGGATTCCGTCAAACAAGGTACGTTGAGAAGATGAATAGAATCATTATAGTCATTAGCCTTCTAACAAACACATGTAAGACTAAATTCATGGTACTTGTATATTGTTATTTCATTTAGAGGGAAAAAAAAAAAAAAGTATGGGATTATTATTTATTTTGCATCATTTGTGAGATCTCTTGATTTGTTTCTTAACATTGGGGAGGCTTGGAGGGTTTCATATTTTGGATTTTTTAGGACCTAGTTGATCAAAAGTCGAAGAATTGAGGAAATTGGTAGAAATTTTATTATTTACTTTTTTAATATGATTTTGTTACCACAAAAAAGTGTAATGACAGTTCAATTTATAAGATGTGCAAAGAGTAGTTAAAGTGAAAGTGGTTCACACTATAAATGATATGAAGAACTATTGGGAATGATAGTTTCGACGTCTTATGAGCTTCCAGAGATTTTTTTTTGGAGAGATTTAGTAGGGTTTTAAGAGGTTTCTTTGAGCTCTCTTTCGACTTTGATTGAAGGGGTTGGGAGCTTTGGCATGGGTTTTATCTGAATGATGCCCTATTATATATAGAATGGTTGTAGAGGTATGAGTAGCGGTCTAAATGAGATATTAGTGCTCGCAAGCCATTTGAGTTTGATTCGAAAGAAATTTGTACTCGATTTAGTAATTATCGAGTTAAGTTTGAGCTCGAGCAATTCAAAATATTAGTCAGAGTCGAATTTGAGTTTAGTAATATTTGACTCGAAAGGCTCGCGAGTCTTATCGAGTTTTTCATATTTTTATATCATTAAATTATGTCATTGCCCTTAATTTATATTATAAACCATAAACTTGGTTATCGAGCGGAGCTCGAGCTTAGTACAAAAATGTATAATGAGCTTAATTGAGCTTAAATTGTCAATTTTATCTTGAAGTGAGCTTGAGCTTAAAAACAAATGTTCAGTCGAACTTGAATTTGAGCTTGAATATAAAAATTGATAAACGAGCTTAATCAAACTCAAGTTGCTCGATTTTATCTTGAGCTGAGCTTGAGCTTAAAAACAGATGTTTGATTTAGCTTGAGTTGAGTATCAAGTTTCGAATTTTGAGTTAAATTCAAGCATCACTGGGATGTGATGGATAACTTGATAGTGGTGTGTGGGAATGAGTATAACAAATTCATTTAGTATGAAATAGAGTCGGGTAGAATTGTAACAGCCCAATTTCAATAGTGTCGGAACAGTGATTTGAGATTTTTAAATCTGACGAAAAAGTTAGAAAACTTTGTTAATCGATAATTATAAGTTAAGTGTGATTTTGGAAATATTTTAAAATTAGTGAATTTTGTGAACTAAAAGAATTAATTAGAAAAATTGGGCCAAAAACAAGGTATTGAGAGCTCGAATTCATAAAGTGAGCCATAAATATTTCTAAAAATATTTATGGAGTGTCATTAAGTTATTATTAAAGTTTAGTTGAGAAATTTTAACGTTTGGATATGTAATTAAATGAAAAGGACTAAATTGAAAAAGGTGTAAAAGTTAAATTATAGATCAAAAGAAATTATGAAGGACCAAAATGGTAATTATACCATTTTGTAAAGTTGAGGCGGTTAAGTATGAAAAATCTGAGATTTATATAATATTATATTATATTATTATATTATTATAATATTATATATATACAAACAAAAACAAAAGAAAAGAAAGGGGAGAATACCAGAAAAGAAACAGAGAACAAGACGAAAGCAAGGGAAGAAAAAGGGGAAAGAAAGAAAAAGGAGAAATTGATGGTTTGAAGCTTGGAAGTTTAATTGGTAAGTTAATTTAGTCATTCTCTTTTAATTTTGATGCTTTATAAGTTTTAGAACAAAGTTTTGATGAATTTAAGTTGAAGTTTTTGAAGTTTTAAAGCTGTTGAATATAGCATATGATGAACAAAAAGATGAATTAGTGGTTTAATTGAAAGAATTTGAAGTTAGAATTGGGTAAAGGATTTAATTGTAAAATAAGCTATAACAAAACTGTTTTGGACAGCAGCAGTAGAGTAACTTTGAAAAATCACCAAAAATCGTAGAAGTTGAAATAGAAGTTGAATGATATATGAAATTAAAGTTTATTGAGTCTACTTTCATATGAAAGAAACAGGGAAAGCAAAGGAATTCTGTAATTTGAGATATTTATATTTTTGTAAGACTGGTTTAAAGGGATTTCGGGATCCCCTGTTCTGACTTTGGAAAATCATAAAAAATTGGAGAAAAATAATTAGGGGCTTAAGTTTATATGTCTAGAATTCTGAATGAGTCTATTTTCAATAGAAATAAACGAGAACATTATATGAATTGTGTATGAGGAGATAATTAATTTTTAGTGAAGAAGGGTCAGAACTGCCAGACAGCAGAACAGGGGTGACTTTGATGAATAAACTGTACTAATTGGCTAGGCTAAAATTCTGGAAATTTTATGGTATGAATATATGTGAGTCTAGTTTCAGTAAAATTAACGGTGCTTCATTTGGAGTTCTGTAGCTCTCGAAATAAATAATTTAGTGACTATAACTCAAATGGACAGTTTTGAATATACTTATGAGTAATTAATGAAATTATTGACAATGTTACTTATAGCATGTTATATACATTAAGGATGTGGAATGGAGAGGAGGAGGAGGAAAATATGTATGAATATTTAGTTAGTATGGCTAATTTGAAATGTTTTAGACTCAAGGACTAAATTGAATAAAAGTAAAACTTTATGATTAATTTTGTAAAAATGTAGAAATGTCCAATTTGCATGAAATAGATTATTTTATTATTTAAAATTGCAAAATTGAATGAAATTAGTAATTTAGATTAAGATCGATTGAAAAATTGATGAAAATAGAAAATTACCAAAATGATCCTGAATCTTGATATTTCTACAGATTTGATTTAGCTTGAGAGTAAGTTCGTGTAACTTAATTATATGATATAAGAAAATATGAGTTGATGGTACGTGAAATATTGATATGATAAATTAACTGTTTTATGTTTATGAAGAAACGGCAAGTGAATGATATTTATCATGACATGAAAATATGTGATTATCTTTAATATGTTAATACAAGGTAATTAAGTATGATGAAACGAGTAATAAATTCAAGTAAGACATGTGAGAAAAATGAATATCTTTAAGGGCCATATGTTTGATTTTGATTGGTTTCAAATATAAATATTGAATTAAAATAAAATGTCTGATAAATAAATTTGTAATTCCGGTAATGCCTCGTACCCTATTCCAGCGTTGAATACGGGTAAGGGGTGTTACAAGAATAGAGCGAAATTTTTTCTAGAATAATCAAGTTGAGTTCTATTTTATCAATCAAATTTAAATTAGAATTTTATCAAATGGAATTGGATGAAAAATATGCAAATTAAATAAATTTATTTCAGTATGATAAAATTTTATTTAACTTGAGACTTGAGAGTATACTCAAAATAAATAAGTAAATATTAAGAGAGTTGACGGTGTATAATATAATCTCAAGCTCACACACTTACATGTGTAGTACTAAGTGTAGTACTTTAAAAGTAAACTTTCTTTCGGTTAAGTAACTTATTGCTCGAGTTCTAAAATAATTATTTAAATTATTTGAGTATTCTAAATTATATTTTTCAAATCCGCCCTAAATTATTTAACTCGAAATACTAATTTAAGTTAATTCAAACAACTCAATAAATTATTTAATTTGAAATTTAAAAATTTATTTGAGTATTTTTTTAAAAGAGTCCATTAAAAAGTCAGTGAAGAAGCACTCATTTCATGAGTTGTCTGCACAAACATGAAAGCAATAAAGGAACTCCATAGCCATGACCATGTTCCAACAGTCCCCTATCTGCAGATTTCCGACCATCAATACGAGGAGCAATCCGGTCACTGACAAAGAGTGAATTCTGTTCTGTATTAAGCATTAAAGGTGATAAATCTCCGACAGGTCTATCTCCAACACTGTTTCGATCCCTTCTGCCAATATTGCCCGTCGCAGCTCGCCTTTCTACTGCAAGGAAATGACCGAGGGACCGAGATTTGTTGCTGGTGTAAACAGCATCGGTGGTTAGCTTCGGACATAATGAGAACGGCCATGGCCTGGATTTGTAACCATTGTTATGGTTTGTTGAGGATTGTGTAGTTCTTTCCCTTGTTGATGATCTACTTGATAGCTCTAGAAAGCTTGATAGTCCCATGAGAGTCCCTAAGGGTATGCTTTTGTCATGGAAGAAAGAACCAGTGGACTGAAATCAAATCATTTACAAATATTAGTCCAAAAATTATCTTATGTTACTCGAACTCTGACTCGAGAATAATCATTAAAATCACATTTTGACATCTAAAAAATAATAATTTAATCTAACATTTAATTAAAATTATTAATAAAAATATATTATTTATATAAGCCCAATGTTGGGCAAAAGGAAACAAAATAAAAGTTTAATTGAGATATAAAATATCTAAAAATTAAAAAATAAAACATCAACACAGGTTGATTGTAGAGGGATATGTGAAAGCGCGTCCAGCCGAGCAAGCTTTCTGCACAGTCGACAGGAAAGCTCTTCTAGCTGGACGAGTTTTCTGCTGATATATTAAAGAAAGTGCGCCTAGTTGAACGAGTTTTCTTTGAAATTTTCAAAAAATGCTTCTAACTGAATGCGTTTTCCTGACATATCAGCAGAAAACTCGCCCAGTTAAATGTGCTTTCTTACATTCTCTCAAAATCAATCTAACCTATTTAATCAATTTAAAAAATAGGCATATATCGCCTATTTAAGCTACTATTAGACCTACTTTTGAACCATATATGCATACATGAGAGGGAAATGTAAAGATGGTTTCATATAAATGCATGAGGGACCCCCAAAGTGATCCCACTTAGGCATTGATCAATCAGCTAAAGGATCCAATCCAACAGCTTCCTCGCATCTTCCTTTTTGCTGGTTTTTTACCCAATCTAGTGGGAACTAAATGAAAATCTTTATCATAAAAGGCTCTTCATTCATATTTCCTTTATATATATATATATGTGTGTGTGTGAAAATCAGGTCAAATTCGAAATACTAACCTCAGTATCAAGGTCCGAAGAAGAAGAAAAACAAGAAGTAGGGGAAGAAGCAGTGAGCAAAGTGGTGAAGGAAATGGAACCAGAGAATTCATGGTTCCTCACCAACCCAATCCTTGCATTCAATGGCTCCAGCCCTAATGGCCACCCTTGTTCCTCCTGCATTTACAGAAATATATATATATATATATTGTAAAAACAAATGAAAAAAGCATAAAATAAAACACAGAAGAATGAAACTAGTATACCCTTTGTGCCATCAGATTTTTCACTTGAAAAATGCAAAAGAGAATATTAATGGAGGGTGAAAGGTTGGTTCTTTAATGCAAAACCCAAAGAGGAGGGTTTTTTTTTTTTTTTCTTTCACATTTGAAACTCAAAATTGAGAGAGAAAAAAGAGAAAGGGACAAATGTTGTAGCATTTTGATCAAGACGTGTTCTTACCTATAGAAGGGGACGTAAGGGAAAGAGGAATATTTTGTCCCGGGGCGAGTGAAAGGAGAAAACATGGCACTGTAATAAAAAGAGGGACCAAGGGCTCAGGTCCCAGGCTCTTGGCTCCATGGCATGGCAGACCCTTTCCTATTTCACCAAAATACCCCTCATTTTTTTCTTAAATATCCCAAAATAATATATATTTGGATAAAAGTAAAAGTATCATGGAGGTCCTTATACTAATAATTGAATTGTATTTTGCTCTCTCTACTCAAAAAAATTGAGCAAATCAATCATTTTATTAAAGTTTCATCCATTTCTACTGTTAAAGACTGATATTTATATATCAGAATAATCTAGTTATTTTGTTAACCACACTAGTTTTTAATAGTAGAAATGGATGAAATTTTTAACAAAAATGACCAATTTATATATTTTTTTGAGTGGAAGAACCAAAACACAATCTGACTTCTATTACAATGACCTCAATGATACAAATCACAATCAAATTAATAATTGAAATATGTCTAAAATCAAATAAGAATAACTATAAATAACCTACACAACTTACATTTAATTTATATAAAGTGAGAATCAAATCTCGAATATCAAAATTTTAGGGTTTCATCTTAAACAACAATATTAAAACCTTGTTGTTATTAAAAAATTTTAACAGAATAACGTATAATTTAACTGTTAATATAAAAACCTCTATAATCCGGTTAAAAATTTATTTAAATTCATTCTTACTTAAAATGGTTTAGGGCAATCTTTCTAAGGGAGATTGAAGTCATTTTTGTAAAACATAGAAGGATGGGGGACAAAAGATACTTTTTTGGATCGAACTCAAGCTCTCTTTTGAGAGTACAACGTGCCTTGTATTTTTTAGATGTATAATTTTTATTAGAATTTTAGTCATCTTTTTAATTTTATGTTTAAAAGTTCATGTATAGTTTTGAGATTTGTCCTCAAAATTATATATGAATTTTAATTTGGTGCAATTAAACACATAAAATTTTGATTATGGTTCAAATGTATACATTGGAAGAAATAAATGCATCAATTTATTTGAGTATGTAATATATAAATATAAAATGATTCTATATCAATAATTGTGTTAGTAATATACGAGAATTGAATCAAATCAAAATTTTATATATAAAATTGTATGTTAAATCAAAGTTTATGTATAGTTTTGAGATTTATCCTTTAATGTTAGTTTTTATGTTATGACAAACTATTCTAATATTTATGTAATTTGAAAATTATCTTCGATGTAAGTTTTATCTCCGACCTGAACAAGAGTTTTGAGAACCCTAGTTTTATCTCCGACCTGAACAAGAGTTTTGAGAACCCTCAGACGATGTTAATATGTTGCATTGAACAATCGATATATAATGTTAAAATGTTTTAATAAGTTACAACATTAAGATATAAATAAACCAAAGTGAACAATGATATTTATATCAACAATATCAATATGATGTTGCTTTGCCGATTGAGTCTTAATTTGATTGGCACGAATATTGCTGTCAATGCAGAAGGATGTGGGTTCGAGTGTACTGAAGCGCATTGTCCTTTTATTATGGGTTGGGGAGCAGCTATGGATAATTTTAGGCATTGTGTAAAAAAAACACACTCAAAAAATCCAGTCGTACCAAAAAACAACATGCGCGAGCTGTGTTACAATCGCGAGTCCAACATACCCATGGAGCATTAGAATAATAAATTAGTGGCAATGATGACAAAATTGATCGTTTTCGTTTCTGCTTTGGACTTGTCGATGTTGACGGGTATTCCATCATCACCACTATTCTATGTCGTGGAGATGTCGGAATTTGGTATCTATCGTCCTCATCATCGTTTTTAACGATAACAATCTTAGAATTCGACATACGAGGAAGAGATAAATCTAGTTCAATTTTGCAGTATATATAAAGAATATAAACACTACATTTTTGGCGAAATTCTAGGAGGAAGCAAAGAAGTTCATGACCGCATTCGGGGGTATGCGAGCCGCATTAGGTTTGAAGTTCGGGATGCAGGAGTCACAACACAATAACTTAACGGTGGTGGTGGCAGCGACAGCGACGGTTTTATTTTGATGCTGGTGGACATACTTGTAGGAACCCAATTTAGCCCGGGCCCATACAAAAAATAATAAACCGGAAATAATAAAATAAAGTCCAAGTCCAGTCCAAAATATATCATTTAAAGATTGAAGGTCCATCTACAAGCTTGACGTATATGGAAGTACAATCTTCAAGGATATGCAATCTTAGATATGATATGCAATCCTATAAGTCAAGAATATGCAATCTTAGATATGATATGCAATCCTATAAGTTATGGTATGAAATCTTAGATATGATATGAAATCTTAGAAGATATAGTATGCAATATTAAAAGATATGATTTTGTAATCTTAGAGATCTAATTTGTAGATACCTTTTAATCTTAACTTAGTTGATGTAATTGATCTGCACCGTTGGATTTGGGAGGCTCAACTATAAATAGAGGCCTCTCTCCTTCATTGTACAGATTTGGAATTTGAAAGCAATAAGAATTCTTGAGAGCATTCACTCAAATTTCTCTTCCTCTTGCGTTCTTATT
This sequence comes from Gossypium bickii, assembly GCA_025503065.1. Taxonomy (NCBI): domain Eukaryota; kingdom Viridiplantae; phylum Streptophyta; class Magnoliopsida; order Malvales; family Malvaceae; genus Gossypium; species Gossypium bickii. Next base: position 136,774,462 of record CP106711.1, read on the forward strand.
TTACGTGGCTTGTTTTTATTTTTTGTTCTTCGCTCATTTTCATTTCTTTTTGTCTTTGCTTAGTTCGAGTTAGATTTTGGTGGAGGAATTTCGTTGAATCCTCATATTATGGGAGTTAGGTTGACATATGCGTTTTTAACTTTTTTTATTTATCCATATCATTTTTATACTTTTTTTTAAAAAAAAAGGTTATAATATTCGTTAATTGTTTTGAGTATATTATATTACCCTTATTATTCATATATTAATTTATTAAACTTGTATATTTTTATTATATATTATCCTTATGTATTTTAAATTCTTATTAATTATTATTTAATTTGATTATTTACTTACATACTATCTCTTAACTTATATATTAAAAGTATTATATAGTATTATATCCCATATATATATTTTTTATCTGAAACTATTTATATAGTATAACATTGTTTATTCTTTAACATATTTTACGTATTAGAATATTATGAGCATGTTTTTAAGTTATGAATCAATTGTTTTTGTCAAAACTTATTTACTTTCTCAAATATATTTATGCTATTTTTGTTGTTTATATATCATTTTATATTTTTAATATTTTATGTATGCTATTTTTCATGTGCTATTTTATTTTATATGTGCTATTGTTTTTTTATTGTCTATATTAATATTAAATGTTAATGTGTTATAATTGCCTTTGATATTCACGTATAAATGCAATATTGCCTCATAAATTATTGTTTAAAATATATTTTTTACTATATTTATCCAAAGTTTTAAAATGAGACAATGTTTGGTATTTAGAAATCGGGAAATAGTGCCCTAACGTGTTGGAGTGCGATTTTTCGTTTGGATAAATAGCCAAATATCCTTTTAACAAGTTTTGTAAATCATGAGATAACTTTAAATACGAGGGTTTAAAAAATATCGTGTCCTAACGTGTTGGATGTGATGTTTATATTCTCTCGAAATAAAGATATCTCAACTTTCAAATAAAAAACTTATTCTTGATAATTATAAAATGTTGTATCCTAACTTATTGGGTGTGATGTTTTGTGTCTTGAGGTAAGAATTTTCTAAAATAAAGATACACCTAGCTTCAAAGTTATAAAATGTTGTATCCTAATTTATTGGATGTGGTATTTATATTTCTTTGAAATAGGTGAATCTTGGTTTTACTTCTAATAAGGGATCTTATTTTAAACTTTTTAAATTTCAAACATTTGGACATGATTTTATCAATTAGGTACCAATTTTTGGGCATTATGAGGGTGCTAACCCTTCCTCATAAGTAACCGACTCCCGAACCCGTTTTCCCGTTTTTCGTAGGTCAAAATCAAATGTTTTAAAATGAAACGTTTTATAAGGTGATCCAATCACACCTAAGTAAAAAGGGATTGGTGGCGACTCCTATTTTTGTTTTTAAAGTCAATCCCCATTTTTCTAAAACCGATTTTAAAATGGTTTCGACAACATGCGCTGTAATACCCCTATACCCGGTTCAATTATGCAAACCCGGTATAAGACTATTACATTTGGTGCCAAAACAATTATGGCCAGATACTGTCTAATTAAAACATTTGTATATAATATTTTAACTTACTAACCATTTTTGCTAACATATTTATTGTTTATTAATTCATTCCATATATACCAAAACACTTCAAATAACTGAAAATAGATAAAATTTCAAGAATCTACATTTTAGTCCCTATCACATGGGAACACCTTTGAACTACATATGTACATGCCATTTTAATACAAAATATAGTACCTACTTTTGAAGCCCTTGAGGATGTGATGAGATGAGAGATCTTCTAGTTGGACTTCTCTTCTAGTCTAATTGTACCTACGCGTTAAAATAAACGCGGTAAGCCAATGAAGGCTTAGTAAGCACCACAAGAATAATTAAATGAGTAAATAATCATAACAAAATATTTTAAACTCATTCAATTATTACATATCGACTCACATAAAAGTTTCTTCAACTATGCCTTGCTTTAATAAAATTTAACTTATCTTTTGTAAGGTATAAATCTTACCTTAACACATCAGTAATTCACTTTGTTCTCATTTCACATTCTTAGCCCAAAGTAGACTTTATAGAACACATCGGATATGCGGAACATATACAGAGGTGCATTATGATGCACAAGTGAATAGAGAGCACTAATGTGCTAATAATCAGAGAACACTGACGTGCTAATAATCAGAGAGCACCGACGTGCTAATAATCAGAGAGCACCGACGTGCTAATATCAGAGAGCACCAACGTGCTAATATCAGAGAGCGCGCTAAAGTTCCTTAATGGCATGCCACTAATATCCCAGTAGTTCTAAATTCCGTCTACTTGGGCATTAAAACTGAATCTCATATATTTAAATAATTCACATAAATATTTTAAAAAAATAAATAACAATAATTTAATATTCTTGTAGTACTTACAACAAAAAGGTTGAAATGATATATGTTATTCTTCCTTCACTCCTTAACCTTCTCTTTTCCTTTTTTCTTCAATTCGGTCCTCTCCTTTCTTTTCTTTTTCTTCAATTTCATATAAACATATAACATTTATAAGTTAAAAATAATCAAATAAACTTTCTGTACTATTTAATAAAATAAACATGTATAATAAAATAAATTCATCCTTTCTTACTTTTGCTCACATTTCAATTTAATCCTTTACTCATAAATTTATTCAAAGCTGTCCTTTTGTGTCATAGTCACTAAATTATTTATTTCCAGAGCTACAGAACTCCAAATGAAGAACCGTTAATTTTTCCTGAAACTAGACTCACATATATTCATACCATAAAATTTTCAGAATTTTTAGCTTAGCCAATTAGTACAGTTTATTCATCAAAGTCACCCCTGTTCTGCTGTCTGGCAGTTCTGACCCTTCTTCACTAAAAATTAATTATCTCTTTATACAGGATTCAGATGATGTTCCCATTTATTTCTATTGAAAATAGACTCATTTAGGATTCTAAATATATAAACTTAAGCCCCTAATTATTTTTATTCAATTTTTGATGATTTTCTAAAGTTAGAACAGGGGAACCCGAATTCATTCTGACCTTGTCCCATAAAAATATAAATATCTCAGAATACAGAATTCCTTTGCTTTCCTTGTTTCTTTCATATGAAAATAGACTCAATAAGCTTTAATTTCATATCTCACTTAGCTTATAATTCCACTTCTACGATTTTTAGTGATTTTTCAAAATTAGTCTACTGCTGCTGTCCAAACTGTTTTAGTGCAAACTATTTATTACAACTTTTTCCCTAAGCTTTTAATAAATGATAATTTCGTCCCTGCTCAATTAACTTCTCAGCTGAGCTGATTTTTCTCAATAAACACTTTATTCTATCACTTTAAACTACTTTATAATCTTTGAGAATCAAAATTCCAGTAATAGACTTTAATTCCAAACATTTTCACAATTTAATCCTTAAAATCAATTTCTAACTAGATATTCCATTAATTAAACCCCTAATTCATCAATTTGATCCACATAACTCACGTTCAAAAATCTAAGAATTTCCAGAATTTCAACTTAATTCAACAAAACTTTGTTCTAAAACTTATAAAACATCAAAATTAGAAGAAAAGGGCTAAATTAACTTACCAATTAAACATCCAAGCTTTAAATCATCAATTTCTCCTTTTTCTTTCTTTCTTTCTTTCTTTCCCCAGTCTCTGTTTCGTTTGCTTCTCTGTTTCTTCTCTTTTATTTCTTTGGTTTATTATATAATATAATATTATAATAATATAATAATATAATATAATATAAATATATAATATAACAATACACCGCCTCAACTTTACAAAATGGCATAATTGCCATTTTGGTCCTTCATATTTTCTTTTAATCTATAATTTAACTTTTACTTTCATTTCAATTTAGCCCTTTTCATTTAATTACCTACCCAAACGTTAAAATTTTCTAACGAAAGTTTAATACCACTTAACTAACATTTTATAAATATTTATAAAAATATTTCCTATCATATAAATATTCATGCAAATATATTGAAATAAATTTCTCTTTAAATCGGATTTATGGTTGCGAAACCATTGTTCCGATAACCTTGAATTTAGGCCATTACATGCGCGAGCTGTGTTACAATTGCGAGTCCAATATACCCATGGTGTAGTAGAATAATAAATTAGTGGCAATGATGACAAAATTGATCGTTTTCGTTTCTGCTTTGGACCTTTCGATGTTGACGGGTATTCCATCATCACCACTATTCTATGTCGTGGAGATGTCGGAATTTCGTATCTATCGTCCTCATCATCGTTTTTAACAATAACAATCTTAGAATTCGGCATACAAGGAAGAGATAAATCTAGTTCAATTTTGCAGTATATATAAAGAATATAAACACTACATTTTTGGCGAAATTCTAGGAGGAAGCAAAGAAGTTCATGACCGCATTCGGGGGTATGCGAGCCGCATTAAGTTTGAAGTTCGGGATGCAGGAGTCACAACGCAATAACTTAACGGTGGTGGTGGCAGCGACAGCGACGGTTTTATTTTGATGCTGGTGGACATACTTATATGATATAATACATGGCTAAACTTTAACTATATATACACAGTAAGAGTTCTTTGGGGCATGAATTTAATTATTTTATTTTATTTAATTTTTGAACAACAATATTTTTTAATTTGTAAAACAAAAATACCGAGTTGAATGAGTCGAAATCCAAATATATATTGGGGATTAGGGTGTTTAAATTTCAGTTAAAGTCTAATTTTTTTAACTGAATTAAAATTCAATAAAAATATATTTTTACGATTTTTGGTTAATTCAATTCAGTTAAGATTAATTAAGTGAACTAAATGTTTAATCCGAATTAATACTAAGTTTTAATATTGGGTAAACTACACCATTAATCAAGGGTACTATCATTACAAACTGTTTTTTTATTTTAATCACTCGTCATTAATCAAGGGTTCAACAATGTTGACGTACACTCATTCTAGTTACTTAATTTTAATAAATTTTTATTTTTTAATCACCATAATTAAATATTGTGTCAACTGCAAAAGCTTATAAAATGGTCATTGAACTATTCGAATGTTTTTATTCAAGTCATAGACTACTAAGTTTTATTTTAAGTCCAGTTAGTGAACTTCAAGCGACAATCGGTACGATGGATCAATACCTATTAACAAGTAGAAGAATATATTTCAGATCTAAGTTGACCTGACGGTCAATATCGAAGATCAGAAAAGAAAACTATTTGGATTTTGGTTCGTAGATTTGTGATGTTCAAAGTTGTTTCATGAAAAAAATTAAACTATAAAAGAGAAAGAGAAGGAAAGTTTTCAATTGGTAAGAAAATAAAAGACCACACAACAACGATTATAACAGTCTAGTGACTTAAATGAAAACTTTCGGATAGTTCAATGACTATTTCGTAACTTTTTGAAGTTTAATGACTTTGAATGTAATTTACCCTTAAAAAAAGCAAGTTGGGCAGTTAAGTTAGTTAGAAGAACAATCCAAAAGTAGAAAACTAATAAAAAGGAGAAACTTTTAATTAAGAACCAGACAGTCGTAAAAACTAAAACAAACTTCCCCCGACATTGATGCCTTAAAATCTTTGAATCTCTTCTTTTTATTTTCTTCATTTTCTTTCCTTCTTTTCTTTTCTTTTTTCTTTTATTTTCCTTCTAACCAAACATGCAATCACAAAAAGTTCCTTTTTCCCTGTTATTGAATTCATAGAACCATGGCTGATGATGAAAAGCAAATGCTTGTTTTGTTTATTATATGATTCTCTTATCAAAAGGTATGTTGTATTTTTATGAAATGATTATTTTGGTTTCTGTTTCTGTTTCTGTTTCCCTTTCTAATGTTTTTTGTTTGGCTGGCCGGAAAATTTGGGTACTGGAAAACCCAGAATTTTCTCTTTTGTAAGATTGCAAATTTAGTCCCTTTCATATATAATAATTTAATGTAACACTCTCTTGCCTCTTTGTTAAATGGAAATCTTTCATTTTGGCCCTTTCTCAAAACATTTGGATTTAAGCCATTTTAATACAAAATTTCAGAAAATTTGGCTTTAGTTAAATGGTAAAATTGTGATTTTAGTCCCTTCCAAATACAATAATTTAATGTAATCCTTTTTTTTGCCTCATTGTTAAATGAAAAGTGGCCTTTCTCAAAAGTTGAAAAATTCGATTTAAACCATTTTAATACAAAACTTGTAGCATTGGTTGGCCAGAAAATTTGGGTACCCGAAAACCAAGAATTTTCTCCTTTGATTAAATGATAAAATTGCAATCTTAGTCCCTTTTAAATATAATAATTTAATGTAATCTTTTTTTGCCTCCTTGTTAAGTGAAAATTATTCTCCAAAAATGAGATTTTCAATTTAAGCCATTTTAATACAAAATTTTTAGCTCTTGTTGGCTAGAAAATTGGGGTACCGAAAAACCTAGAAATTTCTCCTTCCCGCATAGCATGCCCTTTGGTTAACAACTTTAGTCCCTTCCAAATATTATAATTCAATGTAATCCCTTTTAATCTCTTCATTAAATGGAAATTTTACTTTTTTGGTCCTTGTTAAAGTTAAAAGTTCAATTCAAGTCATTTTAAGACCAAGCTTTTAGCTGGTCATCACACAATTCCTGAATTCACCCCTGCTTGCAGAATAACTCGTACTCGATGGATTGAAAAGATCAGGAACATCAAAAAGCTCGTAAAATCGTTTCCGAAGAAGTCGAGAAAAAAGCAAACAAATCAGCAAGCAATGGGGAAGAACTTGCGAACCAACAGCTCAAACATGTCGATACCACAAAGTCATAATCCTAGATGCATGTGGGGCATTTTTCATGTGCTTAAATACCATCATTGGAATCGACGCTTCATTAAGAAACGGATTCTGAACAAGAAACAAGGCACCGGTAAGCTTTAGGCGACTCGGTTTTGATCAAAACCCGAAAATTATCCGACAAATAGTATATGCTAACTAGGTTTTATGGTTCATTCATATCATAGGGAATGAAAATGCAAAAGATGAAGTAGTAGAAGGCTCAAATGAAAATGTTGAGGATACGTCAAAACACAAGAAAGGTGAAGCAGCGAACGCTAAGGTGAGTTGATGAAGTTAGGAGGCTAAATTTAAATTTTAAATTGTTAAGGGATCAAATTACAATTTTATCATTGTATTAACTTATTGTTTTAGAACTTTAAAAGGGTTTAAACTGAAATTTTATCATATTAAGGAGGCTAAAGTACAATTTTACTATTGTAAAAACTTATAATTTCATAAAATTTAGAGGGACTAAAATGAATTTTTACCATTTTTGAGGATTTTGCTTAAGGGCCGAGATAAAATTTTAAAATTTTGATGGGGTCAAAGCTAAAAATTTATTCTAAAAGGGCTATATTTGAATGATTAAAAGACTTAAAGTGAATAAATAATGCTTTAGAGGGACTACCAATGATATTTTTTCATTTGACCAAGAGGCCAGGGCCCTTGCTTTCTCCTTTGGCTTCGTCTCTTATCAAAGACTATCAGTTAAGTGGATTTAATTAAAATTTTCATTAAGCATCCTAAAATTTTTGAAAATTTTAATTAACACTTGTAAATATCAGAAATTCTTATTAAGCCCTTCAAATTTTTAAAAAAATTAATTAAACCCTTAAAGTTATTGAAAATTTTAATTAGATCCCTAAAGCTTAATTGGAAACTTGCAGGTTGAAGGAAAGAAGAAACAAACCAGCACAGGATCTAAAACCTCAGTGAAATCACGATTAAAAGCACTTATAGCCGAAGAAGTAGCGAAAAGGAAAGGCCGAGGCAAGCATCAACGATGTTCGACGTACCCTATACAAACTAAATCTGATACGGACCAACATGTCGATGCTCATATCGATGATCTTCTCCCCGAAACGGAACAAGGTAGTCCCCGAACATCCGACAAGAACAAAGGTTTATGTTACGAAAGCGGTTCCGAGGATCAAACCGTATCGAAATCCCCAGAAGAACATGTTACGAGTGACGAAAACGACGAAGAACATGGTGTCGTGAAAGGTTCGGTCGAAGAAAAAAACATGAAGAAGTTGCTCGAAAGTGCGGTTTTATCGCCCGAAGAACTCGAAGCGAAGAAGAAAGCATTGGAAGAACATGGCAAAGATATTGGTCCAGGGTATGAATCTAAGTATTTAATGGATGCTTTAGATATAATTAAAATGAACCAAGGGTTTTTATTGACAGTATTACAAGATCCTGATTCACCTTTGGCTCACCATTTTCATAAACATTTAGCAATTAGTGCTAAAATGGGGATGCCACAAATGGAGGGATTGGGTTCGAGTGGTTCAACCGGGTCGAAACAGTGTGGGGAAAGTTCGAACCGTGATGGAACCGGTGAAGATATAGGTAGGAAATCAATGCCATTGATAGCTGCTGATCATAGAGCTGAAGGGATACATAATTTGAACCAAACAAAGGGTGAAATGGCTGATATGGGTTCGAGTTCGGCGATGAACCGATCCGAAATGGTGAAGAAGAGGTTTAAAAGCCTTAGAGAAAATATAAAACATGTAATACAAGAGAGAAAAAAAGAGAGGCGTAGGATAGCAATGGATGCTGTTCTTCATAAAATCCCACATCAAAAAGGGTTTTCAAAGGACTTGACAAAGGACATTGTTGATCATTTGAAGGAGCCGTCACGGTTACGAAAGGTTTTCTCTTCGTCTTTGGCTCGACGGGGAAGCATGCGGCTCGAAAGACGGACATCTTTTAACGAGGCTATCGACAAGTACACGCAGCTTTATGAATCTAGCTTTAATAAAGAAGGTAGAGAGGAAAGCATGTCGAAAAGGGATGAAAAACGAGATGAACCGATCGATTCGAGTGGTATTAGGACTACGAAAAAGTACATGAGAAGGTTCCTTTCATCACCCGAATTATATTCTTCGGCTTATCTCTATGAAGCATTGGCTTCCGAGGTCCCAACTAAAGTTTCGGAGTCTTTGGGGTATAGCTCGGAAGTAGAAACACTCGGAAAAACTGAGTACAAAGACAGTTCGGTAGGTGTTAGGGAAGGATTTCCAGTTTCTTCAGAGCCGATATCTCAAGCGGAAAAAGCAGGTGATGAATCGGAGAACTTGGTGATCGTAAAGGATGATGTTACAGAAATCGAACCGGACAGTAAACCCGTAATCATGACTATTACAGAGCTGGAAGAACCAGTAGAAAGTTCCAAATTACAAGGTATATTATCATGTCCTATTGAACATTACAGAGTCGGATTATATTTTACTTTCTTTATTCAGAAAATGGGTAAATTGGTTCATTTAAGTTAAAATCAAAGAGTAAATTAGTTTTTCTGTTAAAAATTTCATCAAATTCTACTATTAACAACCGGTCCTTGTAAGTCAACATAATGTACATGTGACATGTCATGTATCACTGCCTGGATATTCTGTTAGCCTCGCCCGTTTTTAACCGTACAGATTGATGAAATTTTTATCATAAAAAACTAATATGCTCTTTGAACTAAAGTAGAGGGACTAATTTACCTATTTTTTAAATTGAGTGGATAAAATGTAATTTATCTTTTAGTATAGAAGCCTCTACGATACTTTTACTTCAAGATTATACATTTCCCTTATGAATTGTGAATGGTTGATGGTTAGAACTGGATATCGAGCTAAAGCAAAGCTTTGATCTTCTCAAAGACGAAGTTGAGTTTACACCCGACTTGCAACCCGAAATCAAGGATACTACCCCTAAGGTTGCCGATGTAGGCATATACAAGTTCAAGAAATTCGAACCTTTAAAGGAGTTAGACATACACAACAAACACGAATTCACATACGTGAAAGATGTGCTCGAATTATCTGGATTCAGCGGAACCGAAGCACTCGGCGCATGGCATGCGGACCAGCAACCATTAGATCCCATGATGTACGAGGAAGTTAAAGGCTGCATTATATGTGACCCCAATTGTTCCATGGAAGATGAAGAAGTCAGTTATTGTAATCACCCGCTATTGTTCGATTTAATCAACGAGGTCCTCATCGATGTTTACGAACGATCGTATAACTATTACCCTCGAGTTTTGTCTCAATTATGTCACATTCATCCGATGCCTATGGGACAACATGTGCTTGAGAAAGTGTGGGAGACGATAAGTTGGTATTTGAGCTTCAAAACTGGGTACGATAAGCCGTTGGATTATGTCGCGTGTAGGGATCTAATGAGGAATGATGAGTGGATGAATTTGCAATTTGAACATGAATGTTTAGGTCTTGAGGTTGAAGAGCAAATTTTCAATGATCTTTTGGAGGAAATTTGTTCATCAACATGATGGCCTCAAGTGTTAAAAGAAATTTTGTAAACTTGATTTGATTGTGTAATTAATACTTGTTTTAATATAGGTTAAAGCATCGGGAAGGTCCCTATATTATAAGGACTGAATCAAATTAGTCCCACTATTATCAAATGAATCAATTTAGTCCTTATATTAATGAATCAAATTGATCAATTTAGTCCCTATATTAAATTTAAAATTCTTATCATTTTAAAAAGGTCAAAATACAAGTTCACCAATTATTAATTTATATATTTGGATTTTAGAGGGGGATAAAATACAAAATTTTTCATTTTATTGCCGCCCGAGGTATTGAATATTTGATTATTTGAGCTTGGGTATGGATATGATATTAAGGTTTATTAATTAAAAAAAAGATAAATTTCAAAATTTTACATAAACATTGATTCAATGTGCAATTTAATACATGAACTTTGATTTGATACAATTATAGACATTAAACTTTGATTGTGGTTCAATCCTACATATTTACAGAAATAAATACATTTGGATAAATGTAATTATTTTTGTATGCAATATATAAACTAAAAATGATGTTATATCAATAATTGTGTTAATAATTTGAGAGAATTGAATCAAATCAAATCAAAATTTCATGAATAAAATTACACATTAGACTAAAGTTTATGTATAGTTTTGAGATTCATCCCATTATAAATTTAATACATTCATTTGGCTTGCAAATTTAAAAACCGAAAACCAATCAACTAAACTGTTGAAACCGATTTATTCATGCTAAAATCTAATTGTTTCGGTTTCATTCATTTCGATTTAATCAGTTTAACCAATTTTAAAAAAGAAAGATATAATGAGAACCATGGATGGTGGTTTGAAAGTTCTAGCAACATGATTGCATTTTGGGAAAAGGAAGAAGAAAAGATAGAGCAGAAGAGAAGCCTCAACCATCCATTTTGCCAAAAATAAAGGTGCATAAGAGAATCAAGAATATAATCTATATTAGCATCTAAACTTATTTAAGTAAAAATAGTATTTTTAATATAAAAGTTGTTCATTGACACTTTGCTTTCTGCTTTTTGTGAAATCAGTGGTGATGCTAACACTTCATTTTTATCTACTTTGAAAATTATGATGGCTATTTTTTTCAAAAGTCATAATAATGTCCCTAGTTTTAGTTTCTTTTTACATGTTATCAATTTTTGTGTGTTTTGGTTTTGGTTTCTATGTTCTTGCAGGGACCAAATTGAAAAACTGTTTTTAAGGGAGTAAAGATGAGTTTTACCATTATATTAATTTATGATTTTATAAAAATTGAAGTTTAGGGGACCCGAAGTCACTGCTAATCCCCTATCCTGGCTTCTAATTTTTGGTTTTTGAGATGATGAGGAAAAGATTAGATCATTTGGAGACTGATTGTGTGCATCATTAACACCAAAGAATCTTTTAAATATCTTTGATATTGTCATATTATTTTATTAAAATTTATTATCAATTACGATCACAGTTATTAAAGTAACGCATTTTTTTATAATTTCTGTCATTATCAATGTAATATGTGATTATTACCAATTTATATTTCTCCATTCTTTAGAAAGTATTCCTCGCATGAGGATTGTATTTTGTGTTTATACAAATTAACACATTTAAACTCGTATCATCTTATATTGACAGCAATTCTCTAATCAAGTAAAATAAGAACTTATTCAGACTTTATTCAACTATAGATGTACCTTTATGATTCATTTCGTTTTCACCTTACCTCCCCCACTACATTCCACTTACGTTCAAAGGATAAGTTTTTCTTCTTCAACTCGCAATCAAGGCGAGTGCAAATCACTGCCAAATCAAGACACGTGGACGGTTGACATTGAAGATCCCTCGTCTCTCCTGGCCTATAAATTCAAAGGCCAATCATCCATTTTTCCTTCACAACATATCCTATTTACAACAAAAAAAATCTTTCCAGTTTCTATTTTCTAACAACAAAACTGAAAATGTCTTGCTGCGGAGGAAACTGTGGCTGCGGCTCTGGTTGCAAGTGTGGCAATGGCTGTGGAGGGTAATAATCGATTTCTCTTTTTAAAGTATAAGGGTTAAAATATGCCATAAGTCCTGTACTTTTTATAAATTTGAAATTCAATCTCTGTATTTTTATTTTTATTAATTTTTCTTATACTTTTTAGATTTCAAAATTCATGTCCAATTATTTAACGCTGTTAAAATTATGTAACTAAGAAAATGACATTGTAATCAACTTGAATTTAGCAAAATAAATTCAATAGTGTTAATAATTGGACATGACTTTTGAAATCTCAAAAGTAGAGGGATTAAATTCCTAAAAATAAAAGTACAGGGACTAAATTTTAAATTTGTGAAGAGTATAGGAACGTTTAAACCACTGAGTTCAGAAATTTTCGTTTTCCTTTAAAAGGGTCACTTTTAAAGTTTATTTTTTGCCATTGATGATATTGCAGATGCAAGATGTTCCCTGACATAATAGAGAAGACTACAACTGAGACTATTGTTCTAGGTGTGACAACTCAGAAAATGTAAGTATCACATGGAGATAAAAAATGGTTAAAGTACCTGGGAGGTCCTATATTATAGGGATTAGATTAAATTAATCCCTCTATTATTAAATAGATCAATTTAGTTCCTAAAATCTAATAAGTCTAAAATGTAATAGAGTTAACATTTACTGGTGAAAAATATTTTTTTTAATTGTAGTTCAATTCTAAATAAAAGATTTCATTTAAAAATATTAATTTTGTTAAACAACAAATGATATTTTTAAACAATAAATTTAACTATATTCTAATTTGAAATTATTTGATTTTTTTTAATAGTACATGAACTAAATTGATTGATCATTTAATAGTAGAGGGACTAATTTGATCAGGTCCGTATAATATAGAGACCTCTAAAATACATTGACAGATAAAAACAGGGTAAAGTTATTTTTTTTTTATTACAAAGATTTTGATTTATGTTTTTGAATGCATGCAGGCACTTTGAGGGATCTGAGATGGGAGTTGGGGCTGAGAATGGATGCAAGTGTGGAGACAACTGCACTTGCAACCCTTGCAATTGTAAATAAGAGGGGGGAAAATGAACAACAAAGAGAAGCAGAGAGGCCTTTGTCTTTTTAACTAAATAAATTCTATTACTTTAGTATATATCAGCAAATCTTCATGAGGATTTGGTTCTTAATTATGTGTAATGTGGACTTTTCTGCTATGTCAGAATGTATTATGATATTTAAGAAAGTTTGTTTTCTATTGAAAGAATGGCAGTTCCTTTCTCTTTGACTAAAGATGTTTGGAACAAGTATTGCACCATTGCACTTTTATGGGAAAAATTTAAGTTCAAACATTCACAAAACCTGAGAGGATTAATCTTTATAGACTATAAAACGAATATAAAAGGATATCTTCATTTAAAAAATATTGAGTGCAATGAGAAAGCACATTGCACTTTCAAAAGAACAATTCAAGTTCAAACAATCACGAACCTCAAAAAGATTAATTTTTATGGATCATAAAATGGACATGAAAGATATTTCCATTTAAAAATTATATGATGCAATGATAAAGCACATTGCATTTTCAAAGGAAGAATTTAAGTTCGAACCATTACAAACTCCAAAAAATTAGTCTTTTTGAACTATAAACCGGGTATCAATGATATCTTGAGATTTTTATGCAGGATTGTAAGATCCCACACTCACAAAACTTCTATTTGAATGAGTGATTGGTGGGGCATTGAGGTGTGTGGTTTTTGGATGGAAATCAAAACCTAAGGAAAGAAGACCTTTTGCTTTTTGATTTAATAGTGGAAGTGAAAATAATGAAAGGATGGTCCATATTACCAAACTATAGTGCCTTCATTTATGTGCATTGAAAAGGACATAAAACAGTATATTGTGATGGGTTGAAATGGTCCGAATATTGTGTAAAAACAGGGTAATGCTAAGAGCACATAGGAAAGGTACATTTTACTACAATTCTGTAGTGACAGACTCAAGAATAATGCAAATTGCTTTGGCCCCATTATCTCACAACTTGAAGTACATTATATTGCAATAAGAGAGGGCATTAATATTTCTAAAAAGATGAAGTCCTTAATCAAGATCCATAGGTGAAGAGTTGCTCTCCTATTGAAGATTGCTTTCATGCAAAAAAGATGGAGGCTTAAACTATAATGTTATGATGATGCATTTTCCTACCACTTTGATCAAAACACGAGACATTTTCTAAGTTGAACAATGCTGTAAATCACACAGCATTCATGAATTGAGAACAAGGGTCTAATAGACATAACATTAACATAGCTGATTCAAACTAGAAAGCAGTCGGGCATCGAAAATGTACAAATATAAGAGGTGGGAATTTGATTTGGTACCAGTTCAAGGACAGTTTCATCGTCCCAACAGCGCAACACGATCCTTTTGTATTGCCTGTGTCAGGTTGATATCAAAGAGTTCACAACGTATAGGCATCTCCATCTCATAGAAGGGGTTCTTCAAGACATAATCCGTGTAGAGCTCATAGATGACTTTCAAGAGAGCCTCCATGTGCTGTGTTCCAGTTTCGCAGACCACAAAGAACTTCGTCCCTGTATTTTATAAAAATATAAAAATTTACCAAATCAACATATGCAAGAGTAGCTTAAAAAATTTTACATCCTATGTTTGCCAAAAAAAAAAAAATCAAGTCAAATGCAAGAACAAGAGATTTATTCATCATAAATTGCCACTATACCAACAAAGAGAAACAAGTGATCAAGTATTCAAATATGCCAATTTTCCGAAAATACAATCTCTAAATATTAAAGTTCAATCCAACATCTTTTGATATAGATGTCTTTCTTTAGTTTTCTCTACAGCATGCTTATCATTTTATTCTTTATCCTTTTAACACATATATATTTGATACAATGCCTTCTTTTACCTATAAATCCCCCCAAATCCTTAAACCAGAGGAAAATTCAAACCCACGTCCTCTTGATTGTTGCAATAACAACAATACCAACTAAGCTAAGGCTCAATTGGCCCTTCTAACAAGATGGGTTCCTTTTTTTCGTAGCGCTTGAAATCATAACCTAATACCTATGTTCGAAAATGCTTAGGACGTGGGTACTTTAAGAAAAATAAATAGTCTGAGCAACAAAGATTAATGCCACAATCAGTGAATGAATTTCTTTCCATTCTAATATCCTATCATCGAGTTGAAGAATAAACAATTACTCGAAAAGCATTAACTTACAGAGTATTTAATTGGCAACATTTCTAGTACACTGTGGTCTTGAGCAATTTCACAGATTTTCATTATCTTAACATGAATTCCTAATTCCATGTTTTAGAAAAAAAAAAAAAAAAGAGGGGAGGGGGGGCGAATTTCATTTCCAAGCATTCAAACAATGGCTGCACGAATTTCTACAACTTATCAACTTAGTGGGAAAATCAGATCTATAAATCAGTTTTTTCCATTCTTCTTTCGCACTTCAAAGTTTCGCAGTAATTAAATTAAAACAAGATGATAGTAATTGATATTTCGGGAAATATAATTTACCAGTAAGGGATTGAAAACAATGGAGATCAAATGTATCAGCTTCAAGTAGCTCAATTCCCGAACAACCATTGATAGGCGATAGTTGCTGTGAGATCGCGTGCATCGAATGCCATAAACTAGCTACTCTCAAGCTATCATTCGTATCCATGCGTCCCTTTGATCCATAATCCTTAAAAAGAAAACAAAAGAAAATGAGTAAATATTCTCGAGAAACGAACAGGAAGTATCTCAACTTAGTGATACCTTATAGAAGATTAAACCCCCCGATTTATTGATTATATAAAGACTGTAAATCGCAGCCATTGTCAAAGGAAAATCAAATTCAAAACCCTAAAACTTGTTAATTGGAAATTAAATAGTAGCTATTTTCTATTTTTGATCTGGGAATTGCAAATGCAAGGTCGTTTTCTGTTTTTTAATTTCGAAATTTGTTGACGTTTTTGCCCTCTCTTCATAAAGCAATTTACTCTTAAGTATAAAATTACGTCAAGGCTTGGCTCTGATGGCGCCACGTACGAGAAAAAGGGCGTTTTCGTAAATTAAAGAAAATCCGGTGGAGATTATAAATTTGAAAATTTTTGGTGGGGGGAGAACTCACCTACTCAAAGAGAAATGGCGGTGATGGAGAGTTCGAAACCAACGGTGGAGATCAACGGATTGAGCTTCACGTATCCTGGAATCGACGGTCATCCACCGCCGGGATCCAAGCCTCTTATCGACGGTTTCTCTCTCACCCTAAACGCTGGCGATCGGTGTCTCCTCGTCGGATCCAATGGCGCCGGTTAGTTAATCAGTAAATATTAACGGAGAAAATCGAAGAAATTGGAAAATTAATAATGAAATTCACAAATTTTATATATATATATTTGTTTATTTGTTTCAATGAATGTTAGGGAAAACAACGATATTGAAGATTCTGGGAGGGAAGCATATGGTGGAGCCGCACATGGTTCGAGTATTGGGAAGATCCGCTTTCCACGACACCGTTTTGGCTTCCTCCGGTGATCTTTGTTATCTTGGAGGAGAGGTTAGTTAAGCATTTCCTTTTCCTTTTTTTTTTTTTTCCCCCCTATGATTTTGGAAGATTTTGCTAATATAACGAAGTTATGATCAATTTATTTTTGAATTGTTGAATGAACTGAAACGTATTTCATTGATACATAATTGGAGCCGAAACTGAACTTTTCTGGAAAAATTCATTTCTTTGGCTTTCATTTTTAGTTGCTCTGAATCATTTTGATGCTTTAATTGTAGTTTGCATGAAGAAAACTTGTTTATGTTACGATCATTTCTTAGCTGAACCTTAGGGTAAAGTACACATGTCTGACCCGTAAATTCGACACATACTTGGACACTGGTATAGTGTTACGATATTTCAAATGTCGGAATTTTTTTAACACGAAATTGAGGATCCAACTCTCACTCTAGTCTGGGTTCAACATAGATTGTAAGTGATTCAAATCGTACTAGATTTTGTTAGCATTTTACCATTTAACCTAAAGGAGAGTTTTTTTTATCCCTTTTGCAGTGGAGACGTGATGTTGCTTTTGCAGGATTCGAGGTTCCAATTCAAATGGACATTTCAGCCGAGAAAATGATTTTCGGAGTTGCAGGTATTGATCCCAAAAGAAGAGATGAACTAATTAAGGTATGCATTTCACCATATGAATGATTCAAGGAAATTTGTAGATACTACAATAATTTGGCATTTAAATGGTCATTTAAACATATTTTCAAGTTTATGCATGATTTAGAAATCCTTGGACTTGATTTTTTGCTATAGGTATTAGATATTGATCTCTCGTGGAGGATGCACAAGGTATCGGATGGTCAAAGAAGACGTGTCCAAATTTGTATGGGTCTCCTTAAGCCATTCAAGGTATTTTAATTTCGATGCTTCCATTGTCTGGTCTTGCATAGAGCTTCGACCTCCTTTCCGTCCACAGGGAACTTGCTATTATTTTTTTGAATCTTGCTTTCATGTTTGTCCGGTATAAATTGTTCATTAAGGTTGCTTCATCATTTGTATAGGTTCTTCTACTTGATGAGATAACGGTGGACCTTGATGTGCTAGCAAGAGCTGACCTTCTGAATTTCCTTAGGAAGGAATGCGAAGAGCGAGGTGCCACGATCATCTACGCAACACATATATTCGACGGTCTTGAGAAGTGGCCATCACATATTGTCTGTCTCAGTCCCATTTCTAACAACTTACTTCCTTTCGAAATGCATTTGTAAAATAGACAATTTATATGGCGAAACCTTTGTTTTCGTTTCAGGTTTACGTTGCTCATGGGAAATTGCAATTAGCAATGCCGATGGATAAGGTTAAGGAGATTAGCAATTCGTCGCTAATGGTTAGTTATCCCGGTACACACCTGGAATCTCGTTCGTTATGAATGAAGCTCATTTAACATCGTTTTTTTTTTTTTTTTTTTTTTTTTTAAATTGTAGAGAACAGTGGAGAGCTGGTTGAGGAAAGAACGAGACGAAGAGAGAAAGAAAAGAAAAGAGCGGAAATCACAGGGGCTCCCGGAATTCGAAAACCAAAACGAGGGAAGCCGTGTGACAGGGGATCCTGCCAGAGCCGCCGTTCGTTCACTAAACAACGGTTGGGCTGCCGGGCGGTTGAACTCGACGGTTGCCGGTGAAGAAAACTTTGTGTTCAGCTCAAACAGAGTTTTAAGGCAATAAATAAACTCAAAACTTGTTTCATGTTTTTTCATTTGTTGTTGTATTTTTCATAGTTAAGCCCACAATAACGTGAATGTTTAAGGGCTAAGCATAGCGAGCATTATATGATTTATCCATTGTTTGAAGAACATAATATCAGATGAAAGTTATGTTTATTTCTTTGAAGTACTAAATGATAATTTGTTAAAAGTAAATTGAATATTCATGTAATAGAGGCATTGACATTGAAGTCTGCCTTACATCTACTTTCTTATTAATAATATTTATTACTATCAATTGGAATCTTCACGTTAGGTTGATTATTTGCTTGTATCAAATTTGAAGGCTAAGATATACTCGAGCCCTACTTTTTTAGATTTAAAATTTTAGACCCTCTACTTTTTTAGATTTAAAAATTTAGGTCCAACCATTATCATTATTAAATTTTTTTTACATTAAATTTATTGGTTTGACATTTTAAAATTTTAAAAAGAGAATCACTTGAAAGTTATGTAACAATAAAAATAACTTTGAAAATTTCTATATAGATTTTTTGTTCTTAAAAACATTTATTCGAATTCGTTATAATAAAATAAATTTTTTTTGTTAGAATAGTGTTCCTGAGAAAATTGATGTCAACATTTCAATTAAATTAGTTAAAAATGTTAAATATTTAGATTAACTAATGACATTATAAAAATAGAAATATCAAATTATGTCAAAAATAATGTATATGAATTAAATCTCAAATTTCAGCATAGTGTAAAGGCTAAAACTGAAGTTTTATTATATATATATATATATAAATAAAAGAATAAGAAGAAGGAGAGGAAACAAGGCAAACCTAAAAAATTCTTAATAGAAAATTTAATGTTATTAACTATTTGAATTAATTAATAACATTACAAAGCTAAATTATATTAGAAATTAAAGTGTATATATTAAATCTTAAATTTAGGCATAATAGAGGGATCAAAATTAAAATTTAACTATTTTCTACCTGCAATAAAAAAGGTAAGCACTAACATAAACCTAAAAGAAATGGAAAATCACATTATACATAATTACGTAATGTTTTAACTGGAAAGCTAACTATACGGACTAATTAATAAAATTATATTAAAAATTAAAGTATAAATGTTAAATATCTAATTTAAGCATATTAGAGGGACCACGTGTAAAATTTAACCATTTTTTGTAAAAGGAAGCATGGGGAAGACAGCCACGTGATGGTATTCCTTTCTATAGTAAGTATATTAGAAGGACCAAAGATGAAATTTAACTATTTTTATAAAATTAAAGAGAAAGCATAGTGAGAGAGCACCTGTCAATATTTGGAACTTCCTTTTATATATAATTATATAGATTCTTTAAAAATATGATTTTTTTTGTATTTTCGTCCAATCTTTTTATCTATTTTTATTTATATGAATTTAGTTCTAATAGTTAACATTGATAAAATTATTTTATTAAATTCGTAGTTTTAACATTTTTTAAAAACTTGTTAAGCATGTAACCAAAAAAAAAAAAAAAACTTGAAATTAAGAGAAGAATTTTAACTCACTCCTATGCATGTAACAAAGAAAATGACACGATAAACGGTTAAAGTACTTAGGAGATCCTTGTATTATAGGAATAGTATTAAATTAGTCTTTCTGCTATTAAATGAATCGATTTTGTCTCTATGGTACTAAAAATAATCAAATAAAAAAATCTTGAATTTTTTTTTCCAATTGCAATTCAATTTCAAACAAACAATTTCATTTGCAAATTGAATAAATGTTAACTCTATTTCAATTTGGACTTATTTGATTCTTTTTAATAGTACACAGACTAAATTGATTCGTTTAATAATAGTGGGATTAATTTGATACAGAAATCTTCTAGATATTTTCCCTCGTAAAGAACTTAAATTTAGCAAAAGAACTTTACCGATTGTTAATAATTAGACTCACATTTTTAACTTAGAAATGTAGCGTGATTAAATTCCTTGAAGTAAAAGTGGGGATTAAAAATAGGGTAGGAGGACTTGGAGCAAATTTTAACCTTTTGAATATTGTACCTTATTTTTTATTCTTATTTATTTTGTTTAAGATAAGTGATGGTTCAACGTCGCCGTCTTAGCTCAGCCGGTAGAGCGCGTGGCTTTTAACCACGTGGTCGTGGGTTCGATTCCCACAGACGGCGTTCTTTTTTGTTTTTGAGTTTCAGTCATTCACGAATATAAAAGAAACACGACGTCGTTCACAGAAGACCTGGATTAAACCCGGTTCAGGCCCATTTAACCGCCTCAATATTTCCTTTTTGGTATATTTTTAATTTTAACCCCCTCAATATTCTCAGAATTATATAATCTTAATTCTACGGCTGGCAGCAATTCTTGAACGCAGAATTTGTTAAAAAGTTGCCACTTTACCTTTAACCTTTAAACTAAACACCAATTTGCAATGGCAAAAGTTTCATGCAAAGTGGACAGTCATCAACTAAATGGAGGATTCTTCAATCTCAAGCAACCCCAATGCTTGTTCTTTTGGTACATATTCCATTTCCATCTTTGCCTCTACAAACCTCACTCCATTGTAAAAATATTATATATACATACATATATTTCTATCATAATAAAGCCCCTGAATGGGCTAGTGTAAATGTTGAAGGGCTAGATTTTTTAGAGTCAAAACTAAACCGATACGGTGTATAAATATTAAAAGTTAAAATTACCATTGTGCCGATTTTAAAAGCTATCACGGTTAGCCCCTGATGATTAAAATAGACAAAATTGATTAATCGGTTGACCCATTTTATAACTTTTCATAGTTGGATGATTAAAACATAATTTTACTAATAAACATAATGGGCATTGGATGCAGAAGGACATGGATTCGAGTGTGTTGAAGTGCATTATCCTCCTATTTATGGGTTGGAGAGGGACTATGGTAATTCTAAGTATTGTGTTAAAAAGAACAGGATAGAACCCGTTAAAAAATTAATAAAATAGTTGTTTTTTACCCATTTCTTTTTTCAAGCTTGGAATGTCAAACATGGCTTAGCCCCACCGACCTTACCTAGAAGGACATACAATATGATATTTTTCTTTGTAAAAAGAAAATGAATCTAAAGCTTTTGTATAAAAAGGTTTGAAAGAAAGATAGTTAAAAAAAGGAAAAAGAAAAAGGAGAGCTACCTCAAAGAAAAGCATCTACACAACAAATTATAAATAATGGCATAAAGTTAGGTCAATAAATTGGGATGTTTGTGCAATTTAAAACCTGGCCAAAGGTTACTTTCATTGTGATATTTAGGACCATTGCTTCAATATTTTCTTGCCGAGCAAGCAAAACATGCTAATAAAAAGATATACATTATTATGATTTTGATCAAAGATAAGAAAAGGAGTTGTTTAGGTTTAAATTTGGGACCGAGACCTCTTAAAATCGGAAATTGTTTCTTTAGACCTTTAAAATTTTATAAAATCTTAAGTTAATATATGGTAAAATTATAGGTTGGCCCTTCTCAAATATGTTAGAATTCTAATACAGTTCATTTGAAAACCATAAAGATATAAGTTAATGCAATGAGAAAATTGTATTTTAGCTCTCATAAAAATATATAGTTTAATCTCGACCCTTCTTTAAAGAATTTCTAGCTTCGTCTCCGTCAATATTTAATTATCAACAAAATTTTAAACAATTATAACTTCGGTAAAAAGAAAACTTTTTGAGTTAGAGTTTGGATTTAGAAGAGAAAGCATATGTCCACTAACCCTAAACTCATAAAAACAGAAGAAGCTGAAAGCAAATCTAAAATACCAATTCTACAAACAAGTTGAAGAACTTTGAAAGCAATTTTTTTAGTCATTTGAAATGATTAAGTTTTAGGATAAACTATGGTATAGTTCACCCAATTATGAAACGTCACTCAAGTGTTTAATTTTGCCCTTTTTTTATTGTTTGTTGACTAACGTAAAATAAAAAACACCCAAAAATCAAAGAAAATTGAGTGATAAAAAATAAAATTGAATGGTTGAGTGACTATTTTGTAACTATTCATAATTAGATGAAAAAAAGATAATGTCTAGAAACACCCATAACCCCTCATCAACCCTTAAAGAAGAGGACAATGCGCTTCAACGCACTCAAACCTACGACCTCCTACACTGACATCAATACTCATACAAATCTAGTGAAGACTCAATCGAAAAATATCCTTTTTCCTAAACTTCTTTCTTCTCATTAATCCAGCACTTCAATGGCTATTAATTAAACTTTTATTATTTTATCATACTCGAAAATTAAATTACAAGGACAATAAATAAGGTTGAGAAATGTATATATCAAGAAAGCTTTATCCTTTAAATTAATTTTGGGTTTAAACTTTATAATTATTTGCATATTGTGGTCTGAAATTTTTTTGTCTAAATTAGGTCTTAATTTGGCAATTTTTCTTATATTGGAGCTTGAATTTTTTTTATACCCAAGTTAAGCTTTGGACTTGACAACCGTTCGATATTGAGGCTTGAAATTTTTTTGTCTAAGTTAATCATTCATATTTCCACGAAAACCCTAAATTCAGGTCCTAAAGTAAAAATATTTATCAAGTTCAAGTCTCAATATAAAGATAATTACCAAATTTACCAAAAAAGAGAGAGAGAAAAGGTGTAATGACGGTGGAGAATGGAAAACATAAATAGATAGCGGCAGTACCGGAGTGGCAGTGACAGTACTAATACTACTCTCACATCACATGTGTGGTTGTGTGTTGTAAAGCCCTACTTTACGCATCCCCTTTGCGTCCTTCAATTAATTTACCTTTTTCCTCAATCTCTTTGTATTTTTTACCCAATTTAGAATTTAGTCCTTATTATTTTATTTTTAAAAATTTTTAAATTTTAAAAATAAAAATAAAAAGTAAAAAAATCTTATTATTAAGTGTTTTTGCTATGTCCTCTTAGTAAGGGAGATCATATATTTATATAGTGTATGATCTAAGTAGACTCCATGCATATTAACACGTGTTTGTTAGTCTAAGTGCTCATTGATTCATCTCATTGATTCATTTGTTTGTCCTCATGCCCCAACTCGCGAGCATCCATGAATGTGTGAACCTAGCTTGCAAGCTCACCAGCAACTCTACCTGGTAAATTCAAACTCGAGTCACAGATCAATAGACTAGGTTATACTCGGGTTTCAAGTTGACAATTGGATATCTCATAGCACTTAAATAAAAAGATATATATGGAATAAGCAAATACATTTATATAATAAAAAGTAGTGTCGATATTACTATGAATGAAAAACAGAGAATAAATGAGCTGCGGGCTACTACATGCTTTCTTTAATCTGCAGCCACTTCAGCCCTAAACACTACACCTTTGCTTTTTTACCATTCGCTGGAATTTTTTTTACTATTACCACCAGCTCATTCACAAACAAAAACAACAGTAAAAAAAGTTAACCCCACACACATAGTTTACTTCAGTAACAAACTTATAACCTAAGCTTTTACGTGTCCTTTACCTAAATCCTAATAATAACACTTCCTTTTACCCCACTTCAGATTTTCCGGGAAAATAAAGGAAAATTGAAGGCGGGAAACCAAGAACAAAAAAGTTTGATTTCAAACGACTTGTCTTGTGGTTTTTTGTTTTTTTTTCTTTTTCAAATACGGAAATTCTTGCCGGTGAAGGTTTGGCCGAACTGCCAATTAGGTGGTGCCACATTCCATGAAGTGGAAGTGCGTTTGTCACTGCCGGTGACTCTAAAAGAGAGTGCCTGACCGATCAGCACGGCGTTTGATTGCCAGTTTTGGCCCCAGTTACGGCTCATGCTCATCCAACCGGTTTTGGTTCCTTTGATGCTAACCTTCACGATGTCTCCTGCACCGGCTACGTTGGTGACTAAAACCAAGTTGAAGTAACGGAATCCGTTGACCGTGAATCTTATTCCCCCTTGCTTTCGGCACGGCACTCTGCAAAAAGAAACGGGTTAATATACTATTTGGTACCTGAGTTTAACTTCAATATTCAATTTGGTACTGGATTACTTAGTTTTGTTTCAATGTTAATTTTTTTTATTCTAATTAAGTACATAACAGTTAAATTTTACTATACTATGTTCAAATTTAATACTAACACTTTAATAATGTCCTAACATTATAAAAAATAAAGAACTAAATTCCAAATCTGAAAATAGTGAAAGGGCCAAAACCAAATTTAACCAAAGAACTTTAAACCCTTTTCTCCGCATTTATGAGTGGCCGAACCCAAACGTGGGATGTCGTGATTTTTGTCGTTTGGGTTCTTTTTTTCGGATTACAATACTACCCAATAAAAATCAGTACTCAGTAGACCTATGACTATGAGCTGAAGCGTACTTTAAAGGCAAGGGTGTTTTAGTCATTTCATTAAAACTCAACTGACCACGGTAATGAACTCACAAGAAGGCGCTCCTTTTGAGTTCCCCCGTTTTTTTGCCTTTCCAAGGAAACGATGAAAAAAACAAAAACAAATTTTCATAATTATACGAAAATCTGTTTGGTTCCTAAGAAAATAGAAACCCAATTTTCCTTTTTCCTTTTCCCATTTCCGCACATTTTCTCCCACAAAAATAAACCAATATAATGAATTGTATGAAAAAAAAAAGAGAGAGAAAGAGAACAATGGCGGGAGAACTGTGACAAGTCTGTTTGGTTCCTAAGAAAATAGAAACCCAATTTTCCTTTTTTTCTTTTTCAACCAACTTCAGGAATTATATGAAGAAAAAAAAGGAACAATGGCGAGAGAACAGTCACTCACCTACGAAAGGAGACTGGGACAATACCAGCACGGTACTCAGCAATTTTAAGGAACATAGGCATGGCAAGATCAAAATGAGGACGGGGAGGGTTACACCAACCGCCATTGTCACTTGGAAGAGCAAAGTTAGGAGGGCAAAAGTTAGTGGCAGTGACGAAAATAGAAGGGCTACCAGGGTGACACCACCTTGGGTCACTAGCACATTTGATCTCAAAACAAGCACCGCAACTAAGGCCATTGTTGAAAAGCGCAGTGCTCAAAGCCGCCGTGTTGACACCGTAGCCTTGGCTGTACAGATTTCCGTACCCACATGCACCACCTAAAAAACAACAAAAGAAAAAACAATCAAATGGAGGGTCATGAAAATGTGAGATTTTGATGGGGGACTTGGGAGTGTAATTTGTGAAATACCCATTGTGCCGGAAGCATCACTGCCGCCGTAAAAGGTAGCGTGGGCAGTTTCCCAAGAGCCGGTAGAGTAAACGCCGGGGATCTTTGCGTTCACCGAAGTGAAAAACGGTAGCAATGACGTGAAACAGAGGAGAGAGAGGGAAAATTTGGGGGCAGCCATTTATGGAAGATAAGGGAGAGAGAAATGGTGGGTGTGTTGAATTTGTTTGGGGGGCGAATGGTAATGGTTGAGGTGGGTGGGGTGGGTACTTATTGAGGAGCCGAAATGAAGGTGGGGGTACCTAAAGGGGTTGAAAAACAAAAACTAAAAAGTTAATTTTTGGGGGGTCGCCTAAAAAATGTAATTTCTTAATCAATTTCTCCGTTGCATTCTTAAGTTTGGTTCATTAAATATATTTACGAGAATGTATTGATAATTTACAATAAATTTTATTAATAATAAATCTTTGAGTTAAATATTTAATAATAATATTTTCAATTTATTATTTTAATTAAAACAAAATTATTTCAATTTTATCTTACGTGTATTTTTTAAATATAAGCATGTATAAAGTCATGCGTAAATAAAAACAATAAACAACGTGATGAAATTGAAATTTCAATCAATATACTAAAAGGCAAAGAGGGGAGAACAATAGAAAATAAATATAATATAATATGTAAACAATATCTTATGTATAGTAGCAGAGCTAGAATTTCTTTGTTTGGCGGAATTAAATTGTATATTTTTATAATAGTAAAAATATAATTTCACCATTTTAATAGTCTATAATCTTTATAATTATTAAAATATTAAATCAATTTCTTATCATTTTGGTGAGGTTAATGTGCAATTTTACCATACTACTTTAAAATTCTATAAATTATAAAGGGATTAAAAAGAAAATTTTCTATTTTAGAGGGCTCAGGGCCCCTGCCAGTCCCTACTCCGCCACTACTTATGCAGATGATTAAATATGTATATCAAAAATAAAATTAGAAAGAAAAAAAAAAAACTTACTTTCAAATAATCAGCTGAAATAATAAAAGAGTTAGTAGCAGGAAGAAGATATAGCCTTTTCTTTAATCATTTGATAGATTAATATTGGAAACTAGAATAAAATAAGGTTATTTTTGTCTTTAATATCTTTTTGACTTTTCAACTTACATGGGAAAGTAACATTCTCACATTTTATCACGGAAATCACATTGTCGTGTTTATGGGAAAATAATTCCCAAATGAAAAGTTAATTTGCAAAGAAAGTAAAAAAAAAATAAAAAAAATTGACATACTAAACGTCAGGATCACTTTGCATTTGATTAAATTCTTAGGTAAGTTATCACTTTCTATCATACCAAACGCTATTTAAGAATGGATTGTATTTTGCTCCTTTTACTAAAAATCTTGGTAAATTAATTTATTTAGGTTAAATCAAAGAGTAATTGATTTTTCTGTTAAAATTTTCTTTTATTTTTACTGTTAAAAATCAATTATTATATGTTAGCAAAAGATACGTGTGGCACTATTTGGTTATTTTGTTAATAATTCTAATTTTTAACAATAGAAATTGATGAAATTTTTACTAGTTTGTTCTATGATATAATGTATAAGGACTAAAACTTCATTTTTTAAATAAAAGGAGCAAAAAGCAATTTCCATTTTTTAATAGAAATGACTAGTTGGTCTCTGCTTTTTTTGGAGGAATTATTTTGAAAGACCCCTAACTTTTAGCCTTTTCATGTGATCTTTATTATCGACTAGTGAGTTGGGAATGGACTCATTGACTTTTATTAAAATGAGTAAAGTTAAATGCAAATAATTAATGTGGGTTAATTATTGAGATTTACCAAAATTTATTTTAGAAGGAAATCGAATCCGTATAGTATTCTTCTTCTTCCATTAGACATTGGTTATAATACAGTTGTTTAACTCTTAAAATGTATGTAGTCGAAAATTTCTTGTATTGTGTTTTTTCAACATTAGTGAATTTCTCCTCTTCTACCCGTCGTTTTTCTTGATAATAGTTTTCCACTTAAAATCTGTATGTTATTTGTCGTTGCCATTTTTCAGAAAACGGGAATCGACTTTTAAAAATAGGGAGTCGCCACCGATCTTTATTTAGGTGTGTCGGATCACCTTTGTTTTAATAAAACATTTTGATTTATTAAAATAGTTTTGGTCCACGAAATTTGAGAAAACGAGTTCGGGAGTCGGTTACATGCAAGGAAGGGTTAGCACCCTCGCAACGCCCGAAATTGGTACCAAATTGGTTGATTAATGTCCCAATGTTGAAGACTTGAAAATATTTGGGGTAAAAAGAATTAAAAGAATGGGTTAATTGAATCGGGATTGAATCTCAAGATTAACTTGTTTCAAAGGAATAAGGTTGTCATACCCAGCACGTTAGGATGTGACGCCTCTAAACTCGACGTCGAGGTCATCTTTGATTTTCAAATCGTGTGAAGAAGGGTATTTGAATATTTAGTCGAACAGAAAAATCGACACCCAGCACGTTAGGATGTGATCTTTCGAACTCTTAAACACATAAATATTGCCTTTATGAAAATTTTGGGTTTTTGGATGAAATCGATAAAGGATTTTAAGTTAGGTTTTAAAGGAATATGATTCGAAGCGTGGGTGGAATTACGCGATGAGGAGAACGACAATACAACATGAGTTTGGCATAATGACAACATAATACTCATAATACATGACATTGAAGTCATGAATCTAAAATGTTGACACGCGTGGATAAATATAATATCAATAACGGACAATAAGAAGAACGATAATGATGATGACAGTGAAAACACGAGCAAACGAATCATAATACATGCAAGAACGGCAATCGCATGGCTTACACAATTTGAATATCTACATTAATAGTCAAAGAACATCATGAGTCAATTTAAAAAGACCAATAAGACAATTTCACATAAATAAAACAAAACAAGAAAAGAATTGGTACTAAAAAACAATTTAAAGGGAGTGGTACACAAAATTTAAAATAATTAATATGCAAATCAACTTAAAATAAAGTAAAGAAGCTTAGAATGAATAATATATAATAAGTTTTGCAAATAGACAATGTAAGTAGAAAGTCTTGAGGAAGAGTATATATATATGTATATGAATTTTAAAGTAACAAAAGCATGTTTCAAAAATACAATGCGAAAAGTTTTGGATTAAACAATATATATATAATGTTTAATAAAAATAGTATGCGAGACTCCAAATAATACTAATGCGATTTTTTAAGGAAAATAAATAGATAATTAAAATTTTTAAACAGGTCAAGGACTATGTTGAGAACGGAGCAAAGATCCTGGGATTAAAGTCGCAATAAACCAAGAAAGGTGAGAACAGGGACCACGTCATTATGCGCCTAAACGTACAAGGACCACATGCGCAAATCTCCCCTTTAGGGACAACACCCGGTCCTCCTTTCCCCAAAAGGCTTGAACGGTGCCGTTTCATCCAACTTTTAAAGACCCTAAAATTCGTTTAAACATTTCAACCCTAATTTCTCTTAAACGCCACAGCCCATATCTCATCCTTTTACTCTCTCAGACGCGAAGAAGAACCGACAAGGCGGCCCTGTCTCCTCTCGCACCCGACGACTGAGTTTCGCGAACCGGTCGTCGCACCACCATCACATTTAGTGACCAACGACGTCCGCAGTGGGTCCTCAGCACTATTCGAAGCCCGATTCAGGTGAATCCCTTCTTCCTTTGGGATTTCTATTTTTTCTTTGATTTCTAAGTGTTCGTAAAGACCCCCTCCTATCGATCCGTTGTACCACGCCTTTCGCCCTTAGGCCCGGCTCCATCGATGGGGAAAGAGTCCCGACGCCTCGACCACGGAGTCTTGGTAAAGTTCTTCTTTCCTTTTCGGTTTCTCGATTCGAAAAAATAAATAAAGAACGCAAGTAATTAAAAACATAAAACAAACAAAAAATTTCAACCTTGATGCTTCTGTTCGATTTTTATTGCTTTTGATTTTCTGGTGAAAAATGTGTTTTTGATGGCTGAAGCTCGAAATTACAAGAGTTTTTTTTTGATTCCTCCTTTTGGTTTCCGATATTCGTTTAATCAGTGTGCCTCTAAAAAAAAGAAAAAAAAATCCCCCCCTTTCAGTTTACAATGGTTTTTGGTTTTATAACCGATCTCTCGTTTTGCTTTTTTTGTTTTTTTTTCCTGTTCTTGGCCTCGTTTTCGTTGTCTTGTTTTGCTCTTGCAGGGTATGGGCGATGCTTGGGGCGTGCGCGAGCGTCTGGTCGAGGCGCGACATTGGTTGGCGACAGACGAAGAGCCTGGGGAGCTGCGGCTGTTGGGAAGTGCAGGTGTGGGGAACAACGCACGTGGGTATGGGGAACGACGCGAGGAGCCCGAGGCGTGCGCGTGGAGCACATGCGAGAAGCCAGGGGGTGCATGTGCGGCAGGTGAAAGGTCGGGGCATGGGCGCGTGGAGGCACTCGTGCGGCGCAGCAATTACCCCTGAAACCCTAGGGTTTCTTTTGGCTAAAAAGTTTTAATACTTTTGGGCCTGTTAACAGTGATTTGATAGGCTTAGGTTTGGTAAATTGGGCTTGGGTCCTTTGTTGTAAATGGACATTTGGACTGTTTAAAACAGTTTATTTTGGATTTCTGTTTTGTTTGTGCTTAACGGCTGTTTGGGATTGGGCTTTAATTTGGGTTTGGTATTTTGAGTTCATTGGGTTTTGGACGGACTGGTTCTTTTTATTTTTGGCTTAATTTTGGGTTTGTAAAAAAAACAAGTTTGGAATTAAACTGTAATGGGCCCCCCGGCAAAAAGTGGTTATTACAGCTGCCCCTCTTTGCTCATTGTCGTGAAACGAGAATAGAGCAAAGACAATAAAAGAACCAATTTTTGCCCGGTCTTGGCTAAGCCTTGTCTTCTCGGTTCTCGTCTTCCTCAAACACCTTCAAACAATGTCGCTTTGATCCCATCCACAGCTGCTTTTGCGAGACATGACCTATGGCTTCAATTCGCTTTTCCTCAATCTTGTTCATTTTTCAACTTGCTTCAACATGACTCTAGGACGCGAAGAGACTTGTAGCTTCGATCTACTAACTGCTCTATTGGTACTTCAGGAAATGAACTTGAACTTTTCAGCTTGCTTATTCATTCTTGCGATATGTGTTGACCCTTTCTCTCACTCTTTTTTTTTTAGACAGAAATTGAAAAACAGAAATTAAAAGTATCTCGGCGTGCAACCCGAGTAGTTGCAACCAGAAATTAAAAAGCAGAAATTAAAAATACCTCAGCGTGCAACCTGAGGAATTGCAAATAGAAATTAAAAGTATCTCGGCGTGTGACCGGAGTAGTTGCAACCAGAAATTAAAAAGCGGAAATTAAAAAATATCTCAGCGTGCGACCTGAGGAATCGCATTAAAAGTATCTCGGCGTGCGACCCGAGTAGTTGCAAACAGAAATTAAAAAGTAGAAATTAAAAGTACCGTGCGACCTGAGGAATTGCAAACAGAAATTAAAAGTATCTCGGCGTGCGACCCGAGTAGTTGCAACCAGAAATTGAAAAGTGGAAATTAAAAATACCTCAGCGTGCGACCTGAGGAATTGCAAACAGAAATTAAAAGTATCTCGGCGTGCGACCCGAGTAGTTGCAACCAGAAATTAAAAAGTGGAAATTAAAAATACCTCAGCGTGCGACCTGAGGAATTGCAAACAGAAATTAAAAGTATCTCGGCGTGCGGCCCGAGTAGTTGCAACCAGAAATTAAGAAGTAGAAATTAAAAATACCTCAGCGTGCGACCTGAGGAATTGCAAACAGAAATTAAGAGTATCTCGGCGTGCGACCCGAGTAGTTGCAACCAGAAATTAAAAAGTAGAAATTAAAAAATACCTCAGCATGCGGCCTGAAGAAAGGCAAGACCTGTTATGCTCGATCCGCTTCACTTAGGAAGGCAAGACCTGTTTTTCGATTCAGCTTCGTTTAGGAAGGCAAGATCTTTCGTATTATGAGTTGATTTTTGAACAACAGTAATTGAAAGCGTATCTAGTTGAACTCGGATGTCTTCTTTCTCCTTGGTTCGGTAAAGCTACCGTTATCGTCTGAACTTCTTGCTTTACTGGTGTACCTGTATGTGTCATGCGTGATGTTATCATGGTATGCGTGTGTTTGTCTTAAATGTTTTTATGCCTACATGATTATGCCATGCACCCTGGGCTTGTTTGTCATGTATCTTTTTTTGTCACGATTTTCACGATGACCTGTACCCATTGCTTCGACTCTTGACTTTTCTTTCAGGCTTTGTACCCGTCCTCAAATTTCAGGAGTAATCTGCATTTCTCGTATATCACCCTTTTGCCCCACTATAACTTCAGGGCTCATCTCATTGTGACCTGAGGGTATAGGATTTGAATGTCTCCCACTCATTCCACCGTGATTCTAGAGCATAGGACTTGTCTCCTATTCAGCCCACTCTCTTATTATTCAAAGGTACAGGATCTGTATCAACTTACTTCCAACGATCACTCTTTAGGTAACCCATCCAAATGTATATGCGTGATGCTCGCATGAATGCAGAATGTTGTTTCCTTTCGAGAATGATCCTGGTTTTGCGCTTGGGTTATCAATGCCCATTTTCTGTCAGGATTGGGTCACTGACGCGGCACCTTGGCATTTTGTTCAATCTTCTTAATTTGGACTCAAAGATTTCCAACCCTTAAGCTCGGTGAATCTTACGCAATAATCCTGTTTCAGACTCCTGTATTGTTTAGAGGTTTCCAGAGTAATATGCGCAACTCCTTTCATGAAAGTATTATTAGTCCAATAATCGTTATTTCAATGCAAAATGCCCGAAAAAGGAACACAATGACGGATGAAATAGAAATTTATTGGGAGCATAGCTTGAAACAAACGAGATAATCAAAACTAGCAAATGCAATGAAGAAGCAGTTTATTTAGAGTGAATTTTGAAGAGACAAAGATAGCAGAAAAGATGGGTAACAGAGAAACTAGGTGCCCCAGATATCGCAGCTTGAGCTTCTCTGTTCAAACTTCTTGAGGACCTTTCTAAACTCAATATGTGTTTAGGGGATCCAGAGTACTTTGTTGATACTCCAAAGTGCAACGTTCCTCTTCATTGTTGCTTCAAGCGTAGTAAGACTATTGCATGCCCCGTTCTTATCAAAATTTGAGCTGCCCGTTTCGGGTTTTCAACTCAAAACCACCTTTGGTCTCAAAGTGCCCTTTGCGGGTTTTTACTTTGGCCTCTCCTTTTTCTTCTTTTTCTTTCTTTTCATTTTTGTTTTTATATTTTTTGTTTTCCTGTTTTTATTTTTTTTTTATTCACCGGATTGGGCAAGTCCTTGTCGTCTATCTCAGACAATATTCTTGTTTCCCTAGAACGGGCCTTCTTTGCTACCTAGGGTCCTTCCTGGCTTAGCGTCTTCTTTCGTCTGAAGTTTCTTTTGCATGAGAGAATTTTCCTTTCAAAGCCCTATCATGAAATTTTCTAAGGCGATCCTTTTTTGTTGTAGACTCGTATTATCCGATTGTGACAGATAGCTCTTAACATTGTCTCTTCAAATTCACTTGATCACATCGGGATTGGATCCATTTCTCCTCATCCAATTTTGGCTTGGCTCGTGCCCCAGAGAAGAGGATTTTGACTTCACTAGGCAAAACCTAATGAAGAAGGCGTTGCCCCAGCAGAGGTCCCGACTGATGTTTAATGAGCATAAAAGGGTAAACGTGACTTCTATATGCCAACATCCACAAGTTTAGGTCATCTTCCTAACAATCTTTGTTTTGTTGCCCCCCTGTCTTCTTCTTCTTCTTCTTCTTTTTTTTTTTTACACCATGACATGGCACTTGATCTTTGAAATGATCGCAAACTTTTGACATTGTGCGGTTAGATATGATCTTTTCGCCATTTGTTAATATTTTTCCCCTTTTTTTTTTTTATGACCATCGGCTTTGTAATATTGGCATATGAAGCGACCTTTACCCTCTCAGTGGAGTAACCTGCGACCATGAACATGAAGTGTTGGCTAAAGCTTTTGGGGAGACTGACTTGATAACGTCCCTGCCCCACGTGTAAACAAGGAAAAGGCACACAAGTTCTGCCCTCCTTGATTTGGCGTTTGATGCAATTTTCCTTTCTGGGTAGACAAGTAGCTTGGACCTCTTGATTGGCTTAGCCAGGGTAGAACCATCAGCATGTGATCTTCGAATGTCCTTATGGATTTCTTCTGTGGTTTCCTTAGCTTTGTCAGCATACTCGTGCCTTAGTAGTTCCGGCGTGATCATATGAAAATGTCTTTGAGCTCTTGGAGATAACTCAATGATTCCTTGCCTTGTTCTTGTGGCAAGCTAAGCTTCCCTCTTTATCTCCCTGACACTTCGTAAGATGGGATCTACTATTCTTGACAATTTAGGAAATAAGTTGTGACCTCGGTCATCTCCCCAGTCCTCCAATCCCTTTAGACACATATCTCGTTAAAAAGAGAGTCAGTAATAGCGTCGCTCGTGTCGTTGATATCTGGGGGACCCATTGTGGGTATGAAGATAGAAAATTAAAAGTATGAAAAGGATGTAAAGTATGAAATGCGAGGAGTGAAAAAAAAATAAAAATGCATTTTATTAAAATAACAATTCTGGAAACAAGCCCATTTCACGAAAGGACCCTTGTTGCCTCTAGGCTTAAAGCAACAAGTGTGTTTTGAATATTACTCTAGATTAGCTAAAATACAGGGATCCCTTCGCAGTCTCATTGTTCAAAACAAACCCGGGAGGACAAAGGCGTATCATTGAAACTTCTTTGATTGCATCACCCCTTTTTGTCACTGCACTCACGTTCCCTTCAGGGTAGTTAGGGAACAGACTTCTAACCGTATTACCAGTACCGTCAAATCGTAAAATCCCAGCATCAATAAGACTTTGAACCATTTTCTTAAATGCTAGACAACTTTCTATAGAATGCCCCTAGTTCCCAGCGTGATACATGCAACTAGCATTAGGATCATACCATTTTGGGTATGGAGGCTTCAATGGCGCCATATAGTGTAGCGATATTAATTTTTTTTCCAACAATTTCTGGCACAGTTCTCCGTACGACACAGGGATAGGGGTGAGTCGAGGTTTTTCAGGATTGGGTCTCGTCGGTCTTTGTTCATTTCTGAGTTGATTTGGAGCAGGCTTGTTATTAGGTGGGAACACGGTGAATGGTCTTTGGTCATCCCTACTCGTACTACCCGCTTCCTTTTCCCTTTTCTTAGGGGTCTTCCATGTCCGCTATCTCCTTTCTTTTGCCTCTGCCTGGACCATTGGTTTGGTTCGACCCTCTTTGTGATTAAAACATGAGTCCGTCGAGAAGTTCAGTGGGGTCGAGTTATTAGCCTGATATTGTGGCCTGATAATGACGGGTCCCCCATGCGACAGCGCGTCAGGTTGAGCTGGGATATTTATCGGGGAATAAACAATTTCTTCGTATTCATCCATATCGTCGACCACTTGGCCTCTCCTTGTTTCAAGTCCTCCCGCTAGTAGCTGGGTTAGACGGCGTATCATATTCTCTTGGAACTCTCGCATTTGCTCTCGTATTTTTTGTTGAATTTTGGTTGACTGCTCTTGCATCTGTTGTTGAATTCCGATCAGTTGCTCTTGGATCAATATTTGCCTTTCCTCTATTCTCTCCAACCCTTGTTCCATGTTTTCTAGGTTGACGAAATAATTTCACCTAATTAGAGCCTTTTTACAAATTCTGACGCATGTGATACGATGTAATGCAAATGCGTGACATGCAATGCAAATGCCTGAAATGCAATGCAAATGCATGAGATGAATGCAAAAAGAAAAAGAGGCGTTGATCATGATTTCAATTCCATTAGAAGAGCTTTTCCAGGAAATACATTTCTTTACATTAAAACGGATTGCATCAACGGCCGTGTCCTCATAGTCTAGGTGAAAACACCAGTCCTCTCTTTCGTGTCGGGAGTTTGTGATTGTGTCCCATGAACTTTCCTTAATAGACGTCTCTTCTAACTCCTTGTCACTTGATCTAGGCCGTACCTCGTCATTCGCTTAACTTTCGCTATACTCGTAATCCTTCGATGATTCCCGAACAATCCTTGTCGGCTTGAACCTTCAAGTAAATCCTCTTATTCGTATTCGGATGCTTATGGATGTGTCCTTTGAACTTTCTCAATAGAAGTCTCTTCTAGTTCTCTGTTGTTTGGTTCAGGTCGATCTTCTGATGATCCAGGACAATCTTTGTAGGCTTGAACCTTCAGATAAGACCTACTTTCGTCGTTACCCAGGCTATATTTAGACGACCGTATTACAATCCACTTCATCAAGTAATACATTTCCTTATGATAAACTCTCGTATTCAGCCACCGAATATGGATCAACACCCCCTTTCTACGATGATGCAATGTAATGCAAATGCATGGATGCAAAGAGGTGTCAATTCTGATTCAATTCCACATAGGAAACTTCCTTAAAAAACAAAGCTCTTTACATAAAACAGATTACAGGAACAGCCTTGCTCTAACACCTAAGGCCTTAATCTTTGTTAGTAGGGTATCTAATTCTCGTCCATGATCTGACTGTGTCTCGAGTTGTACGCTCAGTGTGTCAGCTTGTATGGCTAGAGTCTGCCAATACTCGGCTATCTCTCGTATTCGGGTTATAGCCTCTCCCATGAGGTAATCTCTATCTTTGACTCGATTCTGTGAATGGTACAACTCCACTTCCCTTCGTTTTTTGTTCTCTTTTAAATACCCAATATGGTTCTGACAGTTCTGCAGCCCCATTTCTAACTTTTCAGTCCTCCTCTTCATTTCTTCGATTCTATTCAAACTTGCCTTTAATTCTCTTACAGAGTTACGGTTTCGATAATAGTCAAGGGATTTTTCCAACTCTGCCACCCTTGTCTTCAATTCGTTTCTTCTATTCTGGCCTTCTGATATTTGCTTTTCTAGGATCTCATTCTTCTTCGGCTATCCAATTCTTCTTCGGCTTTGCTTTTCCCTTTTTTTATCTTTTCTGTCTCTGATTTCTGTATCTCTACATCCAATTTCAAAAACATCTTTTCCTCCTCCAACTGCTCAATTCTCTTTTCAAGCTCTGAACTTCGCTGTACGAAATCTTGCTTTATAATTTCTAGTTCTGTTGGTATTATTCGCAATCGTTCTTCCAAAGACTGAGCATTATCTGAACTTAGTCTCGGGATATTATAGTTGGTTCTCTTGTTTAGCCATGCTTTGTACTCAAAAGTCGCCGTTTCGCCCGCAGCTAACCTCTTCATCCGACGAGTTTGCTTCCAAGCATTTGCCGTTTCCTTAAGCTTCTTCTTATAACCCTCTCCTGCATAAGAGAACTCGCTTCGACCTAACCCATGTGTTGCTGGCACGAACTGTCTCGACTGGTATTGTCTCGCTGCTAGCAATGGGGTATACCCGATGACTCCCCAAATTCCGGGTAGAGGGACCCAATTAAAGTCTCCGCATCTATAAAGGATCTCTCCGGGCATCATCCATGGAGCTCTCCACTCAATGTCTTCTTCTTGAAGATTCTGAAAATTGCCATCCATCCTTCTTCTGTTATATCCTTTCTCCTCGACACAGCTACCTCTTCCTTTATCGGTGAATAATCCTTATAAAAGGGGCGACAAGAGACTTTATCCATCTTCCAAAGATGCCCATAAAACCATACCATCAATAGCTATGCGCATCCGATAAACCTTCCCTCTCCCGCTCTTCTGCATGCATTTAGCGATCTGAAAGTCTCGGCTAAAATTGTTGGGACAGGTGTGACTTGTTTATCCAAGCGGTCGAATAGATCCATTACTGCCTCATCTATGTGTCTTAGGGCTTTTGGGAAGATGACTAATCCGTAGAGGCTTAAGGCGAGGATATCAACTTTCCTTTGCACATCAGGATGCGACAGGATCAGGTCCCTTAAATTTACCCAAGGAATGCACCTCCCTTCACCCTTCTGCTGAATTTTGGTCGAGATCTACTGTTCACTCATCCCCGTAATTTTCACCAATTTTTTCGCGAGAGGAGGAACATAGGCAGGCCTGATATAAACCTTGTCAGCTTGTATCCCGGGAATACGGAGTAAAGCGGTATATTCTTCTATTGTTCGCACTAAGTCCACTTTTCCAAAGGTGAAGCAGCTGTACGCGGAGTTCCAAAACTGGACCATAGCTCTAAACAGGTATTTATCTATCTTGACATCTAATAAGTGAGCGATATCGCCATAACGGTGGTAGAACATCTATTTAGCTTCAACCTCCCAATGGGCCCAGATATCTCGCAACTCTTGAAGCTCATTTTGTGTCACGCTAACACGGGTGAAGTCTCTCAGCTCTGACGTATGACCTTCAACCAAGCTATCTCCTTCTTCTAATTGCAACTTTTCTGACCATGTGCGCACGGCCGTATTGTGCTCTACTTTATCAAGAAAGTCGTTTTTCATAGCAAACTTCCTATTTTAACAACCGAGCAGAAATTGACACCTTTACTACATGGAATGTCATGCAAGTCAAACAAAACAACACAAGTTAGTATCGCATAATCAAAACAAGCAAAATATCATTAAACGCTTATCCGGGTAACTATTTCGACACTATGCCTAGGGTAGGCTCTAGGGCTTCTACATGGGGTTCGGTTCTACAGAGGGGTACCTGAACCAGCAGATTCCTCAATCCTCACCCATTATAGGCTCATGCGGACTGAGTTCAGCTCAGGGGGATAATTTCCCTATGGCCATGCGGAGGTGAAAACCTCACGAAGCACATAGGTACGGATGTATCCCGGAAGCAATCCACTAGCCCATGCGGAGATGAAAACCTCACGAAGGCTTAGTTTCTTACTCCCACTTAAAGGTGTGACCAACGGTCATGCAATGCAATGCCACAATATTTCACGGGACTTGAGACTATGGCACAAACAAATACATCAAAGAGAAACGTGATTTTTCAAAGCATTTTTCCAACCTTCCAATCAAAGGGACAAAAATCAATCAATTTACGGCCTGACTTTCGGGTCCCCAGTGGAGTCGCCAAGCTGTCGTTGCCATTTTTCAGAAAACGGGAATCGACTTTTAAAAATAGGGAGTCGCCACCGATCTTTATTTAGGTGTGTCGGATCACCTTTGTTTTAATAAAACATTTTGATTTATTAAAATAGTTTTGGTCCACGAAATTTGAGAAAACGAGTTCGGGAGTCGGTTACATGCAAGGAAGGGTTAGCACCCTCGCAACGCCCGAAATTGGTACCAAATTGGTTGATTAATGTCCCAATGTTGAAGACTTGAAAATATTTGGGGTAAAAAGAATTAAAAGAATGGGTTAATTGAATCGGGATTGAATCTCAAGATTAACTTGTTTCAAAGGAATAAGGTTGTCATACCCAGCACGTTAGGATGTGACGCCTCTAAACTCTGACGTCGAGGTCATCTTTGATTTTCAAATCGTGTGAAGAAGGGTATTTGAATATTTAGTCGAACAGAAAAATCGACACCCAGCACGTTAGGATGTGATCTTTCGAACTCTTAAACACATAAATATTGCCTTTATGAAAATTTTGGGTTTTTGGATGAAATCGATAAAGGATTTTAAGTTAGGTTTTAAAGGAATATGATTCGAAGCGTGGGTGGAATTACGCGATGAGGAGAACGACAATACAACATGAGTTTGGCATAATGACAACATAATACTCATAATACATGACATTGAAGTCATTAATCTAAAATGTTGACACGCGTGGATAAATATAATATCAATAACGGACAATAAGAAGAACGATAATGATGATGACAGTGAAAACACGAGCAAACGAATCATAATACATGCAAGAACGGCAATCGCATGGCTTACACAATTTGAATATCTACATTAATAGTCAAAGAACATCATGAGTCAATTTAAAAAGACCAATAAGACAATTTCACATAAATAAAACAAAACAAGAAAAGAATTGATACTAAAAAACAATTTAAAGGGAGTGGTACACAAAATTTAAAATAATTAATATGCAAATCAACTTAAAATAAAGTAAAGAAGCTTAGAATGAATAATATATAATAAGTTTTGCAAATAGACAATGTAAGTAGAAAGTCTTGAGGAAGAGTATATATATATGTATATGAATTTTAAAGTAACAAAACTGTTCAAAAAATACAATGCGAAAAGTTTTGGATTAAACAATATATATATATAATGTTTAATAAAAATAGCATGCGAGACTCCAAATAATACTAATGCGATTTTTTAAGGAAAATAAATAGATAATTAAACTTTTTAAACAGGTCAAGGACTATGTTGAGAACGGAGCAAAGATCCTGGGATTAAAGTCGCAATAAACCAAGAAAGGTGAGAACAGGGACCACGTCATTATGCGCCTAAACGTACAAGGACCACATGCGCAAATCTCCCCTTTAGGGACAACACCCGGTCCTCCTTTCCCCAAAAGGCTTGAACGGTGCCGTTTCATCCAACTTTTAAAGACCCTAAAATTCGTTTAAACATTTCAACCCTAATTTCTCTTAAACGCCACAGCCCATATCTCATCCTTTTACTCTCTCAGACGCGAAGAAGAACCGACAAGGCGGCCCTGTCTCCTCTCGCACCCGACGACTGAGTTTCGCAAACCGGTCGTCGCACCACCATCACATTTAGTGACCAACGACGCCCCATGATGGGTCCTCAAAGATCATTCAAGCCCGATTCAGGTGAATCCCTTCTTCCTTTGGGATTTCTGTTTTTTTCTTTGATTTCTAAGTGTTCGTAAAGACCCCCTCCTATCGATCCGTCGCGTACGCGCGCGCGCGCTTCTTAGCCCGGCTCCGTCGATGGGAAGGAGTCCCGACGCGCCGACCACGAGTCTTGGTAAAGTTCTTCTTTTCTTTTCGGTTTCTCGATTCGAAAAAATAAATAAAGAACGCAAGTAATTAAAAACATAAAACAAACAAAAAATTTCAACCTTGACGCTTCTGTTCGATTTTTATTGCTTTTGATTTTCTGGTGAAAAATGTGTTTTGGATGGCTGAAGCTTGAAATTACAAGAGTTTTTTTTTTGATTCCTCCTTTTGGTTTCCGATATTCGTTTAATCAGTGTGCCTCTAAAAAAAAGAAAAAAAAATCCCCCCCTTTCAGTTTACAATGGTTTTTGGTTTTATAACCGATCTCTCGTTTTGCTTTTGTTTTTTTTTTCCTGTTCTTGGCCTTGTTTTCGTTGTCTTGTTTTGCTCTTGCAGGGTATGGGCGATGCTTGGGGCGTGCGCGAGCGTCTGGTCGAGGCGCGACATTGGTTGGCGACAGACGAAGAGCTTGGGGAGCTGCGGCTGTTGGGAAGTGCAGGCGTGGGGAACAACGCACGTGGGTATGGGGAACGACGCGAGGAGCCCGAGGCGTGCGCGTGGAGCACATGCGAGAAGCTAGGGGGTGCGTGTGCGGCAGGTGAAAGGTCGGGGCATGGGCGCGTGGAGGCACTCGTGCGGCGCAGCAATTACCCCTGAAACCCTAGGGTTTCTTTTGGCTAAAAAGTTTTAATGCTTTTGGGCCTGTTAACAGTGATTTGATAGGCTTAGGTTTGGTAAATTGGGCTTGGGTCCTTTGTTGTAAATGGACATTTAGACTGTTTAAAAAAGTTTATTTTGGATTTCTGTTTTGTTTGTGCTTAACGGCTGTTTGGGATTGGGCTTTTAATTTGGGTTTGGTATTTTGGGTTCATTGGGTTTTGGACGGACTGGTTCTTTTTATTTTTGGCTTAATTTTGGGTTTGTAAAAAAAACAAGTTTGGAATTAAACTGTAATGGGCCCCCCGGGCAAAAAGTGGTTATTACATTATTATTTTCTTTCTTATTGTTTTGCAATCATCCGTATTGCCATTATCGACGTATAGTATAACAAGTTGAAATTACGAGAATCGTGAGATATCATGTTCAAGTCTTGTTTTACTTAAATTCTAGATGAGTTTTAAATTTTTTTTCATGTGTAAGTTTAGATATATTAGAATATCAATATATTTATTTATACATTGTAGTGATTTATTCTTGTACAAATGTATAAATGGTATTACTTCTATGAAATATAATTAAAGGTGATCAGGTTCGGTCCGAGTTTAAACAAAATTTTAGGACTATTTTTTAGGCTCGGAATTGAAAAATGGGTCTAAGATTTTGGCCCAGATAAAAGTGTTAAAATCCGAGTTTGGTTTAACCCGCATGTATTAATTTTTTATAATATTATTTTTATATAAAATAAATTTAAAAAAATGTAATACATCAAATATACTAAAATATTAAAATAAATCTTTCCCAACAAGTAAATAATAGCAAAATTAACAATAAAACAAGAATTGTACAATATCCAAACAACAACATCAAAATAGTAACAATATGATAGCGAAATCGTAGCAAGATAACAACAAAGTAGAACAGCAAAACAATAGAAATATCAACAAAACACAACAGCATATTTTTTTCAAATTTCGACTAAGCTGAACCCAAAAAAAAAAACCTTACCCGAGACCCAACCCATTTAAAAAATGGGCCTCATTTTTCAAGCCTATATTTTATTCTTTTAATGCTAAAGAATCTTTAAAGCCTCTAAATTTTTGTAAAATAAATTCAATTAAGCTCTTATATTTTATTTTTTATACTCAATTAAGATCTAAATATTAAAATTTTAGTCAATTAAGCCCCTTTAGCTATTAAAATTAATGGTCAACCATTACAGATTAACAACAACCATTTTTTGGATTTTTTTGCTACATAACATATTAAGATCGTGCCATGTGGCAAAAACTGATATTTAATTTTTAAAATCATTAAAAGAATCATTGAAAATTATATAATAAAAAAACATAAAAGTATTTAAATAATTATAAATGATGTTAAAAAAGTACAAAAATACATAAAATTATAATAAATTACAAAAAAAAAAAAGAAAACTCGTATAAATTCGAGTTGTCTTATAATTTCATTTATTATACTGACTGATTTAATTGCATATACCTATGTATTAATTATGATGATAACTTGCAAAGTATGGTAACTTTATCTCAATTTAAAAACTGTTGATTGTGTTTTAACTCGATTAGAATGAATATTGTTGTCAATATAAGACAACGTGAGTTTAAGTGCGCTGAAGCGCATTATCCTCTTATTTATCGGTCGGGGTCCTTGGGAGGGATTATAAGTAATTTTAAATATTATATAAAAAAAACAGATATGATCAAAACATATAAAAAAATTATTTAAAAAAAAACAGTAATAATAATTTACAAACAAAAGGAAAAAAATCCCTTCCCAACTCCTTGACATGTGTTTAGAATTATTGTTTTGGTTGCTTGTTTTCCTTAAAAACTCTTTCCCCTTCCAATCTACAGGGCTATATAACTCACCACCATGTGCCTTCACTTATTGCTTTACAAAAATATATACTATTTTCCTCCACTCAATAAATGTTTATTTTTCTTATTTATTAATTTTCCTATTTGCATATTATATCATATATATATATATAGGGTGGGTTTGGATAGACGATGAAGTGCGGTGCGATGTGTTTATTTTACTTTTTATCTCACGTTACAATATCGTTATAGTATCTAATCATACCGCCACCGTTGTTTTTACACTAACCGCATGTAAATAAATCACCCATCAAAACCCACCCTTTAGGGTCCTAGCTGATGTGGACAGTTTAAT
Organism: Gossypium bickii; assembly: GCA_025503065.1. Lineage (NCBI taxonomy): Eukaryota > Viridiplantae > Streptophyta > Magnoliopsida > Malvales > Malvaceae > Gossypium > Gossypium bickii. Next base: position 136,817,894 of record CP106711.1, read on the forward strand.
TTTTTGACATATGGCATGCTAATTTTATTGACATATGACAATTCTTTATCTAATCAATTTTTAACCTTATGTCAATTAGAAAACACTCTCATAGCTTACACTTACCTTATAAATAAATGTAAATTTCTTCATTCTTTTCGTAAGCTCTTTAGAGTTTATTCTTTTAAAGAAATTTATGAGAAAGAATTTATAGTTTAGAATTATTTATATATTATAATATACATTATATAAAAGAGGGAAATAATAATCTTTCTATTCAGACCCTAAAAATGAAAAAAATTCAATTTAATACTCTTATAAATAAAGAACTTATAAATTAAAATATAGTAAATTTACACTTTAGCCCGGTAGAAATAAAAAAAATATGTTTAGTCCCTTAAAAATATGACATTATAAATTAATACATAATAAATTTATACTTTAATTTATACTGTGCTAATTTTTTTTTTTTGGATTGCCCCCTTTCTATTGGCTCCAGCAAAATTAGAACTACCATTTATTTTTTCTAAGTCTAATAAATTTTTTAATTTTCAAATGTATTAATAAGAAAGTTTTGATAACATTTACTAGAGAATGTTCCAATAGCTCACTTTTTTATTGTTTTCATTAAAAAGTTAATTTTAATTTCATATTGAGCGGAAAAAATATATACATAAGGGTATATTTAAATTTTACACCCTAAACTTTATTTAGATTCAAAAAATCATGAAATTGAGATGGAGGGTATGTTTCAATGCCCGTACTCTTATCTCTACGCATGTACTGTCTTTGCCTTTTTCATAATAATCTTCGATTGCATCCCATGATTCTTTGTTGAGAACTAGGAGATTAATATCGTAAAAAAGGGGAAATGGTTAATTTTTAAGTTTTTCATGATATTGAAGTTGTAATATTGAGGGGTAGGACTGGTGCTGATGAAGCTAAAGAGATGTCTCAATCACCGACCAGCCAGATCTAACAAAATCCACGACAAATCTGCTTTTCTAATATGTACAGAGGATTTGCATGAGCTACCTCCATTCATCTTCTTCCATCGTCAAAACAGTGTACCAAATCCCAATGTCCACATGACCATGCATGCATGCATGGCTTGTGTTGGACATCTCAACGTGCATGCCATCAACATCGTTTCTTGTTGCTGATGCATGCATGAGTACGTTGACATTGGCTTATCACTATACCAATGAGTTTATTAAACATCCTTGGGAAAAAAAAGGTTATTCAATTCTCGTCCTTGTTTTTTTGACCAATATGAGTTGGAAGTTTTCTTTTGGGTTAATATGTAATTGTTCATAATTATCTAGTTGGTATCTAAATTTTTGTCCAGTACCTAGTTTGTACATGAATTTGTATTCTGTCATACGCATTGTCCCAATTTATTAACAACGTTAATTTTTTTAAAGTTAACATGTAGTTTACTCCCTGCACTTGTTCAAAAGTACCTAATTAGCACTTGATTATGCCTATCACGTGTCATATTAAGAAACTACCACGTGTCACCATAGGATTGGCCACAGAGCCGTCCCTGAATTTTCCTTGGCCCGGGGCGAACTGAAAAAAATGGGCCCCTAACGCACTTCTTTTCTTCAAAAAATGGGCCCCGAACTAAATTTTTTTAATAATATTTAATAATTTTTCTGTTGGGCCCCTAACGCACTTCTTTTCTTCAAAAAATGGGCCCCGAACTAAATTTTTTTAATAATATTTAATAATTTTTCTGTTGGGCCCCTAACGCACTTCTTTTCTTCAAAAAATGGGCCTCGAACTGAATTTTTTTAATAAAATTTAATAATTTTTTTGTTGGGCCCAGGCGTGGCTCCACCGCCTTACGCCTGGCCGGCGTACGATTGGCCATCAATTTCATGTTAGCACAATTTCGATATCAACTAGGTACCAAAAAGAATTCAAGTAACAATTACGTACTTTTGGATAGGTTCAAGGGCAAACTACATATCAACCCTTTTCTTTCATCATCTTGAAAATTACAAAATTTATTCTTACCAACTCTAGTTTACGAAGATTAATTTTTTCGACTTTGTAATTTTTATTTTCACAGTTTAAATTTGAGTTTTCTTATTGAGGATGTAACGTGCCTTATGATTGAAACAAAATATTTATAGATAAATCATGTTTATACCTTATTTTATAAAGGATTTCTATATTGTTCAATTTTCGTTATTCCTATTAGGGTTTAGGCATGTAAACGTGTTTAGCTTCTTCTTTTTCTTTATGTAGTTGGCAAACCATTAACAATTCATGCATGGATGTCATGTTATGTAACACTTTTAAAAAATATAAATAGGACATGTGATTTGAAATAATTTGCTTTTTGGTACAACATTTGAAATATATGTAACAATACAAATATTGGGATGGAATGTCAGGATGATTGACTTCATGAGCAAAGGTTGACTTGACATTTGCGTTATATATTTTTACGAGAATTAAAATGTCATTTCTATTTTATATTAACTTATATCTTTATGTTTTCAAAAGAATGAAAATGAAATTCTAGCCTTTTTTTTAGGGGGAAATTATAATTTTACCTTATATTAACTTAAGATTTCATGATTTTTGGGGTCTAAAGCAGTCTATGGGCCTAGAGCCCCTGCCAGCCCCCTCCCTCCGCCCTTAATTGACTTATGGGTCATTTTATAAGTATGATTTTTAGTTTAAAAATTAAAGAACCCAATTATATTACTCTTATATATATACATAGTGAATTTTTATCGAGTTCTTTTAGTAGGTAATTAATTGGACTGAATTACGTAAGATTACTCTCTCAGAGGGGGGATTTGAATTGGTTTCTTTTGAAATTGTATTTGTTAAATATTGATAATAACACAAAGGTAGAGGCGTAAACAAGGGCACGCAGTGGCTTTACCCCTTCTCCAAATGGTAAATTTATCATTTAATTCCTTCAAAATTTATGAAATTATAAGTTAATGTAATGGTAAACTTGCACACTAACTTCCAAAAATTATATATTCACTTTTTATCCCTTAAAACAATTTTATAATTTCTTCCTTGCATGAAGGTATTATATTGGGATGGAATGTCAAGATGATTGATTTCAGGGGCAAAGTCATAATTTTTTTTTGGGCTGAGATTGAATTATATATTTTTATAAGAGTTAAAATATAATTTCACCCTTATATTGACTTTTATCTTTATAGTTTTCAAAAAGATAAAAAATGAAATTCTAACTTTTTGGGGGGCCAAACTATAATTTTACTTTATATTAACTTAAGATTTTATGAATTTGGGGTTTAAAGTAAGTTAAGGTCCCAACCCCCTCCCTTCGCCCCTGATTGACTTATACGTGGTTTTATAAGCATGTGGTTTTTAATTTAAAATTTTGATATATACACATGGAATTATTATTGACTTTTTTTACCGATTAATTATTAGTTCATCAATAATTTAAAAATAAAAATAAACACAAATTAGTTTAAGGTCAAATTTTTGTCTTAATTTTTTATTTTTTACTTGTTGATAAACAATTTGATTATACATCTAATCTATTCAATCTTAAATTATTGTCTAATCCGATTCATATATTAAATTTCTATGCTTTTTGACACGATGCTTAGAACTATTCATAGCCCCCAATGCATGAATAGGAGGATAATGTTCTTAGGGATGTAAATGAACCGAGCTTCAACGAACAAATCTCTATTCATGTTCGTTTGCTTATTTTTAAGTTTATTCATATTCAGTTTGTGTTCGTTAAGAATTTCAAATTTTTTATTCATGTTCGTTTATTTAAAATTATGTGTGTCAATGTTCGTTTAACTTAATCAAGTATGTTCACGAACATTAAAACGAATATGTTCATGAACATATAATTAAACATGTTCACAAACAATGTTAATGACTAATAAACAAACAAATAATAAATAAATACATACACATAGATATTATTTTAATATTTTTATAATAAAATATCATTAATAAATAAACGAGCTTGTTCGTAAACATAAATGAACCGCACACACCTCTGTTCGTGTTCGTTTGTTTATTAAATGAACTATTCATACTCGTTTATTTAGCTTAACAAACGAACATAAAAAAACGGTTTACAAACAGTTCATCAAATGTTTTGTCCATTTACACCCCTAAATGTACTTCGGCGCATTTGAACCCACGTCTTTCTACATTAGTAACAATGTTCATATCAATCGAATTAAAACTCAATCGAAAAAAAATAAGAAAGTAAAGTCCATATATAAATACATTAACGCGAAGTAATCATCACCACCGTTTTTTGGTCGGTGACTAATAAATAATACCAACAAAAACTTGGTACATAAAAAGTATAATTAATTGTTTGTTTATAATATTCGCCTGCCAAATATTTCCATAAAATCAAATTTGAAAAATGATTAAATTATCAAATAAAGTCGTTTATTTTTAAACTATAGAAATAGCTCAATTTTTTAAAAAAAATTATGGGAATGAGTCGAAAGTGTTTCATCAAAATCGATCCGTTCCCGCAAATTTTCTAAAATTCAATTTATTTTCGTAATTAAAAAAAACGGTTTTGTTTGATAATTTAATTTTAAAGTTTCAAAAAATGTTTATATTTTATTTAAATGAGGGATTTTATTAAAATATATCTTTTTAAAATTTTTAGCAAGTATTATCTTCGATCAAGTAATTCAATTCAGTTTTTATTATTTAAGGCTAATAAGAAAAACAAGCTAGCTAACAGTTTGTTAATATAATTTTTTTAAGATTAATGAAAATTTAGAAAAAAATTAAAATGTTTCAAAAATTTTTGAGGGGCTTAATTAAAATTCTTTAAAAATTTCAAGGAAAAATTTAAAAAAATCATTTTCTTGGGGAGCCCCCTAGGCCACCATAACGGTCTGCCCTGAACCCATATATGATCATATACTTAGATTATGCATACGACTTTGAATAATAAGTTTTTATGGTAAAGTACATTGTACTCTAAAAGAGAAGACACAGATTTGAATTTTAGAGATGATATTGTTAAAAGGAGCAGTCACGAATGTCAAATGTGAATAATAAAACATGCATGGATGATACCAAAAAAAAAAAAATAAATTTATGGCATACTCATAATATGGGTGAAAACAATTATCTAACAAATTTATTAAAAAATGATATAAATACAAAATAGTATATTTGAGATGGTAAAATTGAGAGAACAAAGTTTATAATATTTTGGGTTCAAGTCTCGTTATGTGCATATATTTTCTAGATTTTATATAAAAAAATTCTCAAAATAATATATATATTGTAAAAATAAGGAGTTTTTTGTAAATTTATAACTGAATGAATGTGACATCAACTCGATAAGAAATTTAAATATTAGTATAGATTTAATTTAGTCTATTAGATCCAAAATTGTGAAGTTTCAATATTATTTAAGCGGTTAATAAATTTTCCTATATGAATTTATAAGTAGATAAAAGTGAGTCAAGGTAGGGTTTGGAAAGTCACTTTGTAATTGGATTCGAATGTAATTACTTGTAATTACAATGAGGTCTTTCTCGAAATTAAGTTTATATAAGTTTTCATAATTAAAGCTACAAACTATTTGCACCATGAACCCAAATATAATGTGGTAGATGTTATGCAAATACAAAAAGGTTTTATTGCATCATATAGTGGGATATGATACCATTTAAAAGAACGTAGTCAGACAAAAGCACCAATGGTAGCGTGCGAACTCTTTAATTTGAGACATTCAAAGCTTTAAAATGTAGTTGAAAGGACATTTGTTGCTTATAAAAAGATTTCTCAGACTAATATCACCTGAATATAGCATAAAAAAGATTGGATCGTATTAGCATGCTGCATACTTCATAACTTCATTTGCAAGTGGAATTAAGATGGTCCATACTCTAAAGAGTAAATGGAAGAAAGAGATCTTGATCAGGGGCGAAACCAGAATAATTTTTAAAGGGGGGCCGGATGAAATATTAATTTTTTATAGTTTATATCTTTATAATCTGTAAAAGATTAAATCGAAATTTTATAATTTTAGGGGGCCAAAGTGCAATTTTATCTTTACTAATTTAAAATTTTTAAAAAAAATTAAGGGCCTAAACAGTAATTTTACATTGTAGGGGGGCCAGATGCTGAATGATTTAGAGAAAATAACGTAATAAGTATGAAATGCTAGAGCAATTAAATAAAACAGCATATGATTCTTATCGCTCTTGTTATTTTTATTAGTAATTAATCATATTATCGATTACTTTTTTGGACTAACATATTACATAAGATGATTTTATTTTAGTTTTTATTACTCGTTTAGAATTTTTTTTATCTTATTAATATTTTTAAATATATATATAAACTATGTAACTGTTTAATTACAATTTGTACTACCAAACATAACATAGGAGATTACAATATAATTACACTTTATCAACCAAACACGTATAGAGAATTACAATTCTTTGTAATTATATTTTTATCTAATTATTTTGTACTCTCCAAACAAACCCTAAAGGTAAAACTAAAAAGAATTCATAAAAAATTGCTTTATTGTAAATCTTTATTGATTTTAGGGTTTGAAATTGTTTCACTTTTGATTTTTTTATTATAGCAATTAAATAAATTAAATTTTTACATTAAATGTATCAATGGAATCCTTGTTATTAAAAAATTTAAATAAAATCGAATTTTATTCTATTTGAACCATCTTACCACTACCATTTTTCTTTATGGATTAGTGTCCTCAATTTCATTGAAAAAAAAATGGAGTTAATATAAAGTAACATATAAGGTGAGATCTTATTATAGTAAGATCTTGTGGAATTCTTTTGAAATCAATGTCTGTGGTTAAAAGACAAAAATGAGGAGATTGTAATAGTTTAATTAAACCACGTGAGAAACTAAAAAAAAAAATGTGATGGTGACCTAGAACATGTTAAATTGGTTGTCAAATATGTTGCTTTTCTTTGAAAATTAGTTTCTCCTTTATTGTTGAAGCCGACTGAGGTAAACTTGCGTTTCTCAATGTAAATCTCACAATGATGAATTAAGGTTTCTTTCTCTCCCTTTTTATTCCAACCGTTGATTTAAAAGGTAAACTGTAAAAGAAGCTTTAAATAGATGCCACCTTAATATGCTAAAGAGGGCAAAAATACTATAGAGGCCCCTGTGCTAGGTATCAGATTGCATTTTGCCCTATCCACTAAAAAAATAAGCAAATTAGTCATTATACGTTAAAAATTGCATCTATTTCTACTATTAAAGCCTAATCCTTATACATCAGCATGAGGTACATGTAGCACGCTACGTATCACTGTATGGTTATTCCGTCAGCCATGTCAGTTTTTAACTGTACAAATGGATGAAATTTTTAACAGAAATGATCAATTTGCTCTTTGATTTAACATATAAAAACCAATTTACTCATTTTTTAAATAGAGGGGTCAAAATAGAACTTGACTCCATAATACTTTTACCGTTATAGAACTAAGCTTTCCTCGTTTAAGTTATCAACAGAATCTGAAGCTCTCTTCTAAGCTTTCATGGGGCCCAATAAAATTACATTTTAATCTCATTCAAGATTAGTAATTTAATTTAAGTCCTTTTAGTATACTTTTTTTTTTTTTAACTTTATCTTCTAAAAAATTATAAATTTATTGGTATAAAATTTTTGTCTTCACCCTTATCAATCAATCAGGAAGATAGAAATAACAAACAATGTTATTCCCGCAGTCAAGGGAAGACAATTTTTTTGTTTATTTCATGCTTAGTCGTTAATGGCAACTACATAATCTGTATTTTATAAACGTCACAATTTGCTTTTGTTGCACGTTTTAGGGTCGGGGTTTAGATGTTAACATGCACTTAAAACATGTTATGTAAGAATAACGATAACTCATTTGGACACTCATCATTACATGTTTCAAATGTTCGGGTCATTAAAATTTTTCTTACACTTCAAACTTTAATCTTAATTTTTCGGTGGGCCGATTGAGTCTTAACTTGATTGGTATCGGTATTATTGTCACTGCATGAGGACGTAGATTCAAGGATTGAGGAGGGGCTATGGGTAATTTTAAACTTTGTATCAAATAGAGCATATATTATAAGAACTTATAATGAGATTAATATTAAAAAAAAAAATCCATTCGTTTGAAGATATTGTTTTTCATAAATTAAACATGAATTAAATTTTATTTTATTTTTATTTTAATTTACAAGTAATTTTAACTTTTCATCCAAATAATCAAAATAACTTTATAGAAAATTTCTTCAAACAGTACTATTAAGTATTGATTATATTTTTCTTACTTGAAATTTAATTTTCTTTTTAAAATATTTAAGAAGAAATTCACGATCCTTGAAATAAAATTAATTTTGTCAAAATAGAGTAAAAAAAAAATCTAAAATTTAAAATTAGTATAAAAAAACTCGAAAACCAATTCATTCTCGATTAAATTGATCTGAGAAAACTGATTTAATCAACATTTCCCCCAAACGTTAACTTACTCAAAACTACAGCCACCGCGATTAAACACTGAGCTAAGTAGAATGAGCCAAATCTTGGGGCACAATGGACCACTGGTTCAGTGTTCATTTAGCACGCACACGCACACACCAATGAGCAATGGCTGAAGTGAAACGTTATTAAATGGTAGCACAACAATCACGTGCTTTGAAAACACAACGATGATCAGATTTTAATCCCCTACAACTACAAATGGGGTTGCCGTCGTTGGTGGCAACTTCAATGAAAATGAGCCTTCGAATCATGTGAAACACACACACACACCCCATCCCTGAGTGAGTGTATTGTGCATGCAGGAACTCTGTGAATGCGAGAAATGAATAGGGTTAATTTAATAAGCACTACTCATAGGTATTTAAATTATAATTCCGTAATTATTATGGGTTTTGATCGTTATCTTTGTTTAAAAAAAAAAAAACTTTTTATCGATCATGTGATTTTTTTAAATAATATTAAAAATAAATTTAATATCAAATAAAAATCATTTAAATGTAAATTATATTATCTCTCTCCCTTTATTCATAGCAGCAAAGATGGAACAAGAGGGAGGTTTTAGTGTAAATGTAAAAATGAAAAAATATAAAAAGAACAAAAAAATAAAAAATTGTGGGGGAAGAAGAACGTGAAAAATCTCAAATTTAATGGAAATGAAAAAGAAAAAATGAAAAAGAAAAAATTGCGAGGAAGGAGAGTAGAAAAATAATGGAAAAAAGAACGTGAAAGAAAAGGGAAAAAAACACGAGCGATTTGAATACGAAGGAGAAGAGGGGAGAGGAGAGAATGACGTGAGATCGAGTACGCTGAAAACGCATTATCCTCCTATTTATGATATAACCGGAACTTATAATGAAATTATTCAAAAAAGAAGTTTTTATTAGTTGAAGTGGTTTTTTTTTAACAAATATAATGAGAGAGGTCATAATAGTTGCGGAATTATAGTTTAGATATTTAGTTCGACAAACAAAAATTTAGATACCTAACTATAAAAATAGTATAGTTTGAGGGTTGCTTATTTCAATTAAATCAAATGAGAATCATGAGTAGGGCGTGCATGAGAAACCAATACTCGTAAATTATTCCAATTTTAAAAAAATGAATTTGATTTAGTAATTATTAAACGAAGTTCAAGCTCGAACTTAGTAATGCTCGACTCGAACAATTTGCAAGCCTTATCATCGTGTTTTTCATGTCTAATATATATTTTGAATATTTTTAATGTTATTATATTTGATAGTATATATATTAAAAAATTGAAAATCTCTTGCCTGTATGCCATCTATTATACTGACAAATAATGTAAGTTTCAGCCCAATAAAACTCAGACCATAACTTAAAGGAGGCCTGGCATAAACCTGCTGAATTATTCATGAATCAGGTCACGTTGAAGTCAACCTCATGCACAATATTAATATCGAATATAGTTGTTCGAGCTTAGCCTAAATAAAAATATAAGACTTAACTCAAATTTATTTATATTTATAAATGGTTAATCAGAAATAGTTTAAGTTTACTCATACATTTTTTTAAATATATAATTATTTTATTTTATATTTATCAATTATATATATATTTACTAAATTTCCAAAAATAAATTTAACATATTTTTAATATTTACATTATAGAGTATATTATGTTTAATTTTCATATGATTTAAATTTTGGGTTTGGGCGAGGACTGGCCCTTTGAAAAGTCTACCTACTAGGCTAAGACAAAGCAGCCGAACACCGTACTACAAGTAGCCCAAGCAGCCCAAAGGTTAGGCATAAACACTTATGTCATTTCCCAACACTATATCCAGGGTTCATGAAAGGAAAATATCCATACTTCCTTTCTATTATACATTTCCCTCTACTTCTTTCCTTTTGCATTGAAGAAGTTTTGCACGAATATCAAAAGGAAAATACGAATAATAAAGGAAAAGAATCCATCGCCGATTGCAGTGACTAATCTTTATGTCACGAGTCAAGAGCGAAATCAAAAAATTTTTTTAGATGTTGAAATTAAATTGTAATTTTTACGATGGCGCAATTTCACCGTTTTAATAACCTATATCTTTATCATTTTTAAATGATTAAATCAAAATTTTATATTTTTAGGGATGACAAAAGTGTAATTTTATTTTTATTAATTTAAATTTTTAAAAGGCTTAAATGAAATGAAAAGTTTTTCATTTTAGGGAGGACCGGGGCCCCTGCTAGCCCTCCTAGTTTTGTCCCTATTGCGAATGCTCTCCAAAAAAGTAAACGGTTAACCATGAAAAATGTAATAGCCCAAATTTCAGTGATGTCAAAAAAAAAAATAGTTGTTCGAGACCACCAAATGTAGCTTTTAAAATATTTTTAAAATAGTAAATTGTGTTTTATAAATATTTATTTGGTCAAGAAATCGAGAAAAAGAGGTATCAAGATCTCGGTGTTATAAACCGAGTCATAAATATTTTTATGAATATTTACGGAATTTCAATAAGGTAGTATTAAAATTTTGTTAGAAAATTTTGACGTTTGTGTGGTTAATTAAATAAAAAGGACTAAATTGAAAAAGGTGTAAAAGTTGCTAGAAGGATTAAATAGATTAATTGTCAAATGAGGAAGGACTTAAAGTGAAAATAAGCCAAAGGAGATATTTTGGGCGGCAATAGCTGAGAAAAATCAGGAAATGGGTGAAATAAGGGCAAAATTAGAAAATTGCTAAAATTAGTTAAATAAAAATGGGACCAAATTGGAATATCTAGATTTCTCTTTATTTTCTTCATCTGAAAAACAGCCATGGGAGAGTGTTTCAAGCTGGTTTTCATACTCAAGCTTCATGTAAGTTTAATTCTTGCTTTCTCCTTGAAATTTCTATGTTTTTGGACTTTTACAATTGGATCCAACTTATTATGTCATTAGTTTTTGATTCTATAGCTAATTTTTAAAGTTGATGTGGATTAGTGCTGGAAGAATATGATGAATAAATATTGAATTGAAGTTTTAATTTTGTTATATGATGATTTTATTAAGTAAAATTGATGGAAATTGATTTTAGGACCTAATTGTGAAAGAGTTGAAATTAAGGCCTAGTGTTAAAATTCTGATTTTCAAAGGTTATGAAGTAGTTTAAAATGATAGAGAAAAGTATTAAATGAGAAAATTAGCTCAATTGAGGGGTTAATTTAGTAAGGACTGAATTGTATGAATTGTGGAATTAGGGACAAAATAGAAATCAACATGTTACATTAAAGCAGTTTTGGACAGTAGCAGTTGTCTAACTTTGAAAAATCACCAAAAATTGTAGAAATTGAATTAGAAGTTGAGTAAGATATGGAATTAAAGCTTGTTGAGTCTATTTTCATATAAAAGAAACAGAGCAAGCAAAGAAAGTCTACATATTGAGATATTTAAATATTTGTAAGACTGGTTTAGAATAACTTCGTGATCCCCTGTTCTTACTTTAGAAATTCACTAAAAATTGTACAAAAATAATTATGAGTTATAATTTATATGTTTGTATTCCTTGGTGAGCTATTTTCATTAGAAATAATCGGAAACACTATATGAAAATCGTACTATGAGATAATTGATTTTTAGTGAAGAGAGGTCAGAGCTGTTGGACTGTGTAACAGGGGAGAATTTAACTAATAAACTGTACTAATTAGCTGTACCAAAAATTCTGTAAAAATTATAGTAAGAAGATATGTGAGTCTAGTTTCAAAGAAAATTAACGGTTTGAAATTTGGATTTCTGTAGCTCAAGATAAAAATAATTTAGTGAATATAACACAGATGGACAGCTTGAACATTCACATGAGTAAATAGTGAAAATTATAGAAAATGTTACTTACAAGTGTGTTGTTTATACTAAGGATGTGGATGGAGAGGAGGAGGAGGGAAAATAATATATGAATGACTTGTGTATAAATTGATTACATGCTCGATTATAATTGATATAATGTTTTATTTGGAATATTTATTATGAAATTATGACTATCGTTATAATACAAAAATTGAACTTGTGAGTTTATATGGCTAATTCTTAGTGATCATTTGTTAATTTTATGAATTTCATGATGTGTTATTTCGTATGTATTGATGATCAAATTGAGCATTTGATTCGGTGACAACATGAATTGACGGAAAATACAATGGTTGAACCATGGCAACAAGTGATAAGTGATAGCCGGCTACACTTATCCGATCAAGGACAAGTGAAGGTGAAAAGTGGTAGCTCGGCCACTGCACGATCGATGAAAAGTGGTAGCTTTGGCTACCTGATCAGTGAAAAGTGGTAGCTCCGGCTACCTGATCAGTGAAAAGTGGTAGCTACGGCTACCTGATCAGTGAAAAGTGGTAGTTTCGGCTACCCGATCAGTGAAATTCAATGCATACTGGTGCAGAACAATTCCGTAAGACGTTCACTAATTTGACGAAGTTGGTAAATGTTATATAGAATTATGTGATGTAAGGAAATATGAGTTGATGATACATGAATATAGAACTTGGTTGATGAATGAGCTCATTTGTGATTATATATTTGTACACCCTTGAGTGTATTATCCGTATGAAATGGTATTCTGAATGAGCTAATGAGAAGAGTTCTAAAATGACATAATCTAAATTTGAAATGAAATATTATGAAAATGTACTTGGAATGTATTGGTATGTCTTGTGTATGTTATTTGAGTTCATAATATGGAAAGTAAATGTATGTGAAAATATGAGGTGATGATATCTGTATATGGAATTTATTGATGGATACATACATCCTAATGGATTTTAGAGAACATTGAAATTGGGCTCAATAAGTGATTTGCCAATTTAAATTGTAATTGGCAGGAAGAGTTAGTGAATTGCATGATTAAGAGTTGTTACATGTATTTGTCAAAAATACGAGGAGATGATGGTACACAATACATGGAAATATGAGACTATAATATATAAAAACATGAAATGTATTGATAAATGTGTTCATTCATAATTATAGAATTTTTGCATCTCAAGTGCACTATATGTATAATGATGATGTTTCAAATGATTTGATAAGTAAAACTCAAATAAGAAGTAGTTTGAAACCAAGACAAATTGTTATAAAAATGTATGTGAAAAACAAAGGTGTGATTGTTATATGCTATATGAATACATAGGATGAAAAAGTACAAGTACAGAGAAATTTAATGAGAATTGAGCCCATATACGTTTCTTGTTATTTATATGAAGTGTATGACTAACAAATCGTATTAAGTATAAGGCTCAGTTGAATATCTTAAATTGGTTTTTGTATGTATTAAATGTGGATGAAGAATAAGGATCAAATGAGTGAGAAATATGGCTTGAAAAATAGCATAATTTATGAAAATTAACTTTACCACACGGCCAAGCAACAGGGCGTGTACTAAGGCCGTGTGACTCAAGTTTCTCCACAGATGCAAGTCAGAGAGTTATACGCCCTAGAGGCTCGGCCATGTGAGCCACACGGGCGTGGAAACCCTGCAAATGAGATAAACTTAAGGATTTTGCGAAAAATTTTATATGATTTTGATTTAGTCCCGACCCAATCCCAATGCATGATTTGGACTTCAAAGGTCTGTTAAAGGAACTTTTATAATCAATTTTGATATTTGAGCGATAAATGGTTTAAATAATCTGTAAGTGTTTCGTACTCTTCGGTAATGCCTCATACTCTGTTCCGGCGTCGAACACGAGTAAAGGGTGTTACAAAAAATGTTTCATTCCCATAGGCGGAGATCGAACCCCAACCTCATAATTAAGGAATGAGGTGAGCAATCACCACACTGCACCATTTCTCGTGGTTAATGTTATTTATTTGCCACTAGAAATGCTTATAGGCTAGGTCAAGCCGGGTCTAAGCATTGTATTAATATATTTTATGCTTGCCCAAACTCAGCCCGACCTAAAATATGAACTTGAAATTTTACCCAAATTCGTCTATATTTACAAAAGGCTAACTCAAGCCCATTTAAAGCCTGCTCATATTATTTTAATGTTTACATTATATTAGTATTATATATTTAGTATTGATTTATTTTCTTAATGTGTTCTAAATTACATAATATATAAACATAGCATAATATAAAATATTATAAACTTAAATACGGACCCAGTTGGATCAAGCTCAAGCCTTAAATATTCAAGCCCGAGCTAAACCTATATTTTAAGTGAACCTTTTTTTTTTTTTTTTTTTTCCAAAGCTCATTTTTTTGGACTAATATTTTATCCAAACCCTCCTAAATTTCGGTTTCACCCACCACTATATTCAGCACCCTTTATTTATTTGCCAAATGAGCTCTTCTTTGGGTAGTGTTCGTAGGGTTTTATATGAAATTCACTTTGGCGGAGATAAAAAAAAGGTTTAATTTTTTTTTTCCCCTTTAATAAGAGGACCAAGTTGAAATAAAAGAAAAGCAAAAGCTTTGAAAGGAAAGAAAAAAAAAAAAGAATCTTTTGGAAAGAAATGACAACATACGTAGCATCTGCAAAAGGCATAGGGGAATCTCACATGACAACGAAGACAACACACAGTTAGTGGGCTGTTGCTCATCATTGCAAATTATGTTTTGGTCCTTAATTTGTGATTCCCTGTCTTCCCAGAATGCTTATTTTTTAAAATATCATAAAAGCCCTTGTATTAAAACTTAAATTACATTTTACCTCCTAAACTTAAAAAATAAGCAAATTAGTCTTAGTACATTAGATCAAAGAATAAATTAATCCTTTCTATAAAAAAAAATCTATTTGTACTATTAAAAACTAGCGTGCCTGATGAAATAACAAGATAACAACACGTGGTGTGCCGCGTGTATGTCATGTTGATGACTAAAGGACCAATTTGCTCTTTAACCTAATATACAATAACTAATTCTTCTTTTTTAAGTTGAGGGGGCAAAAAGTAACCTGAATCTTACTACAAGGACCTTATCTAACATTTTTATATATTTATTGGTCTGAATAAATAAGTGTTTATGATGAAAGTCTCAGCTTTGGCTTTTTAATTTAATAAAAAAATATTTTATTTTCCATTCACCAGAACCAAAAGTACATTCTCCACTTCAAAAATAAATAAGGTGTTCAAAAGATAGTTATCATAAAATTAAAGGCTAACCCATTTGTCCATGTTATAGCCTTTTTAGGTTAATGGTGCAATTAAAAAATAAATTGTATTAATAAGTATATTTTTCTATAAATAAAAAGTACAGGCATTAAATTCAAAACTTTTATTAAGTAAAGATCTTAATATTAAAAGCATAGGGTTTGATGCGTGAATGTTGAAATTGGGTAAGTTTTTTGATATTATGCATATTTGTTTTACGATCGATGCTCAATGTTCATGATTGACCTTCTTAACAATATTGTATTCAAGTTCTTGAGAGTGTAATGTACTTTACCATTACCTCCGTCCACTTGTTGATAAACTTTCGATTTCTTTTATATATATTCTCTCCTATGACTGGTCAACTTTATTTATTATAAATGAGTTTTTTTATTATCATTAGTGGATGGTATTACTATAATATTTAATTAATTAACATTTTTTTTTTGTTTTCAATAATTCATTAGTTGAAAAAAACTATACATATAATAATATAACATAACATGTAATGTGGTAGGTAATCTAAATAAAAAAAATATTAAAAAAGTAATAAAAAATTCAAATCCTCACTAAATATATTTGTATAATAAAACATAAATAATTTTTATTAAAAATAATTAAATATATTTGTATTAAAACGCTCAGTAAAAGACACGTGGATCTAAGGAAGCAGAAAAGTCAAACCTACGAAAAAAACACTGTGGATCCAACGTAAACACAACAATCAATGTCCGAAAAGGCGCCCGACTTGGGATTTTCTGTCTTCACTTAGACATAGTCTCTTTCTGCTTTTTCTTTCTTTTTTTTCACTGTTATATTTTGCTCAGTCAGTTCACGTGTACGGCTCCGCCGCAGCCGCAGCCTCAGCCTCAGCCTCGGCCATCCCGGGAAAAAAAGAGAACAAACTCAAATGCCCAATAAACCAAAACACAGTTCTCTTGCTGACACGTGGATTTAACTCATTGGTTTAAGTGCTAAACTTCCACTCTGTCATGATTCAGTGTATGGGGGAGGAGACAAGATTGCCTGTTAGGCCGTCTGTGTAGCAGTTGATTATAAAAATAAACTATAAAAAATTCAATGGCTGTTAATTGTTTCAACAAGCTTCTTTTTTTGTGTTAAAAGGGTAAATTACACTCAAGGACACTAAACTATTAGTAAATTTACGTTTTGGTCACTCAACTTCAAAAAGTTACAAAATAATTATTAAATTATTTGAAAGTTTTCATTTAAGTCACTGAACTGTTAAAATTGTTGTTGTATGATCTTCTCTATTTATATTGTCTATACTGATCAAAATATATATTTTTTACTTACAAATGGGTACTAATTCGCTATACCGATTGTCAAATCGTTACTTGGAGCTCACTAGTTAAAATTTTTTATAAAAAAAACTTAACAACCTAACGAATTAAATAAAAAAAATTTCGAATAGTTCAATGACTTAAATAAAAACTTTAAAATAATTCGATAATTATTTTATAACTTTTTAAAGTTGAGTGACTATCCTATAAATTTATTAATAATTTACTGGACTTTGTTCTAGTTTATACTTTTGTTAAAACCATCACTGTTTTTTTTTTTTCCCCTTTCTTTCTCTCTCTATCGTTGTCTGCTTCATGTCTCTTACTGTGGTTTTTCCTAGTAAGGTTTTTTTTTTTTTTTTTTTTCTTCTTTGCTCTTACATTTTTACATCAAAAGTTAAGTACTTTCTTCGAGAAAGGTCTTTCATTTCATTTCCAAGCTTCCTCCTTGTAATGAAGTTTGACCCTTTAAGCTTATAAGCTTCTGCTAAAAAATGTAAACTTTAACTATATTTTCTGTATTTCAATTTCAATAGCTTTTTTGGGGAAAATTTTTTCTTGGGGTTAATGGATCCAAGGTTTAAAGGGTTTTCAGTTTTCCAGAAGCAAAACTTTAAGGAATTTCATTACCACCCATCCGAACCACCAGCTTCAAGTTTGAGACATGATGAAGATCTGTCTGAAGATTGTGATTTTTCAGATTCAATTTTGAGATACATAAATGATATTCTCATGGAAGAAGACATGGAAGACAAATCATGTATGCTTCAAGAATCTTTAGATCTTCAAGCTGCTGAGAAATCATTTTATGATGTACTTGGTAAGAAATATCCACCTTCACCTGAACATAACAGTTCTAGTTTTGGGGACAACAACGGGGACATGTTACAAAACCAGACAAAAAGCCTTAATGTTTCTAGTATATCTCAATCATCATATAGTTCTTCTTCAATGGTTAGTTTAGATGGTATGTTGGAATCTCCAAATAGTACACTTCAAGTACCTGAATCAATTTGGCAATTTAATAAAGGGGTTGAAGAAGCTAGTAAATTTATACCATCAAATGTGGATCTATTTGGAAATTTTGAAAGTTACTCAAAAGGGAGGAAATTTTCTAATAGAGATGATGTTGCTGATGAAGATGAAAGGAGTAGTAAACAAGTAGCTGTTTGTTCAGAAACAAGTGTTAGATCAGAGATGTTGGATATGGTGTTACTTTGTAGTTCCGGTAAGCCGCCGACCCGTTTCACGGCGCTCCGTGAGTCGTTACGGGATGGGATCAGTCGAAAAGTTCAACAAAAAGGCAGGGGAAAAAAACAGAGTGGGAAAAAAGTAGTAGTGGATTTAAGGACACTGCTTATTACTTGTGCACAAGCCGTTGCGGCTGGTGAGCGGAACGGGACAACGAGCGAGTTATTGAAGCAAATACGACAGCATTCGTCGCCGTTCGGTGACGGGAATCAACGGTTAGCTCATTACCTCGCCGAGGCACTCGAAGCGCGGTTAGCCGGTACGGGTAGTCATATTTATAAGAGTCTTGTTAGTAAGAGAACTTCAGCTTATGATATTATGAAAGCTTACTTATTGTACGTTGCTGCTTGTCCTTTTAGAAAGGTGTCTCATTTCATATGTAATAGGTCTATTAATGTTGCATCAAGGAAATCAATGAGGCTTCATGTTATTGATTTTGGTATTCTATATGGTTTTCAATGGCCTACACTAATCGAGCGGCTTTCGTTGAGGCCTGAAGGTCCACCGAAACTTCGGATTACCGGAATTGATTTCCCGCAACCTGGGTTTAAGCCGGCTGAGAGAGTTGAGGAAACAGGGAGGCGTTTAGCAGCTTATGCTGAAGAGTTTAAAGTACCGTTTCAGTACAAAGCAATAGCGAAGAAATGGGAGACGGTCCGAGTCGAGGAACTTGAAATCGAGGAGGATGAGTTCGTTGTTGTTAACTGTTTGTATCGTGCTAAGAATTTGCTTGATGAAACCGTGGCGGTACATAGTCCGAGGAATCTTGTTCTCAACTTGATACGGAAGATTAATCCGAATTTGTTCATCCATGGGATTATTAATGGTGCTTACAATGCTCCATTCTTTGTAACACGGTTCCGAGAGGCCTTGTTTCATTTCTCATCGATGTTTGACATGCTCGACGCGATCGTGCCTCGAGAAGATTGGGAAAGGATGTTGATCGAGAGAGAGATCTTAGGCAGGGAAGCCTTGAATGCCATTGCTTGTGAGAGTTGGGAGAGAGTAGAGCGGCCAGAAACAGTCAAACAATGGCACGCACGTAACCTAAGGGCCGGTTTTCTACAACAGCCATTCCAACGCGAGATAGTCAAGGAAGCATTCAAGCGAGTCCAGACGTTTTATCACAAGGATTTCGTGATCGACGAAGATAACCGGTGGCTGGTACAAGGCTGGAAAGGCAGAATAATCTATGCCCTTTCTGCTTGGAAACCTGCATAAGGATATCGAGAATTTAGGTTGCGTTCCACCCAGTTCCAGGACTCGTTCATTACTGTACATACCAACAGAGGCGCACAACAAAGCCACGAGGGGTCGGTAGGGGACTAAAGAAGACAATACTTTGGATGTCTCGAGATATACGTCTCGGAACCTGAGCATTACCGGAAAATCTGCAGATTTAGACAAGAGAACATATGGACAACTGATTGCAATACATAACAGGTGATGCTGTAAGAAGCAGATTATATGGAAAAAGGTACACTTTTACAAGCTTTTCTTTGTATGTTTAGCTGATTACAGGCAACTTGAACAGGGGGAAAAAGGATTGTAATATTAACATATAAGCATGTTTTCCACTTTTAACTTGTTGAAGTGGATATTCTGTGATGAAAGCTAATATTCATACCTTTGAATACACATATTAATGGAATTATCTACAATTTTAGTCTTTCAATTTTGATTCAAATGGTAGCAATTAACTTCACGAGGCTATATTTTTCTATTTTTGGAATCTTGGAGGCCCCTATATTAGTGGTCAGATTGCATTTTGCCCCTTTACTCAAAGAAATAGATAAATTACTCCTTGTACATTAAATAAAAGAGCATACTAATCATTTTTGTTAAAAGATTCATTCATTTGTACTGTTAACAACGAGTGTGACTGATAGAGCAAGTAAAATGAGGTACATGTCTAGTTATTCTATTAGTCACGCCGGTTTTTAATAGTAGAAATAGATGAAATTTTTAATAGAAAGATCAATTTGTTCTTTGATATAAAGTATAAGGACTAATTTGCTCATTTTTTAGTAGAGAAGGCAAAATACAATCAGACTCCTAGTACAAGGGCCTCCATAGTATTTTTACCTAATGGATGGTGTAGCGACAAATGTTTGAGTTAGATTAAAATTTCAAAATTCGAAAAATATAAAGAGTACAAATGATCGTAGAATTTCACTAAATATATTATTTGCAAATAGTACAAGACTGATAGTAAAATTTGACGTGACAAATTTAATTGTTTTTCAATTCAGGTTAAGATTAAAATTTCAAAATTTAAAAAGTGACTAATTTATAATATAGAGACTAAATCTGTAACATACGAATAGTACAAAGACTAAAAATAGAATTTGATTGGAAACCTAATACATCAAAACCTAATGTGTATATATTATATATATATAGTTTTTGTTGGTACAAGCATTTTCCAAGACATTGGGTATTTATATGCAGTAGAATCTGGGTTATTCTGCAAAGTTCCAAAGCTGGTGATGGTGAAGATTCCCACAATTGAAGCAAGATTGATTCTTACAGCCATGGAAACCAAGAACCATTATTGTCGGGGGACCAAATTCATTTATTTCTCAACATCAGTTATTGCATTTAAACATTTAGCACAATTATAAAGTTGAGGTTTTAAAAATTTTCAAATTCAAATCTCGATCAGCATAAAGTTAAATAGCGTCGGGAGCTTTCACGTAAATTGACGATTTAAGGGTTTGATTGACTGTTTAATTTCAATTTGGTTCGAACAATACAAATTAGTTCAAATAATTTAACTTAAACCCGAATTAAACTTTAGATTTGAGTCTATCCCTATTGATAACTTCAAAAATATGTTTCAGCTCTAGTGTGAAAATATTCATTTTATTAATAATGTTCCATCCATCTTTCATGCATCAAATCATATAATATTATAAACAACACCTCCATTATTATATATAATATTGACATCGTGGTTAATACGATTTTTCAATTCGATTAAGACAACACTAATTATGCAATCCAAAACAAGAGGAAGCATAGATTTAACATTAAAAAAAGGAAACAAGAAAATTCCTCTTTTTTTTATTTATATAATAGATATATGTATATATATTATATAATGAAGATGAGAACAATACATCTACATCATATGAACAAAGGAATGTGGACAATATGATCCCACTAGGCATTGATGGCCCTTTTTCTTTTTTCCTATAATAGAAAAAAAAGACATAAAAAACATATAACATGATCTAAGCTGTCACTGATGTTTCTACTGCAACTTGTCCTGTGTAGTTGACTTCAGATTTCATGTCCATTTCCCATAGTTCTGGTAATGCTTGCTTGATGTTATGGATGCTTTCTAATGCATAATCTGCACCTTTAGGTCTTTGAGAAGAACCAACCTGCATAAGTTTTTGAATTAGCCATTTTGATCCATATGTTCTGAAGGGTCGATTTTTATTTTTCGTGAGAAACTTACGAGGACGGTGTGAAGACCGACGCATTTTCCGGCCTGGATGTTGCGTACGCTATCGTCGAAGAACAACTGCAATGAAACAAAACAATCAGTACCATACGTAGGAGGTGGGACTTAAATAGGCTGTAGAGGAAGTAATCATCTTACTGTTCTTTGAGGGTTGATTTTGGCGATCTTGAGAGCTCGTTCGATGGCCGATTCTTGCGGTTTACACACGATGGGTGTCTTGGGTAATGTTACGTCGGGGTTCGGGTTAGCGAAGTGGCCGATTATGTCGAAAATTTCGGGGGTTTTAAGACTGTCATTTCTAGTGACAGATGATCCCAAGAATTCAATGTCATCTTCATCATCAGAAACTGTGTTCTTATGGATAGGATTAAGGGTTTCAAAGCAAATAATCCCTTCAAAACAGTCCTCTAATCCCAGTTTTTTAAGAGCCTTTTTAGCATGGTCCTTGTCTGCATTTGTGAAGATCTAAAGAAAACAAAACACACATTAAGTTTTGTTAGGTGACAATGTCATAAAAGTATGCATAAGGGTACATCACTAGTCAAATACTTACAATTTTTCTAACAGGCAAACTAAGCAATAGACTCCTTAATTGAGGATCTTGTCTTAAGTTCTCATAAGGGAGTCTTCCATGAACATAACTGTTACATGGGGAAAAAAAAGTCAAAAGATCAATCATAAAAAAAAGAGAGAAAAAAAAAAGAGGGTTTCAATTTTTAAATTTCAAATTACCTGTGGTATTCATCATAGTCAAAGTCATAACCAATAGCCTGCAAATGAGCAAAGAGAAAGAAATTTACACATTAAATATATATTATATATGTTTTACTATATTTATGTGTAATGACAAGGATGTTAAAAAGGGTAAATAGATACCCTAAGGCCAGCCATTGTTGTCCCATAATTCTTGTACAAAGCATTGGACAATTCAACAATTTTGTCCTTTTCAATTCCAAGCTTTTCAACCATGTAATCTGCAAAAACAAAATGAGATTCATTTTTTAACATTTGGATTACAATGGAAACTTGTAAGAGAAGGGGGGGGGGGGCATCAATGCAAAATCCTTTTACCTTTGATGTTCTTTCCACATTCTCTTTGAAGACCAGAACTAACAGGATAAAGGGTATCATCAAGGTCTGCAAATCTCAATGAAAAAATGGGTTATTAGATTCTTTTCTTAGGTATTTATTCAAACATATACAAGGTGTTTGTTAAAGTACATTATTTAGCTTACCAAATAGAAGGCAATCATATTTAGGCCTTGGAGTTAGCCTGTATTGGTTCTCATATTCCATTTTTGTATCTTGATCAAAAGGAAACCTTGAATAAATCAATGGAAATGAAGTTAATTATCACTCAAAAACCAACGATTAATACTAAAGTAAACCCCAATTTCCCCATCAAAGAAAATGGGGTTTTCATTATAGGACAAAGACTTCAATGAACAAAACCCAGAAAGGAAATGTGGGAAAACAGAGGAATTAAGCAAAAGCTGGAATGAATTAATATACCTTAAGAGTCTTAAAGAATGGCAAGAAACAGAGCAAAAACAGAGGAAACAGAATGTAATATTGTGTTACTATGAAGAACAGAGAGGGAAGAGGGGGAAGAAGATGAGAAGCGAAAAGGGTTTTTATAGGCAAAGATGGTTGGCTCCTTTTTCATTATTTAAAAAAGAAAAATCAAATCTTTTTGCAAACAACAATATTTTTACCTATTTTTTAAATAAAAAAAAATATTCAAAACCGAGTTAGCTGTCCAAATAAGACTGTCTTCACACGTTGTCCTAATTTTAACGGTTCCAATTTATCCTAATTTTTTTATTTTTAAGCAAAATCTAGAATTCCCCAGAATTTTGTTGCAAATGTTCGTTACATCGTCCAGAAATTATTTTGCGAAATCTTCTCATTTATGGTTTTTTTAATTATATAATATATTTTAATAATTTTTTATTTCATTGACAAATAATTTTATTAGTTTTTTTATTCTGAACTATAAATCTTGAATCTAAACTCAAATTTAAATATTAAATCTCAAACTCGATCCTTGAACTTTAAACCCGAACTCGTTTAATGTTTAAGGTTCAGTGTAAAAAATTTATCATAATTATGTGTCAATAACATATCATTAAATAATTGAAAAGGAATCGTAGATAATGCAGTGGAAATGGTTCCTTTCCAATTAATAATTTTCCAAAATTAACAATTAAATAATTAAAATAAATTTGTTTGTCTTTTAGATTTTTAGGTGAAAAGATCACAAAATAAAGCAGAACTCTAAAAAAATATCAAATTACAATATGTGTAAACGTTGAGGGTTAAAATTAATATTATACCAATTTTAAAAGCTACAATGGGCTGGTAAAAAAAATAAAATCGAATAATTGAGTGATTATTTCGTAATTTTTGATAATTGAATGACCAAAAAAGCTTACCAATAATTAAGTGACCACCAGTGCAATTTACTTTTTTTTTTAATTAAAGAGAAAAAAGAAGATTTTGATTCAACCATGCCCAAACCTTAAATATTTCTAGATAATTATAGAATGATTTTTCCTTTTGGCATCCTTTAATGTTTATTTTGTTTCATTTTAGTCCTAATCTTTTTGGATCCTTTAAAATTTACTCCAATTGGCTTCTTTTGAATGAAAAATTCGACTGAATTGTTAAAATTTTAACAACACTAGCACTACAATATGTTTGACAATTCATATGTATTTTATTATCGACATGGATAACTTTTTAATAAATTATATATATTTTTATTTTTTTAATTTTCCTAAAATACACGTGAATTATCACACCAGCTATTAACTCTTTCGTCTAAAAGAATAATTGGATTAAATTTAGAGTTGAAAGCCTCCATGGCAAAAATATCTATACTTAATAAAAATTGTTAAATATTCTTTATTAGATTAATAATTAAAATGTAAATGTAAATTTAATTAAAAAATAAGACCAATAATTGCATATATTTAAAAAAAGGGTATGAAAGAAGTAAAATAAAAATTCATGGAGATGTGTGTATAATTGGAGGTAATGCCGCCATTGACGTAATATGAAAAGGACTTATCCTAATACTTGTTGTTAAGTATACGAAAAGTTAGATTTAAGCATATTAATCATTGTTATGCATTATATATTTATAAAATTATATTTTGGTCCTTCTAAAATTTTGTGATACTTCTTCAAATAATTTTTTAGTTTCACCTATAATATTAGTTGAACTGCTAAATTTATTGATTTTTAGTTCAATTAATCAGTTCGGTCCGATTTCGACAATCGTGATTTCATTATTAATTTTATCTTAAATTTGAAAAAATATAAGAAAAAAAGATTGTTAGAGTTTGTGAGACCCGAATCCCGTCACTTGTTGAATAAATAAATACAGTGACAAAATAAGGGGATATGTGGGGGGGGAGAGAGGCCGAAGCCCGTATAGAACTATACTTGTATTATTTGACTTTGACTAAAACAGGGTTTTTCAATCCTTAAATAGATGTAGTCGAAACTCTTCTTATACTATTCGTTTTTCAACATTAGTGAATTTTTTTCCTCTGCCCGGAATTTTTTCCCGAAAGAGTTTTCACGTAAAACCTACGTATTTTCATATTTCTTTTCTTATTTGTAATCGTTCTATCGTCATTATCAACATTTATTATAACAAGATTAGTATAAATAAAAAGAAGAATGAGAAGAGATGGGGAAACTAAAAATAAATTAGTCCTTTCTTCCTCATTCAAAGACCTATAAATTATATGATAGATAGATACTTATAAGGAAAAAGACATAAAGACATTGTTTTTGTGGTGGAGAGGATTGGGTCTTTTGATAGGATCATTTCTAATTTCTTTCCTCTCAATTATCTCAACCTATTTTAATAATATGGGTGGCTCAATGTCTATGACTATGACTTATTATTATATTCTTTTTTCCCTTTTTATGCTAAAAAATAGAATACTTGTATTATACAAACATGTATGGTATTAAGACCAATTATTGGTGATGGGTGTTTTATTTTTACCCATCAAAATCGATTTTTTCTCGCTGCAACAAGTTATTGGTACAATGGTAAGAGCTTATGTTTACTTCGATAATCACACGCATCTTCATCTAATGGTTATAGAATTTAGGGTCTACCATATTTATGGTTATTAAACTATTAGAGTTTGCGTTCTGATCATTCAATTTCAGAAAGTTATAAAATGGTTACTGAACTATTCGAAAGTTTCATTTTAAGTCACTGGTATTTGAAATCATTGTTATGTGGCCTTCTCTGTCAGCATTGTCTACACCAACCGAAAGCTCTCATCGCTGCTGTATTGACCGTTAGATTGACTTGGATCTAAGATGTGTTCTTCTACTCATCAATGGGTAGTGATCCATCGTATGGTTCGTCGAATAATCCTTTGGAGTTCGCTAGTTAGATTTTTCTTTAGAAAACTTAACAACTCAGTAATCTAAATAAAAACTTTTGAATAGTTCAACGACTTAAACGAAAACTTTTGAATAATTGAGTGACCATTTCGTAACTTTTTAAAGTTGAATGACCAAAATTACTATACGTAAAATTAAATCTTACAAAACAACATAATCTATCCTATAATTTTAAACATAACCCGCATAAAGTGAAACTTGAATCCAGATACTCGAAATTTAAAAACTTCATTCATAATTTAAGATATTTTTAAATAGTTTTGTGAATAAAAAATTAAAAAATTAATTATTATTTAATTATTTTTCAAGTAGATGCTCGCTTGTGCTTATTGGATGATTTAAGCCTTCAAGTTATTATATATAATTTGTTTTTATTCATAAATCTTAAGGATCATTATTGTAGATTGATTGATTTTTCTTTTCCAAAACTATACAAATAGTTGGGTATTGCATTATATGATTTTATAGCCAAACACACAAACATCAAAATCATGAATTTCTTTTAACATTATTTTTCTCAAATATTTTATATAATAAATATCGGTATCATGATTGAATAGATAGATACATATCGTTTCAGTCTTAAATCAATATTAAATAATTAATTTATTAAAAATATATTTAAACATGGAAATTTTTGTGTTGAGGGAAAATGTGGAGTATTTTTTAAATTTTTAAAGCAATGACCAGTTGTGCAATATTTTTATTTAGCATTCAACTCTAGCTGTTTTGTTTATTAAGAAAATGTCAAAGTTGTTTAAAAAGAAACATGTTTAATTATGTAATTAGTCCCTATACTCTGCGTAAGTTATGGGTTTAAGCCATGTACTTTAGTAATGAACTGAATGATAGCAGCTAAATTTGTTTGATTAAACTTTGCTATCAATCTTCTACTACGTGCAAAGTTACAGATTTAATTCATGTTTTTTAATTGAATTATTCATAGTTCCTATATTTTTTGAATTTCAGAATTTCAATATTGACAAGAACGTCAACCATTACACCTAAGATCCGACTTTTTTTTTTTTTTGCGTGTGAGTAATTTAGGGGAAAAAGCCAAGCTGATCACATCAACTTTTAGAAAATAGTAGAATACAACTTAATGAATTTAACAAATATCATTTGGTTAGGACTGAAATTTCAAAATTCAAGAAAATATATGTATTAAATTTGCAAATTAAGCAAAATACAAAGACTAATGACAGAATTTAACCAGACATAAAAGGGCAGTTCCAAAAAACAGAACCAACAATCATGATTAAAGTAGTAATTAATTTTTTAATGTTGGATTATTGAAAGAAATAAAAAAGTAAAGGAGTTGCCCTAATGTTGGGAGGAGGGTATTATTGGGAGCAAGATACAAATAATTCAAATCTAGAAGTGGAATTTAAAAACAGAATTTAAAGCCAAGTTGAAAACATCCCAAGACCAAATGATTGGGGATGAAATTATTATTTCATCAATGCTTATCTAAGTTTTGCTTTGCAACAAGCAACCCAATAATTTATTGGTTATCCTAATCTTTTATGATTTAAACCAACTTTTAACTCGATTTCATCTGATTTTATAAAAAAAAAAATAGATTCAAGTCATTAAATAAGTTGGTTTTTGTAAAATGAGCCCTCAATTTAAAAAAAAAAAAATTAAAATTTTCCGAATCTTTTGCACCCAGTTGAACCCATGAATTGATAAATTTAAGTAATGAAATTCTTTGAGCAACGTTGATTATTAGAGACTAGCAACAACGCTGATGTGGTCCTTAATAGACATTATGCCAGCAATCAATGCTAATGTGTCACTACCATGACAATAATTGAGCCTAAGGTGGGTACTAATGTGGACGGCCACGTTAATGTTATAGTTAATTTCTAATGGTCAACATTGGTTAAAGGGTTTTGTTGATCAAAATTGTTAATTTAGATTTAAAGGCTATAAAAAAAAACACTTAGGTCAAGATTGTATTTTTTTTAGTGATGTTAAATAAATCAAATTAAGAAGGAGAGTCAGATAAATAAAGAACTGATCCAACCAGCTCTTGCCAACCCTAAGAGCAACACCCTAAAAGCTTGTCTTCTTCTTTGGTCGAC
This sequence comes from Gossypium bickii, assembly GCA_025503065.1. Taxonomy (NCBI): domain Eukaryota; kingdom Viridiplantae; phylum Streptophyta; class Magnoliopsida; order Malvales; family Malvaceae; genus Gossypium; species Gossypium bickii. The sequence continues at coordinate 136,846,030 of CP106711.1, forward strand.
TACAAGCCTCCCATTATTATACCCTAAAATGAAATGTGACCCACATCATCACCATCGTCATTAAGGAATCCTACTCTCTAAGGACGATGACACGCACTTTCTTTGGCCACGATAATTGTAGACTGATATTCAGCTCAATAACACCATAGGTTTGTGATTATTACTCGTTGGAGATCTAAATTTGCATATATATATATATATTTGAATATTCAAATCCAGAAAATTTGAATTTGAATTCACAAAAACTCTTTTATATATATATATAATCAAAATTATAAGCATTTTGTAACTAATAGTTTTAAAATTAAATTTTGAATCTGCAATCTTTATTCGAATAAATAATGCGAATTGGAATAATAGTTGGCATCAAGTGGAGATAGAAATTAAAAAAATCTGAATATAAAAAATTCCGAGATTAAATATCCACGGATATTCGAATCCACAACATACATTGTCATCCCTAATGCCCAAGAATTGAACCAACCAAGACATTAATTCAACGATTCAGAAAATTAAAGTACAGTTGATTACACTTCTAATGGACTCTCATTAAATTTAAATACGTGGCATTGTAATAATCAACGGAAAACAATTAACCATGTTACGAATTGGATGTTAATGTTTAAATGAGTAAAAAGACGAAATCTCTAACATTTAAAAGTTTGAAAAGTAAAAAGGATTGAAAGCAAAATTATACCAATTTGTTTAATTTAATGGTTGAAAATTAAGAACAAGGTAACGTCTACTATATTTTATCTATATAACCGAGGAGAAAATGTGGCTAAAAATTGTAATAGTGAGGACAAGAGGGAAAAAAAGCACCTGTTGGAAGGTTTAGATTTGGTGGTTTTGCAGTTTTGGGGTTTGGCTTCCAAGTCATTTGGGACATACATTTCCATATTGTCACAAAAATAGAACAGATGTGTGTAATAAAGTCCATGTGACATGGTACACCACAAAACTATTACTACATTCCAAAATCTCATTTTCAAAATGCCCCATCATCATGTCCTTCACTTGCTGTTTTCCACCACAAAGTTCCATGAACCAAGGCATACCCTAAAAGTTGACTCAACATGTGAGTATCATTCATCCACTATCCAGTATCCCACATCATTTAGATAAGTCTCTTGGTTCTTGTTTATAAGTCAGAAATGCAGTGAAGTTAAGGTGTTGTGTTAATTGTCCGTTAACTTTTTCTAATGCATACTGTGTAAACTAACACCATCTATTTGGAGTTTTTCAATCATTTAAGCTTAAGAAACGTATAGGGTTGAATAAAGCTATTTATGGGATCAAATAGGAATCCTAAATTTTTTAGAAATCTAAACCGTAAATTTATCGTTATACTAATTTATAATTTTTAAATTTTGAAGGGGCTATAAGATAATTTTATCATTTTTAGAGGACCAACCACTTGTCCTTGTATATACACCTAGGTGTAACAATAGAACTAGGGTAGTTAAATATTGCTAAATTCACTATCGTTTCATTATTGGCATGCATTGTCTTTCCACTCGTCTCGCTTTCCCATTGATCTTAAAATTTAGATACCACTCCTATCTTCATGATGTTGAATACATCTATATATACCATCCCTTTTCATCCCACTTTATTCCAACTTGTAAAGTATTGTTGATTTTGGTCCATTAAGTCTCACATTTTGTCTTAAATAAAAATTCATGTACTGAGTTAAAATGCGTTGAAGCGTATTATACTTTTGTTTATGAATTAGGGAGGGGTTATGGGTAGTTCTAGACATTGTATCAAAAAAAGCAGATATGATCAGAACCTATAATGAGATTGTTTTAAAAAAAAACATGTCCAAACTTATTTTGAGTTCTAATGTAGAACCAAGGATAAATATAAGGGTAGGCAGAAACTTTGGTTCGCTAAAAATAAAAAATTGTTATGTAGCTCCTATTTAAATTATAAATATAAGGTCAAATTACATTTTGATCTCTCAAAATTGAAAAATATTCAATTAAATCCTTTTAAAATAATGTAATCATTAATTAATACATAATAAAATTATATTTTAACCTAACAACAAATTATAATTCAATTTTTACCCCTAAAATAATTTTTGAATTCTAATGAAATTCATAATTTATCTAGGAGCATGAAAAGTGCAATTTTTTTTCCCTTTAATAAATCCATCTATTTTTGGGCCATTTTCATGGTTATGATTAAGCAAAGTGTTGAGGCCTGTTGGGTCGTGATCTTACATTTACAATTGGCTTAAATTTCCATAATAATATTTACCTAAAAAATGCATAATAAGAATAAGGGTTAATCCCTAAAATTGAAATTTAATATTTAGACTTTTCCTTTGTTCACATTAGTCTTAGAATTTGATAACTTTTCTCAATTTGGTCCTTGAACTTGGGTTTTATTAAGATATAGTAATGTGACACTTTGAAATTATACCAGGTCATCACTTGATAACATTGTGAATTTTTATGTATTTTTTGTATCTTTAGATTTAATATAATTTTTAAAATTTTTAGGTGATGATATGGCATAAACTTTGAGTGCCACATCACCACCTTAATAGGATTTGAGTTTAAGGATCTGAGTTTAAGGATTAAATTGAGAAAAGTTACCAAATATTAGAACTAATGTGAGTTGAAAGAAAGTTAGAGACTAAGTTGAAAAAAGTTACAGGTTAAAATTTTTTTTATCCTTAATAATAAAAATAAAAAATAAAAACTTAAATAAGTAGGTCAACGTGAAAATTAAAATTTGTCACTATATTTTACATTAATTAACATTTGTCATTATACTTTTGAGCTAAAGGTAAATTTACCGTTACACTTTGACCTTATATTAAATTTTACATTTTTTACTTTTATTTTATTGAATTTTGGTACTAAAGCTTGATTTATGTTTAAAATTTGCTTTTCAATTTGGATTTAAAATAATTTGAAGCTAAAAACCATAAATTAAGTAAAATAAAATTTGTTTATAAATTATTAATTGAGTGATAAAATTTAATTAAACAAATCAAATTTAGTGATAAAATTCAAAGTTTAGAAGCAAAATCAAATCACATAATAGTTGAATGGTAAATTTACCTATATTCTTAAAGTGTAACGGCATAAATCAGTTAAAATAAAATATAATGATAGATTTCAATATTTAGCTATAATATGGTAACAAATTTATACTTTAACCCAATAAATATTGTCTCGAAAGCTGTAAAGTTTTAAAAATTTGCGATTAAGTCCAAATAAATATTAATTTTCATCCAATTATAATTTGTTTGATTAGAGAATTGTAAGTTTTATTAAAAAATGGTTTAAATGCAAAGCAATGTTGATTAGGACTGAAGATCCTTCCTATAGTGAATCATAATTTTATTTGTAAATTAAGTCAGAATGGAATAGAGTTGTTGAAGCTTCAATATAATGAAGTTTTTTTTTTTTTTACAGAATTTTAGTCATAGTTTTGATAGGTTGGATTGACTTTAGCTATAAATGTACATAAATTAATGGGGTTTTTTTTTCAATACATTTGCTTAAATTATTTATTAATTTCTTTAGCTGTAAATTGAAGAATAAAGTAGATTTTAACACGTTTGAACTCATCTACTCTATAATATTGTAATAATAATAATTTTTTTTAAAAAATTACATTAATTAATGCATTAATGAAAAATTTATAATAATTTTGGGCGATGAAAATATAAAAATAAATGTGATTGAAAAAAAAAAAAAGTAAAACAAGGAACTTTCTAAAGTGATGGTCTATCTTTCTTTTTTAAAAAAATAAAATTAATGGTTAGCATAATTATATTGAGTAGTTGCCTTTCCCATCTCATTTTGACGGTGATGCTAATTAAATGTGAATTTAGAAAAATTATGTTAGAAGGATCAAAATTAAATTATAATTTTTATGATAGTACAAATATAATTTTATCATGTTAATAGTCTATATCTTTATAATTTTTAAAGGATTAAATTAAACTTTTATCACTTTTTGGGGTCAAAATATAATTTTACTTTTATTAATTCAAATTTTAAAAATTTTAAAAAACTAAATAAAAAAATTTTAACAGAATCGGAGCACCCGTCAGCCCGTAGCTACACCGTTGACGTTAAAAATTGTTGGAATCTACGTAAAATTATCTTTGCTATATATATATTCTTGAATATTTTAAAACAAATAGAAATAAATTTATTTTAAATAAGGCGATAGTATTTAAAAGGTTGAATTACGGTTTTGGTATAAAGGTAAAATTATAAAAAAAAAAAAATTCATTTCATAATAATAAAATTTATAAATTAGTATAATGGTAAAATTTCCTTTTGACCCCTCCTCCTCCTAAAAGTTTTCTACCTTTGCATCTATCAGTGTGATGAATTTGAATGAGTATTTATAAAGTAAAAAGTCTACACTATAAGTTTAACCAGAATAAGGACAAATTAATAACATTGTTGAAGTAGTTGAATTAATGTTAAATTAAAGCATCAGGACTAAATCCTAAATTCAAGTATAGTAAAAGGACGAAAATCACAATTTGACCTATGCCAGTCAAAATACACATGTTGATAACGTAAGCAGTGATGTGGAAGATTTATAGGTTTGACCAATCGCTTTGTGTTAATAGGGCAAGCAAAGAAAGTAAATGGTTGGAATGAGGACATTGAATAGTACCAAAAACCAGTTTAAGGGACAGATATGAGTCGGTTTCAAGGGTGCCGTCGGATGCAACATCCTTGTCTTCCAAACAGTTGCCAGACATCAACTAGTTTCCCCCCAACTAAATCCCACTTATCAACCTTGACCTTTGTCTTTCAAAAATCTCTCCTTTTTTTTTTTTTTCTTTGTTTTCAATCCTTCAAACCCTAATCTTCAAACTACCTTTGTATAGTTCGAAATGTATATATTGGTTCCCACATGCAACATATCAAAGAAGATTGCTTTAGGGAGTTGAAAGTGCAATTTTACCATTAATTTTTGTTAAATGACTTGAGGATATGGACTTGAAAATGATGAAACTGATGTTTAGTGGTGTGATAATATAATTAATGGTTTGCTTAAATGAAAATCATTTGATAAAATGATGACAAATTTTATTCCTTAGTTTCAAAGTCAAAATAGGTTTGGTTCCTAAACAAGATTTAGAAACAAAGGAAGAAGTAGGAAGTACCGTCTTAAATTTGCTATCAAAATACAAAGCAAACATGAGGAAGAAGTGCTCCAAGGAAATTGGAAGAGAATTGAAGCAAATTAGGTGAACATATATAGCTAAAAGTATTATAGAAGTTGTTGTATTAAGGTGGGTTTGGATGGGCGATTAAGTGCGGTGTGGTGCATTCAGCTTATTTTTTGTCTCACGCTACAGTATCGTTACAGTATCTAATCTCACCGCCACCGCTATTTTTACACTAACCGCAGGTAAACGCACCGCTCATCTAAACCCACCTTAAGTGTTGGATTATTGCATTTCACTCTCTCTACTAAAAAAATGGGCATAACAATCCATTTATGTCGGAAGAAAAAGCAAATTGATTATTTTAATAAAAAATTCATTCATTTCTAGAATTAAAAACTGATCCTTGTATTTAGGACGAGGTATATGTGACATCCCACGTGTCACTGTTGGGTTATTCTGTCAATTACGCCGATTTATAATAATACAGATAAAAGAAATTTTTAATAAAAAGGATCGATTTACTCTTTGATCTAACATGCAAAGATTAAATTACCTATTTTTTAAATAGATATGAGTAAAATGCAATCTGACTCCTACCAGAGAGAGGCATCTGTTATACTTGTAACAAATCATAATGAAAAAACAAGTGCTAACTGCAACGATGAAACAAGAGACAAAAAAAATAAAACCTCAAAATTTTAGTGATTAACTCATCATGTTACCTGATGTTATTTACGTATTTGACTTTTTCTTTTCATTTCTTGTCAACTAAGTTAATTTCTATATATATACCAGCTATGGGATTTGTTTGTACACACAAGTAGTCCAAATAAATTGACACTTCTTTTTAATTACATAATAAGGACCACCAAGTAGATTCTTAAGTGATGATTTGATGTGCATAATCTACCTGTTCTATGTCTTTGTAAAAAGGACCAATCAAGAAAAAGGTCATTCTGGTAATCAAGATTTACTTCAAATTAAGTTTAGACAAACAAACCCAAAAGAAATAAAATAAAAATAATTATAACACTCTTTACTTTACCAACACTCTAAAGTTCAGCTCGACCAAGACCATCTTAACAGTGGAAAAAAAAAAAAAAAAAACCTTAGCACCTAATCAACATTTCAACCATATATATATATATACACACATGTTATTCCTATATATTACCCTCCTTATTCTTAGCTTTTTACTTATTCTAAGTTTACGATTGAAACAAAAAGGATAATGGCAGCTTCACATATGCTGTTTTGTTTTTGGGTTTTATTGCTGTATATGAACAATGCAGCTGGTGAAACAAGAAACTACAAGTTCAATGTACTAATGGAACTGTTTGCTTTGCTTTTGTCTTTTTCAATTTATGTTTTTCATAATGTTTTAATGTGGTGGTGTTGTTTAAATGATTTAAGGTTGAGTACCGCAATGTTACGAGACTATGCCACACGAGGATGGTTCTGACCGTGAACCGGAAGTTTCCGGGGCCTCGATTAGTGGCCAGGGAAGGTGATAGAGTGATTGTTAAGGTGGTTAATCATATTGCAAATAATGTCACCATTCACTGGTATGAATCTTTGGTTCGAATGGTAATGCGATGTTGAACTTGTTTTTGCTTTTTCTAATGATTTGTTTGGTTTTGTCTGAAATAGGCACGGTGTTCGACAGCTAACGACAGGATGGTCGGACGGACCGTCTTACATAACACAATGTCCTATACAGACAAACCAGTCGTACATTTATAACTTCACAATTACAGGACAAAGAGGAACTCTGTGGTGGCATGCTCATATATCTTGGTTGAGAGTATCGATTTATGGACCGATAATTATACTCCCGAAGCGTAATGAATCGTATCCGTTTGCGAAACCCGACAAGGAAGTCACCATCATGCTTGGTAAGATAAACTTGGCATATGTAATAATAACATTAATGTAAGGCATAAGCATCGGCTTATCCGGTTTCGGGTTTCAGGAGAGTGGTTCAATTCGGACCCTGAAGCTATAATCAGCCAAGCACTACAAACAGGTGCTGGACCAAATGTTTCGGATGCATTTACTATCAATGGCTACCCAGGTCCACTCTACAATTGTTCTTCTAAAGGTAATGTATCAGTTAGTGCTAAAATTAAACCATTCATGCAATGTGATAGTTGGAGTTTAACGTCATAATTTCCGGCTGTACGAATGTTTGTAGACACTTATAAGTTGAAGGTGAAACCGGGAAAGACGTATCTTGTCCGATTAATCAATGCTGCACTTAATGATGAGCTTTTCTTCAGCATTGCCAATCACACGGTAACGGTGGTCGAAGGTGATGCGGTATATACCAAACCTTTCGTGACCGACAAGTTACTCATCACACCTGGCCAAACTACAAATGTTCTGCTCAAAACCAAACCTGAATTCCCTAATGCCACCTTCTTAATGGCTGCTAGGCCTTACTTTACCGGACAAGGCACCTTCGATAACTCGACTACTGTCGGGATTCTCGAATATGAACATCCATCCCAACATAATCACAAATCATCTAAAAATCTTACCATAATTCAACCAGTACTCCCTCCTATTAATGCTACGGGATTTGCAGCAAACTTTACAGGGAAATTTCGTAGCTTAGGCAATGCTAAATACCCTGCTAACGTGCCGAAAACCGTCGACAAGAAATTTTACTTTACGGTCGGACTCGGGACGAACCCTTGTCCGAAAAACACAACCTGTCAAGGACCTAACAATTCAAGCAAATTCGCTGCTTCGGTAAACAATGTTTCATTTCAACTCCCGACTATAGCTATACTTCAAGCACATTACTTCGGACAAAATGGAGTATACACTACAGATTTTCCTACACAACCATTAATTCCATTTAATTACACCGGCACCGCACCGAACAACACGAACGTTATGAACGGAACACGAGCAGTTGTGCTTCTGTTTAACACAAGTGTCGAGCTAGTGCTGCAAGACACAAGCATACTTGGTGCAGAGAGTCACCCACTCCATCTTCATGGATACAATTTTTTCATCGTCGGACAAGGTTTCGGCAACTATGATCCGAATAAAGACCCTTTGAAATTCAACCTCGTCGATCCGATGGAGAGGAACACGGCTAGTGTACCGGCTGGCGGTTGGATCGCTATTCGGTTTTTTGCGGACAATCCAGGTAAAAATCATCTTTTTCAAGCGATAGAGGCCTTTACTAGGAGTCGGACTGTATTTTCCCTCTATACTTAAAAAATAGGTAAATTAGTCTCTTTATGTTAGATTAAAACCTAAACCGATCCTTTTCTTAAATGTTTCATCCAGTCTTACTATTAAAAACTAGTCCTTGTAAGTCAGCACAAGGTACCACGTGTCATTTTCTGGTTATTTCGTCATCACACTAGTTTTTAACAGTACAAATGGATTAAATTTGTAACAGAAAGGACCAATTTACCTTTTAATTTAATGTACGTAGACTAATTTACTCATATTTTAAGTAAAAGGGTAAAATGTAATTTAACTCCTAATATAATGATCATAATACTTTTACCAAGGTAATATTATATATGAGTGCAACAAATATCAAATAATCTGTATTTGTGTTTTGTTGTGTACGTAGGTGCATGGTTCATGCATTGTCACTTAGATGTTCATACAAGTTGGGGATTGAGAATGACATGGATAGTGTTGGATGGTCCAGGACCAAACCAAAAGTTGCAACCACCACCGTCTGATCTTCCACAGTGTTGATTTTGATGCTTAAAAAGATATAAAAATTGTCTCTCTCTTCCTTTTTTTTTTTTTTTTTTTTTTTGGTCTTGTTTTGGAGTGATTCATTTGATGTTTGTACATATCATTGAATAATGGATGGATGAATGGTTTGATTGATCAGTTGAGGGAATGTATACAAAGCAAGTTGAGGTGTAAGAATCTGATGGATTTATCTCATTTAATTTATTATGTTCTTTTTGTTTGTTTGTTTGTTTGCTTTTAATATTGTTTTTAAGTTCCTTAATTACTTTCCTTCATACCATCATTCATTGTTTGCTGCAAATATAAGGTGGGAAAAAAAAAAAAAACAGAACACAAAGAACGGTCGGAGCTTGGCATACAGTTGAAAAAAATTCAAATGTACTTAGTCGGTGAGCGTGAAATACACGAGCCAATTAAAATGGTTAAAGCTTTGTTAATGTTTGAAGCGTTTGTTTTGCCATTTAACAGAGCGCGTGATATGATAAACCTAAGATGAGCGACGTGAGTTTGTTTTCTCGGAGGTAGCGCCATGCATAAGGTGGGCGCTCCGTTTTTCTTTTTTATGTTTACGTAATAAACAAAGGTAAATTTGGGGAAAAACCTGTATTTTTTTTAAATTCACGCTCATGTCACTTCACATTTCAATAAATTCATATTTAACCCCTCAAATCCTTATATTATCATTTACGTCCTCCTTAAACCTACACATTTAGGTCCTTTGATGTAATCATATTGGATTGTAGAAAGTACGGAGACCAAGTAGGACGATATGGTACATTTGTAAAGGAAAGAACTTTGTATTTAGTTAGAAGGGTTGTGCAGATTGTTTACATGATTTGATACACTTTGTATCTGTTGATTTGCATGATCACTTCTACATTGTTATGACCTATTAGTAAAAAACCCCATTAATCCTATTTCTAAATTCCTTTTTGAGACTGCCTTGCTTTGGTCCTTTTTCAGATCCTCCTCCATTATAACTTGCTGGCGCCCGCAGGGGCTTCTTTGTCCTGGACTACCAGGAGGTGACGGCATTATAGGCTACAACTTGAAAAATGGGGACATTTGAATCCCTCATGTTACCACAAGTAAAACGCAAACTTCATTTTGATGTTGATGCAACTGGTAAGCCATCATAGGCTGTTCGGAAACGGAGACCATTACCTATATGCTTTGATGTAGGGCATATCCAGCAAATGATATTTGAACCCAATACCTGAAACAATAAGATGGGAACATATGAAAAAGATGAAAATGGCCTAATACTATACTTTTGTAAAAGCCACCGTTGCAGCATTTACATGCCTCAGTACAGAGAAAGGTTAGAGAGCAGGTTCGTTACAAGTTATTACCGCTGTTAGATTATCGTAGGCACCGAGGTCATATGGATGCTTATAGATGTTCCCTGCTCTCTCTTCAAGCCATGTGGCTCTCACCCCTTCATGGTACTGCCGGTTTTTTAAAAAACAAAAACCGAAGGAGGTAAAACAATCATTCCAAGTGGGAAATATGATTAGAAATAAACGAAAATACAAGAAATTAATCCTCATTACCTCAATTGTCGTCTTATTTTGCAAAATAAGGTAGATATGCCAACCTAAGAGACCACTTAAGGCCATACTCAAGGGGACAAGCAACAATCCGGAAATAACCTGAAAAATACTAAGCCATTAGCATACCGTAATTATGACAAGTTCTAGCTTTAGAAAGGTGGTATCATTGAAATTACGTATAAGATTCTGAAAGAGTCTGCACTTTGCTGCTTGTCATTTTGGGAATCATTAGTTAGACTACCCACGAGTAAAACCTGACATTTAGTAGAAAAATATATGAGAAAAAGGACCGAAAGACCTTTCCGGAATCCGGCTGGGGTGCCCCCGGTAAAACCATACACCATGCCTGAGGCCAACCCAAAGGAAAAAAGCGGTACTTATGTGCAAGGAGACTAAACAATCAATATGTTACTATGATATAACATACCAGAGAATAGATGCAAGCAATTACTGCATATACGACAAAGACGAAGAAGACCTTGTAGTTGGCATGGCCGACACAATTATTTATCCAAGTGCAATGGTGATCCTTGTGAATCAAGAAGAGCATGTTTAGTATCGATGACAATTAAGACATGCATGAACAATGACATAGATTGCACGTACCATTCTCAAAACGCATATCTTGCAAACACGACAATGATGTGCACGAGGAGGTTTAAAATGAGAACACTTTTGGCAATATCTCAAGTCCCCTCCCTAAAAAACATTCCAAAAAAGTTGGAATCTGAAAAAAGATGACAGAAATAGAAGTAATGCGACAAAAAGGGTAAGGATGTCTATTAACCTCCTGAATACCATAAAGTTCCATTGACTACCCTGGGCTAAGCATACCGTCTAGAGGAGTTGACCCAAATTATGAAGATTTTAACTCCGCTTACATGTGGAATTTTTTGTACCATTGAGATTATTTTGACAAAATCAAAACGGGTCTTCAAATAGAAGACAGGATTCAACCAAAAAGGGCAAACCAACTTCTTCCAAATGTTAATATTAAGATCAAATGTGACCCACAATCACATCAACTTATGCCTTTTAAGTTATTCATCCGAAAGAACAAGGAAACTATAACGGTGATGCAACACGACAATAAAAGCACCGGTCGTTAGAGAGACCTCAAGGACAGCTAGTGCATCATCCTGACACAAACGATGCAGCATTGAAATAACGGTATCTATTACGGTTAACAATCAAATAACACATAACAGTGTTTGATACTGCAAGGGCTTTCTATCTATATCGCTCCGGCTCTTCAATTTTCTTTTTAAGTACCCATTTCCTAACACATTCATATATGAATATAGAGATATGATCTTCAAAGGACCCCAAAAAAAATATAAAAACTTGAAAGAACTCAGCTTTCCTGCATCGGATATACCTGTATCCGACACTCCTATATAGCTTTCTACAATGCAGTATATATCAAACAAACCTTTGAATACAGAGCAGTAATTTATCTGTTTATTAGAATGCTTATAATAATGAAATTTGCTCATCTTATTTTTTTGGCATCTTTGACACATTATAAGTAAAACCTAATTAAAAAAAATTCCCCTTTTAGGTAATTGAATCCACCCTATTTATCCTCAATTCCAAAATTTGCTAATATGTTGCAAGCTTAAAATCAGCTCATTTGAATCATTGCATGCAATAATCAAAACAATTCTAACAATCCCAAGATTGTTCTTTTGGTTTCTAACAAAACCAAATTGCAAGAATTAATTAATTTGTTTTTTTACTTAGGATCAAACTTTACAAAAAGAAAACCAATCAAACATTCTCGTATTTCAGGACAAGAAAACATGGATAATCTTACCGAAAGATCGAATTGGTTCATGTTTTCTGAGCGTACCTTGCGTTTGATCTCATGGATAGGAACCTTGGAATCTTCAATGTCGGGCAAGAAAGTAGATGGGACTCGACCTGGATCCATGAAGATAGCAAAGACGTAATTTAACACGCACATGACGGCGACACCGGTGAAAGCGACGGCGTTCATGATACCGGGAGAGGTCATTAGACCAAACCAGCGATCAATGAAAACAAAGATCGTACAGAAATAGACGAACGCGATGGCCGAAACGACAACCATTACAGGCAAAGAAAAGCTGAAGCCTCGCGTCATGGTTTAAAAGCTGTGCGTTTTCTTGTAATGCTTTCGGTCGGCACGGGTGGTGGAGGCGCCGGCGTCTAAAACGACGGCGTCTCCGGTGCTGGTCAAATGACAAGGTGGGATCTTTATCAAAGGAATAAAAAAGAAAAGAATGGAGCTTTTTATTGGGGAAGTTGGTATTGGGAGACAACTGTTCATAGGAGATGGTGCGGTGCCGTTAAAGTATTTTTCTCTCGTTTACTCGTGTGCCCCTTAACGTATTCCTTTTTCTTAGATTAACCCCAAAAGATTAATTTTGTCAATATATTCACCATAAATTAATTACTAGGCATAATGATAAATTAGTCCTTAAAGTTAACTAATTTTATCAATTTGGTTCTAATTCTTTTTTTTCTCCGATCACTTTGGCCCCTTAACTTTAGATGGAAAAATTAATTGATGATTTATATGTACTTTGTTGCTAATTAAGATAAATTTGTATTAGATTTGAGAGTGTAAATGAGGCAAAAAGTTTAAGAAAAAATGAAATTATATTTGTAAAGGATGAATTTTTGTCTCTTACATTATGCAGTCAAAAGTAGAGATTTAAAACAATTTCAAGCTAAAGAAAAAGAATGGTTCAGCATTTAGGAAGATCAGCAGGTGGAGGCATTAGTTTCTGTTTAGGGCCTTTTCCATCATTAACCACCCATGCCATCTTCAATCCCCAGCTTGTATGTACATCCAAATGGCAATGCATGAACCAAACCCCTGGATTGTCTGCTAGGAACCGAATAGCGACCCACCCGCCAGACGGTACCCCTACCGTGTTCCTCTCGGCAGGGTCGACAAGATTGAACTTGGCTGGATCTTTTTTAGGGTCAAAGTTGCCAATGCCTTGAGCTAATACAAAGAAGTTAAAGCCATGGAGATGTAAAGGGTGGCTTTCAGCACCAAGAATGCTTGTGTCCTGCATTACCAGTTCTACGCTGGTGTTGTAATTTAAGGACACCAGTTTGGTTCCACTGTCTAACATGATGTTTTTTGGTGGTGTGCCGGTGTAGTTGAACTTGAATGGTGGGTTGGTCGGGAAATTGGTGGTGTAAACGCCTTTTGATCGGTTAAAGAAATGAGCTTGGAGAAGAGCCGTATTTGGTTGTACAAATGAGACATTGTTAATTCCAGCTGCTGGTCTTATGTTGTTAGGACCTTGACATGTTTGGTTTTTTGAACATGGGAGTATCCCTAACCCGACCGTGAAGAAAACCCGTGTATTGACTTTTTTGGGGACTTTTACCGGGAATTTTCTCGTGGCGAGGCTACGGATTTTCTGGTTGAATTTCATAGCATAAGTGGAATCATTGAACTGTGGAAGTTTTGCTTTTAGTAATGGGATGTTCATGTTGTTAGAGCTCAAGGCCGAAGCGGATTTCTTGTATTCTAAGATACCGATTGTCGTGGTATTGTCGAAAGTGGCCGGTCCGGTGGCATAAGGCCTAGCTGACATAGCGAATTTGGCGTTCGGAGTCTTGGATTTGGCCTTGAGAAGGACATTAGTGGTTTGGCCTGGTGTAATGACTACAATGTCTGTCTTGAATGGTTTGACGTAGACCGCGTCGGCTTCTACGACGGTTAGGGTGTGGTTTGCAACACGGAAAAAGAGCTCGTCGTTGAGTGCAGCATTGACTAAACGAAGAAGATAGGTTTTACCAGGCTTCACTTTAAGCTTGAACGTTTCTGCATACATTTAGTGTACTTGCTGTAAGTCGATGTCTTGAATTTGACAGTGAATGTAATAATATGATGTGGTACCTTTAGCTGAGCAATTGTAAGAAGGGCCTGGGAGACCATTAATGGTGAATGCATCCGAGATATTCGGTGCCCCTCCGGTTGCCATGGCCTGGTTTATAATCGTTTCAGTGTCGGCTTTCCACCATTCCCCTGCAAAACTCGAACAAATTAACCCAAGATTCAAACATATTGTTCTTACGGTGACCCGATATAAGAAAAGTTGTCATGTTGTAATTACCGAATACGATCGGAACTTCTTTGAAAGGTTGAGGAAACGGATAAGATGCATGTCGTTTAGGGAGGATAACAATAGGTCCATACAAAGTAGCTCTCAGCCAAGAGATATGTGCATGCCAAAACAAGGTCCCTCTTTGGCCTGTAATGGTGAAGTTGTATACATAGAATTGCCCTGTCTGAATCGGACACTGTGTGACATAAGCAGGTCCATCGGCCCATCCGCTCCGTAATTGCCGGATTCCATGCCTGGTTTTACAAGTTGTAATAAAATGCCAGCATTTGCATAATTTGTAATAAAATGGTAACCCTTTAAGTAATAGGAAATTGAAGTTTCATACCAATGAATAGTGACATTGTATTGAACATGGTTGACCACTTTGATAAGAAGCCGGTCGCCTTCCCTCGCGATTATACGAGGACCCGGGAACTGACCATTGACCGTCACAATGCTCTTTGTTTGACACAACCTTGTCACGTTTTGCATTTTAATCTGTGGAAAGATTAAAAGGAATTAGAAAGAACATAAATGTTAGCCAAAATGATGGGATAGGAAGCAAAACATACATTGAACTTGTAATGCCTGGTAATGCCCGCATGTTTTGCAAGTGTTAAATCAGGTAATAACCAGACAGAACATAAAGATAGGAACAATAATCCCTTGAAAAGGGCTGATGATGTAAGAACAGAAACCATATCTATGTTTTTTTAATCTTTTTCAGCTGATAGTCAAAAGTGGGATCAAAATACTGATTTGGATGTTGAGAAAAGTAACAAGTGAATGAATTTATATTACAGGACAAGGAGTGATTAGTTTGTTAATTAGGTGGTTGCTTTTTAGCAGCAACTTGGTGTTTTGACCCAACTGGTTGCTGGTTAATCCCTGTGGAGTGATGTTTAAGGCAGGGAAAATGTTTGAAGATTCATTAGCTTTTTATGTTACATTCAGTCCATTTGGTTTAAAAAACATCGAAAACTCCATGCATGTTTCAAAATTTTTAATTCAGAACTGAAAATCAACCAATTATTGTCATATTTTATTTTATTTTGCTGGTTTTGAACACGATGATAAAATACGTGTTAGTTGTATTCTGCCAAATGTAGAGATAATTAAATATAGTAAAAATTTTATGTATTTAATGAATATCAGAAAGATCATGTCTTCATATTATGTCTACGCATAAAATACGAGATTCATTCAGGAGAAAAAGGATATTAATTAGAGTAAAGAAGGGGTTAATGTGGTGCAGGGTAGCCTTCAACTTCCTAACGTTGAAACTTGACAATGAAGACAAAACTGATTTGTGTTATGAACATATCTTTGTTAGCTGTCGGTTGTTCCTAACAGCTTCTTTTATCTCATCTTGCCTTACTGCAATATCTATTTCTAGAAAGTCAAACTAGTGAATAACCCAATAGAAGAAGTATGTAAAACGTGATTGGCCCAATTCTATCCAAAAGTTTCTTGCTTAATTACGACCACATTATTTAAAAATTACATCAAACTTGTTACATTATGTTACACCAAAGAATCGTGCAACATAAGGGCCTCCTCGGCATCGCCGTCAAATGCAGCCGGTGGCCTCAAATTTTCCGGTAATTCAGCCTCTCCATCGAGATACAGCACTATTTGCCTCATGCTGGGCCGTAATGCAGGCACATCGTTGGAACAAATGAGGCCTAATTTAAGCACCATCATTATTTCACTTTCATTGTTTAAACCTTGTAGCTTAGTGTCCACCACATCAACCATCCTCCCTTGCCTATACTTCTCCCATACCCAATCAACCAACACCATTTCCTCATGCAATGCCTTGTGTTCAATGTAACACCCCCTACCTGTATTCGTTGTCAGAATAAGGTACGAGGCATTACCAGAGTTTACAAATTTTTTTTTTTTTTGAAATCGAAACCATTCTAATTCAACATATTTTCAAAATAATTCATGCATATTTATAAGATAACTTTAACACATAGGTCATACCAATGGCTGACCTTACATTCATTTCATATTAACATTTATTTTATTAGCTTATACATGCCATTGATTTCTAAAATAAAGTTTCTTAAAATACCAAAATACTGGGGTTGATAGTGTGATGAGTCTCCCACCGATCCGACCTCCGAGCTCTTAACACTACAAAACAGGGAAAAAGGAAATAGGGTAAGCACTTTGTGCTTAGTAAGCCCATGTAACAAGAATTATACTTACCTAGTATTTTCAATACAAGCAATAAACATTCATATACTCACTCAATGCATTATTACCCTAACATTCACAAACTCAACATCCAAGTTAGTCCATTAATTTCCATATATCAATAATATACACACCATGATTGATGAGCTCATCAATACTATGATTTTCATTTCCTTGTTATTTTTCCATATTTATCCCGTTGAATTACTCGAAATTTCGATGGATTTTCAGAGGTACACTTTAGTGTACAAATCCGGGTCCGTCAATTCATATTCATGTGCGCACATTTTCATTTCAGAGAGCACACTCCCGTGAACCTCATCCTTACAGAGGGATTGTAACAGCCCAATTTTAAATAGTGTCGGAACAGTGATTCGAGATCATTAAATCTGACGAAAAGTTAGAAAATTTTGTTAATCGATAATTATAAGTTAAGTGTGATTTTAGAAATATTTTAAAATTAGTGAATTTTGTGAACTGAAAGAATTAATAAGAAAAATTGGGCCAAAAACGAGGTATTGAGACCTCGAATTCATAAAGTGAGCCATAAATATTTCTAAAAATATTTATGGAGTGTCATTAAGCTATTATTAAACTTTCGTTAGAAAATTTTAACGTTTGGGTAGGAAATTAAATGAAAAGGACTAAACTAAAATAAAAGTAAAAGTTAAATTATAGATTAAAAGAAATTATGAAGGATCAAAATGGTAATTATACCATTTTGTATAGTTGAGGCGGATTTTTTAAAAGTTTATTATTATATTATATATTTATATTATATTATTATATTATTATATTATTATATTATTATAATATTATATTATATAATAATTCAAAGAAAAAAAAAAGGGGAATAGAAACAGAATCAAAACGAAGCAGAGAGCAAGGGAAGAAAAGAAAGAAGAAGAGAAGAGAAAGAAGAAAAAGGGGGGGAAAATTGGAAAATTTCTAAAATTAGCTAAATAAAAAGGGGATTAAATTGAAATATCTGGAGAATTCTCTTCAATTCTCTTCATTTTCTTCAGCTGAAAAACAGTCATGGAAGAGAGTTCAAGTTGGTTTTCATACTCAAGCTTCATGTAAGTTTAATACTTGCTTTCTCCTTGAAATTTCTATGTTTTTGGACTTTCTACACTTGAGTCCAACTTATTAATTCATTAGTTTATGATTCTATGGTTAATTTTTAAATTTGATGTGGATTAGTTCTGAAAGAATATGATGAATAAATATTGATTTGAAGCTTTAATTTTGTTATATGATGATTTTATCAAGTGAAATTGATGGAAATTGGTTTGAGGACCTAATTGTGAAATAGCTGAAATTAAGGCTAGTGTTAAAATTCTGATTTTCAAGAGTTATGAAGTAGTTTAAAATGATAGAGAAAAGTATTAAATGAGAAAATTAGCTTAATTGAGGGGTTAATTGAGCAAGGATTGAATTGTATGAATTGTGGAATTAGGGACAAAATAGAAATCAACATGTTACACTAAAGCAGTTTTGGACAGTAGCAGTTGTCTAAATTTGAAAAATCACCCAAAATTTTATAAATCGAATTAGAAGTTGAGTGAGATATGGAATTAAAGCTTATTGAGTTTATTTTCATATAAAAGAAACAGAGAAAGCAAAGGAAGTCTACATTTTGAGATATTTAAATTTTTGTAAGACTGGTTTAGAATAACTTCGTGATCCCCTGTTCTTACTTTAGAAATTCACTAAAAATTGTATAAAAATAATTTTTGAACATAATTTATATAGTTAGATTCTTAATGAGTCTAGTTTTATAAGAAATAAACCCTAACATCATATGAATTCTATATAAAAAGATAATTAATTTTTAGTGAAGAAGGGTCGGAACTGCCAGACAGCAGAATAGGGGTGACTTTAAAGAATACACTGTACTAATTGGCTAAATCAAAAATTCTGAAAATTTTATGGCAAGAAGATATGTGAGTCTAGTTTCAGGAAAAATTAACGGTTCTTCATTTGGAGTTTTGTAGCTCTGGAAATAAATAATTTAGTGACTATAACTTAAATGGACAGTTTTGAATATACTTATGAGTAATTAATGAAATTATTGATAATGTTACTTATAGCATGTTATATACATTAAGGATGTGGAATGGAGAGGAGGAGGAAAATATGTATGAATATTTAGGTAGTATGGCTAATTTGAAATGTTTTAGGCTCAAGGACTAAATTGAATAAAAGTAAACTTTGTGATTAATTTTGTAAAAATGTGGAAATGATCAATTTGCATGAAATGGATTATTTTATTATTTAAAATTGCAAAATTGAATGAAATTATTAATTTAGATTAAGATCGACTGAAAAATCAATGAAAATAGAAAATTTCCAAAGTGCCCCTGAATTTTGATATTTCTGCAAATTTAACCAGGTAAGTTCGTGTAACTTAATTATGTGATATAAGGAAATATAAGTTGATGGTACGTGAAATATTGATATGATGAATTAACTGTTTTATGTTTATGAAGAAATGGCAAGTGAATGATATTTATCATGACCTGTAAATATGTGATTATCTTTAATATGATAATACAAGATAATTAAGTATGATGAAACGAGTAATAAATTCAAGTAAGACATGTCGATAAAAATAAATATATTTAAGGGACAATATG
The DNA here is from genome assembly GCA_025503065.1 of Gossypium bickii. Taxonomy (NCBI): domain Eukaryota; kingdom Viridiplantae; phylum Streptophyta; class Magnoliopsida; order Malvales; family Malvaceae; genus Gossypium; species Gossypium bickii. The sequence goes on from CP106711.1 coordinate 136,865,432, forward strand.
TTTGATTTTGATTGATTTCAAATATAAATGCTAGATGAAATAAAATGTCCGATAAATAAATTTGTAATTCAGTAATGCCTCGCACCTATTCCGGCGTTGAATACGGGTAAGGGTGTTCTGAGGATTACCGATCCAAAGCTAAATCTCAGTAATATAAACTCATAGAGTATTGTCGGGATTACAGTCCAGCTAAATCCTGCAACGACAATTACTCTAATGAGCTTGGATCGAATTACCAGTCAGCTAAATTGGACCTAATTCGGATTACCCGTCCAAGCTAAATCCATTTTCCACATATTCTTCGGGAGGGCTATATCAGGATAGGATCACCCGTCCGGGCTAGATCCTTTTACCGTCAATTCCTTTTCAGAGATCCATCGAATTTTCCTTTCATTCAACCGGGATTTCTTTCCCTTTTTTATCAAATATATCAAAGTTTCATCAATTTTCATACAATGAACATTCAAATTATATTCACAACAATAACATACATTTCAAGCATTTAAGAATATAATTCAAGTTACATGAACTTACTTCGATACTAGTTCGTTTATAAAATCTACTAATCCGGGACTTTTTCCTTTCCTCGATCTAGCTTCGTATTTGAGTTTTCTGGATCTAAATAAATAAATTCAATCATCAATTCAATACATTTCATGTTCACATGTAGTATTTTCTGTAATTCTATTATTATTTTTAGCTTATTCAAAGCTGTCTACTTGAGTCACAGTCACTAAATTATTTATTTCTCGAGCTACAGAGCTCCAAATGAAGAACCGTTAATTTTCCCTGAAACTAGACCCACATATATTCTTCCCATAACATTTTCAGAATTTTTGGTATGGCCAATCAATACCAGATTATTCTTAAAGTTTCCCCTGTTTTACTGTTTGACTGTTCTGACCTCTCTTCACTACGAATCAAATTACTATTCGTACAGAATTCATATGACCTTCTTATTTATTTCATTTGAAAATAAACTCATCCAGGATTCTAAACATATAAAGTTAAGCCCCTAATTATTTTTCTCCAATTTTTTATGATTTTTCAAAGTCAGAACAGGGGATCCCGAAATCCCTCTGAACCAGTCTTACAAAAATATAAATATCTCAAATTACAGAATTCCTTTGCTTTCCATGTTTCTTTCATATGAAAATAGACTCAATAAGCTTTAATTTCATATCTCATTCAACTTCTAATTCCACTTTTACGATTTTTAGTGATTTTTCAAATTTACTCTACTGCTGCTGTCCAAAACAGTTTTGTTATAGCTTATTTTACAATTAAATCCTTTACCCAATTCTAACTTCAAATTCTTTCAATTAAACCACTAATTCATCATTTTATTCATCATATGCTATATTCAAAAACTCTGAAACTTCAAAAATTTCAACTTAAATTCATCAAAACTTTGTTCTAAAACTTATAAAGCATCAAAATTAAAAGAAAAGGACTAAATTAACTTACCAAATTAAACTCCAAGCTTTAAAAACTATATTATCCTTTTTTTTTTTTTCTTTCTTTTCTCTTCTTCTTCTCCCTTCACGTTTGCTCTCTGTTTCTTCCTTTGTTTTTATCCCTTTTGTTTCTTTTCTCCTTTCTTTATATATATATAATAATATAATAATATAATAATATAATAATAAACTAAACATCTCAGATTTTTCTTTAATTAACCGCCTCAATCTAGACAAAATGGCTTAATTGCCATTTTGGTCCTTTATACTTTCTTTTAATCTATAATTAAACTTTTACTTTCATTTCAATTTAGTCCTTTTCATTTAATTACCTACCCAAACGTTAAAATTTTCTAACAAAAGTTTAATACCACATTACTAACATTTTATAAATATTTATAAAAATATTTCCTATCATATAAAGACTCATGCAAACATATTGAAATAAATTTCTATTTAAATCGGATTTATGGTTGCGAAACCATTATTCCGATAATCTTGAATTTAGGCCATTACATGGTATGCAATCTTAGATATGATATGAAATCTTAGAAGATATAGTATGTAATATTAAAAGATATGATTTTGTAATCTTAGAGATCTAATTTGTAGATACTTTTTAATCTTAGCCGTTGATGTAATTGATGCATACTGTTGGATTTGGGAGGCTCAACTATAAATAGAGGCCTCTCCCTTCATTGTAAAGGACACTGGAATTTGAAAGCAATAAGAATTCTTGAGAGCATTCACTCAAATTTCTCTTCCTCTTGCGTTCTTATTTTCTGTGGCTTGCTTTTATTTTGTTCTTCGCTCATTTTCATTTCTTTTTGTGCTGCTTCCGTTCGAGTTAGATTTTGGTGGAGGAATTTCGTTGAATCCTCATATTGCGAGAGTTAGGTTGACATATGCGTTTTTTTAACTTTTTTTATTTATCCTTATGTATTTTAAATTCTTATTAATTATTATTTAATTTGATTATTTACTTACATACTATTTCTTAACTTATTTATTAAAAGTATTATATAATATTATATCCCATATATATTTTTTATCTGAAACTATTTATATAGTATAACATTGTTTATTCTTTAACATATTTTACGTATTAGAATATTATGAGCATGTTTTTAAGTTATGAATCAATTGTTTTTGTCAAAACTTATTTACTTTCTCAAATATATTTATGCTATTTTTGTTGTTTATATATCATTTTATATTTTTAATATTTTATGTATGCTATTTTTCATGTGCTATTTTATTTTATATGTGCTATTGTTTTTTTTATTGTCTATATTAATATTAAATGTTAATGTGTTATAATTGCCTTTGATATTCACGTATAAATGCAATATTGCCTCATAAATTATTATTTAAAATATATTTTTTACTATATTTATCCAAAGTTTTAAAGTGAGGCAATGTTTCGGTATTTAGAAATTCGGGAAATAGTGCCCTAACGTGTTGGGTGCGATTTTCCGTTTGGATAAATAGCCAAATATCCTTTTAACAAGTTTTGTAAGTCATGAGATAACTTTAAATACGAGGGTTTAAAAAATGTCGTGTCCTAACGTGTTGGATGTGATGTTTATATTCTCTCGGAATAAAGATATCTCAACTTTCAAATAAAAAACTTATTCTTGAGAATTATAAAATGTTGTATCCTAACTTATTGGGTGTGATGTTTTGTGTCTTGAGGTAAGAATTTTCTAAAATAAAGATACACCTAGCTTCAAAGTTATAAAATGTTGTGTAATATCCCGAATTAGAGGAGATTATCGCATGAAATGCTTAGAGACCGAATGGCTGGGGCGTGGACACGTCTTCTCCAGGTCTCGGGTTCGAGACCCTGGAGCGCAGCGTGACCTTTTTTTCTTTTTTCTCGCGACGGAAAGTGGCTGCATGCAACATGCAGCATGCATGCGTGAGCCATGTTTTAAGAGAGAATTGTTATTTTATTTTATTTTTTATTTCTTTTGGAATGTATGGGAAATTATAAGTATTATTATTATTTTATGCATGGGAATTAGCTAAGTTTGATTTTTAAATTTCAAATGGTGTTGGGCATGCTTTTTAACAAAGAATTTTCTTTGTTTTTGTGAGAATGGGAACAAAGCATGCCGTTGGGAGTTTGGACATGTCTTGGGATGTTCATTTTTTTTAATTGATTGGATGAAGGAACTTAGTGAGGAGCTTGCTAATAAACAATGTTATTGGTATTTGATGTTGGAAATTTCAAAGAGATAAAGCATGGCCGGCCATTTTGCTTAACAAAACATGGCCGAATGAAACAAAGTTTGAAAAAAAAAAAAGGGAGGGGGGGCCGGCAAATTGTTTAGTAAACTTGGCCAAAAAATCCATTCATTCCCTCCATTTTAGTAATGGCCGAATGTTGGAGACCATAGAAAGCTTAGTCGAAACTTGTTTTGTTTCTTTGACATTGTTGTCTTGACCAAGAGAAAGAAAGAAAGAGTAAGTTTGAGTTCGGTTTTGATGAAGCTAGTAAGTATTTTGGCTAGCTCTTGTTGATCTCTTTGTCTTTTCATTGTTGCTAGCCGAACATGATAGACACTATTGCCGAATCCTTATTGAAGAAGGTGTCTTGACTACTTCCTTTTAGTCTCTCTAAGCAAAAGATTGGTAAGTACCCCTATTAAGTAGTTGGCTTCTTCTCCTTTTCTTTTTGCATGCCGAAATCAAGGCTAGATTTTGATTCTAAGAATAGCCAAACATGCTAAAGGTTATATTGATGTATTTCTATTGTGCTAGTGTTAAGGAACTTTTAAAAGAGATTTCTGGTTTCGGCTATTCAAGGGATTTGGTAACTACCAAAGGCATGCAAATCTTTTGAGACTTCGAAAAAGCTAGGTGTTTCGAAAGGATCAGGTGACTAATTCGGGATTTCGAACCATATTGACAAGAATAAAGGAAGCTCTCGGGTTTTTGAGCATCAAAGGTAGTGGATGTTGACTTTCGGCCTAAGGCCCTATTATTAGTACTAAATGTGACCGATTTCGGTTATGTGTTTTAGGGGCTAATCGATTAATAACAGAAGCTTCGGGACTTTAGTTGATATTAGAATCGATAAATCGAATATCGCTTTAAACAGGTGCGTAGTTATCGCACTGTTCTTTTGCTTGGTATATGTATTGTAAGTATTATTTTATGTAAATGTATGAGTTGTGCATGTTAATCGAAATAAAAGCTATGATGATGGATACCCGTAGTGGGTGATTGAATAATCAGGTTAGTGGTTACTGTATTAACTTTTCGATTATAAATGATTATCGATGAGTGTAAAATAATGTGATGTGTATTGTTTTGAATAGCATGTTACCACGAAACTTAATATATATATGGACTATGTGAATATGGGCTTTGTAATTGTATACTTATGTGTATGGACTATGTGAATATGGGCTTCGAAATTGTGTAACTTTGTAATTGTGTATTTATGTGCATGTATTGTGTGGATTTGGGCCAAGCCCATTTATGAGGACATGTGTACTAACTATGCACTGAGTCTTGGTGACTCACTCCGATTTTTATTAAACCTTTCAGGTAGCGCTTAATGCTTGGACCGGGTTTGGAGCGGGTACAAAGGTGGCCATGCAAAAGTGGATTTTCATGCAAAGGAATCTCTTGGTTAATGAATTAAATATTTATTTTTTCCGTATTTTGATTAAGTGTGTATTGTAATAAGGCCCACTAAAGTATTTCAGTTCTCTTTTTAAGTATCTTTATTATGCCCTATTATGGATGTATGATTTAAAGGTTGATTACAAATGGTTTTATTTTCTCAAGTAAAGCTTGAACCCGATATGTTTATAACAAACTCCGATTTTTACTTAGAATATTACCAGTCACAAAAATGTTTTACCAAACTCGACAAAATTTTAACGGTCTTACTGTTAAGAAAGAATATTTTTGAAAGTGTTCCGCAGTGGCATTCCAAATTCGGTCGGATTAAATGGGCCGGGTTTGGGGTGTTACATGTTGTATCCTAACTTATTGGATGTGGTATTTATATTTCTTTGAAATAGGTAAATCTTGGTTTTACTTCTAATAAGGGATCTTATTTTAAACTTTTTAAATTTCAAACATTTGGACATGATTTTATCAATTAGGTACCACTTTTTGGGCGTTATGAGGGTGCTAACCCTTCCTCATACATAACCGACTCCCGAACCCGTTTTCTCGTTTTTCGTAGGTCAAAATCAAATGTTTTAAAATGAAACGTCTTATAAGGTGATCCAATCACACCTAAGTAAAAAAGGATTGGTGGCGACTCCTATTTTTGTTTTTAAAGTCGATCCCCATTTTTCTAAAATCGATTTTAAAATGGTTTCGACAGCCATTTTTTTCAATCTCAACCACATCTGCTAACGTTAAGCTGTTGGGATCGATTAAGTGTTTGAATCCAGAGAAGAAGAACTCGGTGGGTTGTGAAGAAGAAGAAGGTGAGACAATGAGGAAGAAGAGAAGTGGAAGGGAAATTCTAAGCATTTTCCAGGTCGTGTTTGGTGGAAGAGAATGAGAAAAAATTGTAAGCATTTGCTTATTATTTCAACAGGTGATGAAGCTGAAACAGGAAAAGAATTTGTATATTTTAATAATTCGTGTATTTTATGATATTTTATATTTTTAAAAAATTGATTAATTATTAAGGTAGTATCCATGTGTATGTCCCGTTAATAAATTTAATAAATGTTAAATTTTTTCATTTATTTTGAGATAATTTAACATACACTACAAGTTTAATAACAGAAAGAGGTGAAATTTTAAATGAAGGGTTAAAATTATTTTTTTTGTAAAATTAGAGAGTTAAATAAATCATCATTCCTTCTACTTTTGGTTAGTTCTTAGCCGGTGTTGTACGACAAAATAGAGTGTGGGGTTTGGTAAATGTTTAAAGCTCGTACGATTAATTATGGCTTTTTTGAGTTATTTTAAATTTTGATTCGTTTAACTCTTTTGGATATGATGACTATAAGTTCAAATCTTTTTGATATCTAATCATTTTAAGTTCAATTCATTGAGCTACTAGTTTAGACAATTTCAAGCTCTAATGTTTTTGGATAGGGCGAAGCTATAAACTTATTTACTCCTCAAAGTATAATTTTATCATTATATATACTTGATTTTTTTAAAATTCTTAAAAGGATTAATATAACCTTCTGTATTTGATCTTGACTTCGATGTTCACTTTAGTATTTGAGTTGTTATGGATCTAATTTGATACTTGAATTTGACTTTAATAGTGCAATGAATATTTGACATCATGTAGTGAAGATTGAAGGTAAATTCAAGCATTACGTTAAACATTAAAACTAAACTTAGGTACCAAATAGTATATTAACCCATTTTAAAAGGGTTAAACTGAAATTTTATTACTTTCACGTTAATTTATAATTTTAAAATTATAAAAAGGCAAAATTAATTGAATCAGAGTAAAGTTGATAAGAAAGAGAATATTTTCTATTTGACAAGTGGGGAAGAAAGTTGGTTAAACAGTTTAATGCTAAATCTTTGTTTGGTAATAATAATGAAAAGGCACTTTGGATCTGCAGTTAGTGTGTTAAATCTTTGTCTTGTAATAATAATAAAATGCGTTTTAGATTAACGGTATTTTTATTTGTGTTTAGTGTAAAAATAATAATAATAATATTATTAAATATTATAACGATACTATAACATAAGACAGTAAAGGGTATTGATCAATTATTTAAGGTGAAAGATGACCGACCATATACCAATCCATCAACCCTTTGATGAATAATAGGTTTATTAAATTATTATTAAATTTATATTTCTGTCATTTAATTTTGAAAAAGTTATAAAATGGTCATTGAACTATTCTAAAATTCTCACGTAAGTCATCAGGTTGTTAAAATAGTTGTTATATGGCTTTTTTTGTTTGCCCTGTCCGTATTAATCAAAAGCTAGCTCTCATTCTCCTTCTCTTCCACAATTAAGTTTTTTTTTTTTTTTATGAAATAATTTTGAACGTCATGAATCTGAAACTATTTTGATGTCGTTTTGCTACCATTTTGCTATTATATTGTTACTATTTTGTTGTTATTGTTTGGATATTGTATAACACTTCTTTTATTGTTAATTTTGCTACTATTTTAGAGTCATTTGCTTGCTAAGTTGCTACTATCTTAGTATTATTTAAGTATAACAATTTTTCTTAACGTATTTTCAATTTCTTGGGAAACATTTATTTTAATGTTTTTAGTCTATTTAATGTATTATATTTTTAAAAATTGTTTTTATATAAAAAAATTAATACATGCGGAGTCGGGTCAGGCTCGGGTTTAGTATTTTTTATCTGAACCGAACTTGGTCAAAATTTTAGTTTTTCGTGTCAAGTTGAACCCAAACTTAAAAAATTAACTTAAAATTTTGCATTAATTTGATCCGACCCATGATTAGGTCTAGAATGTGCCACATTTACAAATGACAATTGATAATACGGTACCCTTTAAAAAATCCAAAATTAAAAATTATATGTTCAAAAAATTTATAAAAAAATTGTTAAAGTTTAACATATAAGTTATATAGAATAAAAAAATATTACTATTATATAAAATATAAAACAATATCATTTTCAAGTCTCGTACCCCATTTTCCCTTTAGGAACACATTGTGCATTATCATTGCAGCCAACACTTGTTGGTAAATCCGAACTACCTATGCATTAGTCACGTGTTTATATTTTTTTTGATAGTGTAAATAAAATTTAAAAGAGTTATTTTCTAATCCCTCAAATTCAAGTTGTTTATGCATAAATTATGTATACATTTATAATTTTTATACAATTCTTAAATTATTCATAACGGGAAAATATAAATAATTAAAATTTACAAAATATATCATCCAATAGGTAATTTATTTTATAATTGTTCATTTGGATTGTTGTGTAATTGAATGACCAAAGTCTAACAAAAGTGTTATTAAAAGGGTCAAATCAGAAAATTGATTTAGATGAAGTCAAATATAAATAATATTTTTATCAATTGTAATTTCATAAATTTTGAACCATTTTTAGCGGTCAAAACCATCCCCTATTCCTTCCCTTTGGCCCCACTAGTTGAACTATTGGACTTGATGAGGCCCCAAAATAATTGTAGGATGGGGTATTATGGCCCAACAAATAATTCAATTATAAAATACTTTGGAAGCAAACAATTAAGAAAAAAGAGTAGCTAAAATATCATAAGAGGAGTTGGATTACATTTTATTTATTTTTGTTAAAAAATAAGTAAATCCTTGTATGATTAAATTAAAGAGAAAATTAGCCATTTCTATTAAAAAATTCATCCATTTATATTATTAAAAACTTGTGCGACTAATAGAATAACCAAACAATAGCACGTGGTGTGTCACATGTACCTCATGCTGACGTACATACACCAAATTTTAACAGTAAAAATAGATAACAGGAAAACAAATTTACTCTTTGATATGATGTATAGTGGTTAATTTACCTATTTTCTAAGTAAATTATTTGATTTACAAGTTAATAATCTTACGATTAGAATATAAACAAATTAGGCAATGAATCAAATAAATCTAATTGACAAATGAAGAACAAGATTATATGCTCAAAATGTGGTAACTAAGGGTTTTGTTTTATGTTTGAAACTTGATATTAACGGAGTGTTGTTCTTTACATGTTTTTAACTAGTGATCGTATATATATATTGTGACTAAAACGTAACATTTTAAACATAAGTGATTAAAATGTAACTTGAGACAAACAAAAATAATTATTTCGATAGTTTACCCTAAAAATTACATTGACAATGTACCAAATGTTTTCTCATTTTATTATATAGATAGATGATTATCTTGTGATCATATACATATCCTTAGATGGATTAGCAATCATTAATTGATATTACTTTTACAAATAGATTTTTCCGAAGGTATAAAGTAAAAAGGATCTATTGGTGAACATTCTCCTCAATATAACCTTATATCAACGATTCAATTATCGACAATGCATTTTGTTGTTGAGTAATATTATTAAGAGGAACAACTAAAGATTTTGAAAATAAATCGTAAAACGAAGATAAAGAAATAGTGATATAATAGAGTTGGAGATTTTTGACATTTAACTACTCTAATTAATATATGAATGGTACAAGTTGAAGAGAGAAGGGAATTGAATTTTGATCTGAAACTGAAAGCGAAAGTTGGCTCGTGAAGAAATGGAACATCTTCCCATGCAAATATATACATATATATATATATACACACTCGCTTAGTTGTCAAGCTAATTACTATTATTATTATGATTATTAATTATTCCTCTGGATTTTGTTCCTCGAAAGTCTCAAATTTCTTTTTAAACAATAATTTGGTATTACAAAAATGCTCTTAAACAGACCAAAACCCACGCATGCATGCATGTTGATCTTCTCAATAATGTAATAAAAAAAAGAAGAAAGAACTCAGCTTCTGAATCCCTGCTCTCTGTAGGCTGTAGTTTTTGTTTATTATTAAGGGATGAAGACAAAAAGGCCAACCAATCATCTTTATTAACTCTCTTACACCATTGTAGAGCCTTCGTTGAAGCCAAAGCAAACCATTTCATTTTCCTCTATTTGTACTCTTCCTTTCATTATCACATGTATCAAAATAGTCCCTGATCAAAATTCATTAAAACGACTTTCAGTCCTTTAACTAGCTTATAGCGGTAAAGCTATATATATCTCGAAAAAGTCAAGCTGATGTTGTTGTTTGCTCCATCAAATTATGCCTCAAGGTCTAGGCTTTTAGGGCTTTGCTTCTGTAATGAGATTATTAAGGCGTATATAAAATAATGTCAGGTTTTTATACTTTATTATATTAAGAGATTGGACAATGGAACAAGGAACAAAAAGATGGATGGTGGCATAATATTCTCTTGAATGATTAAAAAATATGAATAAAGCATGTTGTTGTATCATTTTTGTAATACTTAAATGTAATGATTCTCCAGAGTTGGTGGCAAATTTGGAAGGATTATAAGAAAAAATAATGGAGATGAGAAGCTCAAAAGGGAACCCATGTTGCTATGTATCTGACCTTATTGCCAGTGTTGTGTTTTGTGGGTTTAGTTTGATTTAGCTTTTATAGGCTAATAGTATTGATGAAGTTATTATATCAGGAGTTAGATTGGATTTTGCTTCATTTACTCCAAAAACACAGGTAAATTAATTTTTGTAAGTTAGATCAAAGAGTAGACTAGTTATTTTTGTGAAAAATTACATCTATTTCTACCATTAAAAATTGAATAACTAGACAGTTATATGTAGCATGCCACGTGTAACTCATGTGCTCTTTGATCTAACCTATAAGGACTAATTTATCCATATTTTTAATAGAGGGACCAGAATATAATATGTGTCCTAGTAAATTGTTGATATGGAATGTGAATGAAGGAGATATTGAATGGGAAAAAGAGCTTAATTATATGAGTGGTCACAATGTTCCATGCATTTTGCTTACAGGCAACCCATACTCTCTAAGCTCACATTCATCTATGTTACTGAAAAAAAAAAAAAAAAAAAAAACATTCCATCCATCTATGGTTGCATCATCATCACCATCAATGATATTCCAGCTGGTCACTTTTTTTTAATTTCATAAATCTATGTCTTGGCACATGCATGCAGCAGATGAATATATATTCATGTGTTGTTTCAATGAAGACAGCTATATACTAAATGAAAACCCTAGAGCAGTACAACACAAATAAAGGCCTGCAACTTTTAGTTACTATCGACCTTTGATTTCAAAGTTAAAAAAGTACAAATATCATATAGTTACTATCTACAGTACTGTCTTAGACTCAAGAAGAACAAGCTAATCAAATCATATGCATGGGAATGATATATAGTAAAAAAATTTCAATCATATGTAATTTTTTTGTTACACCATTTGAGAGGTCATAAAGTAATTTCATCAAACATAATGGAAATGAGGTTACAGTGCTGTCTTACAGACAAACATATGATTATAGAAAGTAAGGACCAGTTATAATATGGTCTTATGATGAAACTATTTTACCTTGGGTGGATCGCCAAGCCTTAGCTCAAGATCTATGTTGTTGTCTTCATCAGCTGGCGGGTGATGATGATGGTGCTTTTGAATTGAAATCGGCTCGAGGAAGAATGGTAATAAGGTCATGGTGGGTGTATGATCATCGGTTCTCTTTCTCTTACAACCGACAGTGATGTCTTCTTTGCGTGTTTCTCGAACAACTAGGGTTCTTGGACTCTTGTCTCCTCCATATCTGTCAGCTGTCAAGTTTGACCATGGTTTTGGTGAAGAGAAAAGAGGAGGCCCTGGACAATCCTGTTTAGTAGTACCATGATTGGAATTAGGGTTAGGGTTATAAACAAAGTTACAAACCTCGTCAGGCTGGCACGGAAAACCCAAAGGCAAAAAGGGATCCTGAATGTTATTCTGATGATGATGGTGCTCATGGTGGGGAGGAGATGGGGATGGAGGGGATTGTTTTAGCCTAGCTCTATCTCTCCTATGGACATTCATATGACCACCCAGAGCTTGAGCTGATCTAAACTCTCTCCCACAGAAGCTACAAGAATACGACCTTGGTGGCCATATACACCCACCAAGAGTACCAGAAGCATCTTCTGCAAAAGCTTGTTCTTCCCATGAATCATAATATGCACCCTCCTTTGTTGATGATTCAACATGATGATGATGATGAGAAGTCAAACCATGTCTCTTCTTTGTCCACATCCAATACCTTTCTTGCTCCATTACAAGAGGGGGTGAAAAGAAAAGGGATTTTAATCAAAGCAAGCTAAAAGAACTACATGTTAGAATCTAAATGGTATATAGGGGGGACGATATGAAAATTAATTGTGTGCGTAGCTACTCTCTTTGTTTGTTTGGGGAGAGGGAATGTTTTGCAAAAATTAACAAGTGTGTGGGTCCTTAATGGTTTGAGTTACTTCTGGGATGTAGCTGCTTGGAGACAAACTGTGAGCCTCTGACTGAAAAATCCTAGCTAAGAAACTTAAGCAAAAGAGATGGCACATTTTAGTGCTTAGATGTCATTTTGTACACTATAAAATATTATTTTCTTTGACTTCCCCATTAATTATTTGGGTTTATTTTTCAGGTAGATTTGTGGATTTTTTTTAAAAAATTTGGATTTTTTTTTAATTTTTTCGATATATTCATTATTTGATTTTGTATTACATTTTGCTATATATATCTAATGTTATTTAAATTGAATTGTTGGATCGACAATCAACTAGTAATCATTCGAATAAAAAAAAAATATAATTTTGGCCTTTTCTAAAATTTAATAATATAACCTTAGCCTTTTTACAACAAAATTTGTATCTTTGATCCTCTCAAAATTTTAAAATTTTATCTCCCCCACCCCAGCAAAGTTTCTATTTTCTCCCCTACTTTGAGTGAATTACTCGAAACTGGTAAAATTAAAAAATCAAAAAAAAAAACTCACAGTTGACCCAATTTTATAAAATTTTAATATATATTTACTTTTTATAAACTTTATAATTATTTATTTAATTATTACTGGATCACAATTAGATCAATTGAATCAAAATAGGATGATATGATCAATCATACCTAAGGTACACTTATTAAAATATTGTGTGTACCTATAATAACCTTAATTAATGTATTATACTAAACCCTTTTATACCCTAACACACCTATATGGGATATCTGCCCTTCATTAATTTGGTATGTATGTAAATCACAGTCTCATTATACTTTTACTTGGAATTCTTATTACATTTTGGTCTTTCTATTTAAAAAATAAATTAATTAATTAACCAAGAAGTAAATTTTGTTTTTGTTAAAAATTATATTCATTTGTACTAATAAAAATTGACGTGATTGACAGATTAACTAAACAATGACATGTGATATGTCATATACACCTCATGTTTATAAGGAAGGACTAGTTTTTAATAGGAAAAATCGATGAAATTTTTAATAGGATGACTAATTTACTGTTTGATCTAACGCGTAGGAATTAATTTACCGATTTTTTTAAAATAAAAATCACAAAATACAATACGACTCTTATAAATTATGTTTCGAATTAATTTGAAATTTATCTAAAAATTTTGATTGTTAGGAGATCACGTGAATTAATGCTTCGAAAACAAACATGGGAAACACAGTTTGGTTTTAAGCAATCGATTGCCCAAAAGCTCCAACATCAAACATATTTTCATGTCTTTTTTGTTGTTGTTGTTCAACAAACATATATTCATGTCCATTCTATTACAAAGCCTTGATTAGATGGTTTTTTTATATATTCATTATGTTTTGTTCTTCTTTTTTCTTATTTTCTGTTAAAAAATCAGTCAACATTAAGAAGCTTCACCTTATCTTAAGGAATAAAATCAACTTTTTTTAATTCTTTATGATGAATTAGGTGTTTAAGAATATTTTTTTTTAACAATCTCAATATTCGGGTTTTGTTTGTTCTTTTTGACACCACGTCTAAAACTACCCATAACTCCTTCTCCTGTATTGGCAACAATACTCATGCCAATCGAATTAAGACTCAATCGACGTTCTTTAATTCCAACGTAATAAAAAAGACTAAAACTATAATATTCATATTACAAATTAATTAATAAAAATATTGATATTTAATTATAGTTTTTTAAAATAATTGATCTTATTAGGTGAGTACGTAAATTGTTTTCTACTATCCTCTCAATGTGATAGCTTCAATACTCATCCATTATTAATTAATTAATTAATTAATTAATAGAACCAAATAAATCCAAAAGATAAGACAAAAGAGAAAGGATCTACATCTACGATTTCTCAAAAAATATTATCAGTTAACAAGTATTTAGGGTTTGAGTTTTAAATTAGTCCCCCACCAGTAAGATTGTTGTCTTTTTCTTTCAAGGTTCCACTTTTTTATTTTAAAAATAAAAAAAAAGTGTCTTTATCTTCAACTTCATAATTTCAAAACTAAAATTAGAAATAAAGGAAATCAATGCAAAAAATAAATAAATATTATTAAGAAATAATTATATTTAGAGGAGAGCTTGAAAGCAGACAATTTGTTTTAGGTAAATGATATGACAGTGATGACCACATTTTTCAAATTTTAGATGCAACTAGCTAGTTACTTAATTAATAAAATAAAATATTATTACTAATTATAATTTGACATTTACGTAGATATCCCACCCTTAATTTACTCCATAATTATAGTTTGTAAGTTTATGGTGTTCTTGCCTCTTACGCTAACCCTAAACCAATTATTTTCAAGGATACATGGTGATTGATGAGCAAAAAATGATTTTATTTATATTATTTTTAATAATATTTTAATAATTTTTTCGTGTCATTTATATGAAATTCCGATTTCCGGATGAAATCGTAATAGATGTAAAGTTGATGTCACATTGATTCAAACACTTTGACTACTTAAATATTTGTAGAAATGAGATGTAATATTATTTGTAAAAGTTAAAGATGTGAAAGGAATTTGGTTAGAAATCATTGTCAATATGGCTAACTAAACAGATCAATCAAACTAGCGTTATAGCCCCACTGTTTGTTTGTTAAGAGAGAAAAAAGGTTGATTTTTTATTCTTTTTTATTATTATTTATTAATATTAATAATAATAATAATATTTGGTTTTGTCATGATATGAACTAACACGGCAATCAACAATGAAGACAATCATCCACATGTTTAAAAGTTTAATAATCAACAGTTTTGTAGCTGTCATTTTTCAGACATAAAACCATGTCGTCACTTTAATCTTCATGGAATTTATGTTTATAATTTCTTATATTGATTTCCACTTATGTTTTTAATTGGATGGGTCTGAGTATTTTTAGTGGGAGGGGGTTTATATTCGATTTTAGTTTCGAGTTTTTGTCTCTTTATTTTAATGGAAGTCCAAAAAAATTCATCGAACTTCAAAAAGAACGCCTAAATCTATCAAGGTAATGTCCTATTTTATTGGCCTTGGTGGGGTTTAATATGCCCTTAAAGGTTCTTAGTGGGTAAGAGCACTATTAATTTGGTAGACTAGTTAAGGAAATATTTTATTATTTTGGCCTTGGCGGATATAAGCATTCTCGTCAAATTTCCGTGAACCTTTTCAACTTCTCCTTGAAGTAGGAATACAAAAACCTGATGTTAAAACTAATCATAAAAATAGTGGCGAAACCAAAAAAAATTTAAGAGGGCCGAAATCAAATTTTAGTTTTTAATAGTTATTTTTATCATTTTTAAAGAATTAAATTAAATTTTTATAATTTTAAAGAAATTAAAATATAATTTTATTTTTATTAATTTAAAATTTTAAAAAGTTTTAAATGACTTAAATAACAATTTTCTAATTTAGGGTCGTGGGGTTGCGAACTTGGGCTAAAACACCACTTAGAGGCTAAAGAGCTAAGGGCTTTACCACTTCTGTAATCGCCACCTGGGCAGAGTTTCCACTTCCCAATTCAAAAAATCCTAACAGACAACATAAAACCCAATGTTCCCATGCCAAGTGTCGTACCTTCCTACAAAATGTAGTTAAAAACCAAAAAAAAAAAAAAAAACCAAACACAACTCAAAACTGTTTTTGTAATCTGAAAAAAATATCATTTGCCACTGCCCGTGTTTTCGCATCTCTCTTCTACAACACCCATTTGTTAGATAATGGCTGATAATAAGATCAAATTCTTTGAACTCAACACAGGAGCTAAGATCCCTTCTGTTGGTTTAGGCACTTACGGGGCTAAACATGGTGTCCTTCAAAACACTGTCATTTCTGCCATCAAGGTACCCCTTTTTTTATGTTTTTTTTTTCAGTCCTTTTGGTGTTTTCATCTGGGTTTTCTGTCATCTTTCAGGTTGGATATAGACATATTGATTGTGCTTCAATGTACAACAATGAGAAAGAGGTGATGTTTTACTTGCTTTTTGTGTGTGTAAGGGGATGTTCAAACCATGTATGACAAAAGTCCTGCTATATTGTTTTATGTGTTTCAATTCAGGTTGGTTCTGCTTTGAAAAAAGTGTTTAGTGAGGGTATGGTGAAGCGTCAGGATGTATGGGTCACCTCAAAACTATGGTTTGCTTTTGTGCTTTAAGCCTTTTCTTTATAAGTTCTTCTCAATGGAGTCCGTTACTTTGCATATCTAATATGTCATTGCGTTGTACGTTCAGGTGTACTGATCACTTGCCTGAAGATGTACCAAAGGCATTGCATAAAACTCTGCAGGATTTGCAATTTGATTATGTTGATCTCTATCTAGTATGTCTTAACACTTACTTCATTGAAATGATATATATGTATATGTATATATGACATTTGTGGTAACTGCGGTGAATGTTGAAGATACATTGGCCAGTGAGTGCAAAAAGGGGAGCAATTGCTGTGAAGGGTGAAAGCCTTACACAACCAGACATCCCAGCTACATGGAAAGCAATGGAGGCACTCTACGATTCTGGTAGGGCTAAAGCTATTGGAGTGAGTAATTTCTCGGCAAAGAAGCTCGGGGATCTATTGGAAGTGGCACGTATACCGCCTGCAGTCAATCAAGTGGAACTTCACCCTGTATGGCAGCAGCCAAAGCTGCATGAATTTTGTAAATCCAAGGGAATTCACTTGTCGGTAAGAAAATAGGCTGCTTCAGGTTCATATCATTTCTGTCTTTTGTTCTGTTGATCATATTAGCTATATAGTGTTACTGCTTTGTTTGATGTAAGGGATATTCACCATTGGGTTCTCAATCTGGGGAGAATGTGAGGAAGAAAGTTTTGGACAACCCTTTTGTTAAAATGGTGGCACGGGAAGTGGGGAAATCGCCCGCACAAGTATCTCTCCGTTGGGGACTGCAAATGGGTCATAGCGTACTTCCAAAGAGCATAAGCGAGGCAAGATTGAAGGAAAACCTTGATGTTTTTAACTGGTTTATACCTCAAGAGTTGCTTCCCACTTTTTCTCATATTGAACAGGCAAGTAAACAGCTTCATGTCTTTTGTTTTGTTTTGTCTTGGAACTTGTAAGAATAATAGAATTTATCTGAAAATCTGGAATTCAGGAGAAGTTGATAAGGGGCGAAGCATTCGTGCACGAAACCTATGGTGCATACAAGACCCTTGAAGATCTTTGGGATGGTGAAATCTGAGGTGACCATATTCCAGGTGTTCGATCACATGCTTACTATTTTCAGAGTTTTTCTCTAGCTCATTATGTAGAGCTATTCAAATTTTTTCTTCAAATTAGATGTAACATTATTTTCGATTTTTATGTTCATTAATGTAGACAATCAAGTTTTCTTGCTTCTTTTCCCTCATTTTCCTGTAACTTTAACTCTATATTAATAAGAATCCTTCATTAACTTGGGGTTTAGTCCATTTGATTCATAAGGAGTTACTCTTAAAATGTGGCATTCAGCAGGTTGGAGATTCAAATCCTGCAATAGCTCATCACATGGACATGCACGAAAACATCCTTTCGAATCTTAACGAACTTCTTGAAATCGTGAACCTCGAGGAGTTTTGTTTTCTCTTGGTCTACCATAGGAAACATTCACATATCTCAGCTACACTTACATTGCCAGAAGCTGTGATCATAAAAAGTTTTTCCATTTACAAGAGAATCATACGGCGTTCTGTGCCGAGCATGTTCCGGACAAAAAAGTTTCTGGGAACATAACTATAAGGCCAAAAACCGTAAACAAAATGCACAGTCATACAAGCAGTTCTGCAGTACCATGTTACAAGATACAGAAACTAATAGAGAGGATGAACAAGGAAAAGAAGACGAATCATTTCCTTCCATCTCTTAATTTCGGAGCCGATTATATTTGTGTTTGCAGGGGAAGATCCTTGTGACTGTAAGTAACCCCTTTGTCACCATCCACTACCTGTCCACTCCCTCTCAAAATCCTACATTTTTAACAACCATGATAGTTTGTTAGAAGATCTACTATACATAGTAAGTTTTATCATAAAGAAAATTGAGCATACCATCGAGTTGTTAACAATCCTTCAACTCCGACTGGACCTCGGGCATGAACCCTGCTTGTACTTACACCAACCTGTAAAAAGATCCATGTAAGAAATAGAACAGTTTGGAAAATTGATTGTGTTGTCCAAATACAAGAAACTTTCGGAAGACTGATTACCTCGGCACCAAGTCCGAATCGTGCTCCATCACAAAACCGTGTGCTTGCATTATGAAATACTGCAGCACTGTAACAAAACATCAACTTCGTGAATAACTTGTGTGACTATCCAAAGAAAGTATATCTCAAGCTGAGAGGTAACCATACCTGTCTACTCTGTGCAAAAACATTTCAGCAACTTCGTGATCTTCAGTGACAATACAGTCGGTGTGAGAACTGAAGATAAAGCAAGTTGCTTGAAATTTAGAGAAAGGCAGCGAACAATTCAGAGGCATAAGTAAAGCAACGAATAGAAAAGGAAAACAAATTCCGAGAGAACATGACATGCCTTCCATGCTGATGTATATGGTCAATAGCGGCCCCCACATCATCCACGAATTCAACTGTGCACGCCAGTGAACTGTACTCACGATGTAATGATTGTGCCCTGGGAAGGTTTAACAAGGAACTTGCTCTTGGTCCACCATAAAGAGTAACCCCTGCAGAAAGTAATCCCTCGAAATTTCAACGACAGAACTTAGCAGCCTCAACCAGAATCATATACACTCGTATAAGCATACCTTCACGTCGGAGTTCCGCAAGAAGCTCCTTGAGCAAATCATTATTTGACAAATCCTGGTGTACTAGAAGTGTTTCCTGAAAACAGCATGGTTAAGGAATTCCGAAACAAACTACACAAAATGGAAAGGCATGCGCTGTAACATAAGCAGCTAAAAACAGGAACACAAACCGAAATCTATGCAAAACGGAATTACCATAGTGTTACATGCTGCTGGGTAGTCTATCTTTGCGTCCCGAACAATTTTTTTGGCCATATCCGGGTTAGCTGACTTGTCAATGTAAACATGACAAACTCCATCTGCAATGAATAGTTTGAAGTTCAGTTGAAGCTCTAATTCGCAAGGCATCGAAGAGCCGAATTACTTTTCTTACCAGCATGACCAAGAACAGGAATTTTTGTTGAATTCTTAATTTGAGAAACAAGACTATTGCTACCTCTTGGGATCACAAGATCTATCACATCATCAAGCTGTGGCAAAATAGAATAAATTAAAAGAACATACATATATATATACACCAAAGAGCTTTAATGAACTGAAAATCTTGCTGCTCACCTTAAGCAAATCTCGGATATCCTCTCTTGAAGCGACGAGTCCGATAAGTTTGTCTCCAACGCTGTCTGGGATGGCAGAAGTAATGATCTGATGATATAGAAACAAAAGCAATAAGGCTTGTGCTTCGGTATGAGTAAGTATTTGCCTGAAGCTAGAGAATCTTACCTTGTGTAGGATTGCATTTGATCGCCTAGCTTCTTTGCCACCTTTAAGAAGTAGCCCGTTCCCGGTTCGAATGGCTAGTGAAGCTATCTATTAAATCATAACGGGAAAAATGATACTAAAATAACCATGAATTCTTATCAAAGTGAAATATGACAACACCTTATAAGCTAAATGGTCCGTTACCTGAACAAGGGCATCCGGTCGAGACTCGAAAACAATCAGCAGGACACCGAGAGGACAAGATGTTTTCTCCAAGATGAGTCCATCTGCAAGCTGCACCGAGGGTAGTCCAAGTAAATGGTGAAAACAGTGATGAGGAAAGCAAATCCACACAATTCTAAGATGTTTTCTTGAGAATTTCTAACCTCTGTTCTCTTTACAATACAACCGATAGGCTCTTCCATGTCGGCAAGCACACGAATAGATTTTGCAAGACCTGCAATCTGTAAAACAAAACAATGTATGAAAATCTGGAGGAATGTGCTTACATATCAAATGGAAGCAACACACAATCACATAATCAACAAATGCTTGCCTTTCCAGGCTTCAAGGCCAAACGAGATATTAGTGCCTTCTCGTATCCATCAGCCTTGGCAGCAGCAACATCAGCTTCGTTTTCAGCCATAATCAGACTTTCGTTGGCATCAAGGGCATCAGCTACATCCAGCAAAAGTTTCCTCCTATCTTCAGAGCTCATTGCCTGAAAGTAAGATCATTTACAAAAACATCCAAACCGAAGAGAGATCGTTTATGATAACTACTAGAAGAAATGATGCTTCCTACCTGTAGCCGTCTAGAACATTCTTGTGCTGCAACCGCCATTTCACGGGCATCAACTTCATTAACCGAAGTCCATAGGTGTGCATCTTTATGAAATAGGGTACCAACAGGCTTTCCTTGAAGTAGCTTTATAATGTTATCAGTGGCATAGCCACTTTAAAACACAAAATCAGGAGTGTCAGCAGCAAGAACCAGTTTTATAAGCTAATAAACTGTCTTGATTATAAGTCGCATACCTAGTAATAACAACAGGGATACCAGAAGAAGCAGCACAAACGGCCGCATCAACCTTTGCGGTCATACCTCCTCTACCTAGCCTGGACTTGTCACCAAATGTTATTTCTGCTTGATGTTTTTCTTTTATATATGTATGGATCAGTTTCGAGTTCGGATCACTAGGTGGTCCACTATAAAGACCCTCCACATCACTCAACAAAACAAGGAGATCAGCTTTTACTTCCATAGCTAATAGACCTGCTAGACTGTCATTATCCCAGAATATACCAGAAGAATCCTGAAACAACAAAAACTTGCAATCAATTTGTCTGAAAGGAAGAACAGAACAAAACAGAAAGTTGTCTGAAAGAATGAAGCTTGAACTTGAAGGCATAGTTGTATACCTCGTAAGGTGCTCGACGAGTGCTGACTGCATCATTTTCATTGAATACAGGAATAACTTTCAAAGCTAATAAAGATTTCACTGTTTCAGAGAGTTGTTCTCTGAAACTATCATTCCTAAAGTCACTATCTGTTACAAGATGTTGTGAAGAAGTAACATCAAGCTGCAAAAAAGGATTTGAGTTATAATAATAAGACAAGTGGAAACGTAAAGGTTCAGACATAAAACTATGTTGTTATTTCAGGTTTCACCTGGCTAAACAAGGTGTCATAAAGAGCCATTAAACTATTTTGGCCAACAGCAGCACAAGCTTTGCCGTCAAGTTCAACTTGTGGGTATTGAAGGTCAGCCAAACTATACAAACCAAAGATCAAATCTTTTTTTAATTCAAATTTTATGAAAAAGAAAAAAAACAAATAAGAAACGGGTGTTGGAGGAATTGAAACCTGCTATTGACCAGTTTCCTGTATCTAAGCCTTTGACGACCAAGACCAACAGCACCAGAAGTGACTAAAACTACTTCATAGCCTTGAGAGTTTAGTTCCTTAAGCTGCAAGCAACCAGTTCATTCGAACGCACGTTAACAATGAGCCATCAAAATAAAAATAAAAATCCCATCTTTCCCCATTGTTACCCTTTTCTTATTTGATTATTTACCTGTTCACATAAAGCCCCAAGCCTCCCCACTGCTAATCTTCCATCGTGTCGAGTCACCACGGCTGTTCCCACCTTTATTATAATAAAAAAAATCCATAAATCAAATCATTCCCCTCTTATTAATGAAACCAAAACCACATTATCAAAAAAAAAAAATAACACAGAAACCTTAACAATGAGACGCTTGACATCGATCAAAAAAGCTCGGATAGGATCCATGGAGGGGAGAAAAGGGGTTGTGATTTGTGAAGAAGATGAATGAAGCAACGTTTTCAAAAAGTATATATATAAAAATAAATTAAAAGAAAGTTCATTCAAAGGAAAATTCCTAATAGTTTGGAGCAGACATTATATAGTATGATGATGATGTTGTTGTTGTGGTTGTCGTCCGTACGGAATAGTGACAGAAGTGGTTCATGTTTCACATGGAGATCAATGGAGAGACGTAAGACGACATGACAAACACTCTTATCATTATTATTAGAAGCCGTAACTTACTAAGGGACACGCGACACCATTTCCTTGGTTGCTTTCATGATATTTTCTTTATCCCAAAACTTTTCTGTTTGATTTTTTCTTATATTTATTGACACATATTCGATCCCGAAACAAAACAACCCTTACCTTGCTCTATCATTTTCACGATGAGATTACGAAAATAACATTTGAGATTCAAATGAACAGACCTTAACGACCAAACGCTTGACGTTCTTAATGCAAGCAGCTGGATCAGTGTCCATGGGAGACAAAGCTTGGTTCCTGACGGAATGGAATATTGGCGAATGTGGGTCAAGTCTTTGTGCAGGCAAGGAGGCCGGCCATTCAAAGGCGTTGCTAATTATTGAGTAGTTTTTAGGAACCAAACTGAGATTTATATGTATGTCATATAGATATGATCCCTGTTCCTCATATGAGTGGAGAGAAACAACAAACGCAGAGTGTCGGGGCTATCAACACGTAACCCTTGCCTAATAGCCTGCCAGCCAGAATTAGCTGCTTGGCTGCTGTTTATTTTACGGAAAATAACTTCCCAAATTTCCTTCCTCCATCGCTGCATTTCTGACCCAGCACCTATTCTTCAGGGTTTTCATCTCACCCTTCCATTTTACTTCTATGTTAAGATATCAACAATTAACTTCAACATATAAAAAAATCTAAAAATATGAATAGATAAAGTTTGCTATAAACCTTATATTAATGGAAACTATTGATATAACTTATTAGTTGTAAGTAAATTACATTTTAACACTTCAAATTATATTACTCATATTTTACTCCTCTTAAAATAATCTTCTCATTTCACCCTTTTCTCAGTTAAAGCCAACACGAGACCGATCCAACATTTTAATTAAGCTTAAATCATTCACTTGGCCAACAATCTAATGAAACAAATGGTAAATAGGGTTACACAAAAAAAAAATTAAAAAAGTCTTCAATCAATTCGAACCCTTTAAAAATTATAGAGATATAAACTATTCAAATATAAAATTATATTTTTATTATCATAAAAATTATAATTTAATTTCGACCCGATTTCACTCTTAACGTGGACGGAGCTCATCTCCTCCCAATGTATAAAAAAGAAAAATATATTGATATTTATTTGTTTATAGGGGAAGAATTTTGTGTAGTGAGAAAAGTATTTGTTGAAATTTACACGTAAGTAAACCTTTTAGCCTAATGGGGGACTAAACCTAATTTCTTTACTTAAGGTTGGTATCAAAGAATTTGTGTAATTGACACAAAATTCTTTATTTATATTTTAGGTAACTCAATTTAATCCTTGAAATCTTTTATTTCTATTTGTGAATCTAAACGTACAATTTTGAAGGATTGGATTGAAAATCTTTAAGATTATTTCCAAATGAGTTTTGGATTATAATTATATAAAATGAATCTCAAAATTATATATAAAATTTGATTTAATATATAACTATATATATTATTACAATTAACATTAAGAATGTGGATTTAAACTTTACCTCATATTATTAGTTTTTCCAGCATTTTGGGCTTTGTCTCTTGTATCTTCTCCACCCAAATAGAGAAAATTGAGCCTAAAAAGACTTTCCATTTTTGCAAGAAAAAACAAAATCCAAGAATAGGTATAATAATATAAATAAATATAATAAGCAAGTATTAATATATGTCAAAGCAGTACTGAGCAGTAGGCACATGCCAAATAGGGACATGACTGCCATCCTCTTAAAGTGCTTACACTTTTCTTTTACTTTTTATTTTTTATTTTTTATTTTCTCTAAATTTTGTTCTTATCCAATCCCATAATACTTTGTGTTAGGTGTTGCATTTTCATCCACAACATTTCACCCATAGCTTTAGTATAAAATTTTACTTTTTTATCTTCTCTTCATTCTCTTCTTTTTTTTTAATCTTTTTATATTATTTGCCTTATGATTTGCTCATTTCAAGCCTTGTAATTCGCCAATAATTTAGAGAAACCCCCCCCTCACAATGAAAAAAAAAAAAAAAAAAAAAAACATTTTTCCTAATTTCAAACTTAATAGAAACTGGGAAAATATTTAACTCCAGGAAAGAACAAAAAAACAGGCTTTGGAAGAGGCAAATGCGATATAACAGCATCCTTTGAGAAGCTGACAGGTTCTATTCTAGGATGACGACACACCATGTGGGGAAAGTTTTGGACACATGTAGTTCATGCACTTGAACCCCTTTTCTTTTTAGTCTTTGGATAACATTGGATTACAATATTGTTCGTTTCTTTTCTGTAATACTGTTAAAACAATGATCTCATGGTAGTTAACAAAGCATTACAAGAACTAGACAGGTAGCTTAATTCATGTATGTTGTGTAATAAACAGGATTTTCCAGGTCTATTACCATTAGCTCTAAAATTTACAAGAACCCACCAGTTTGATCCGATAGGATAAAAGAATAAGGTCATAAGTGGGGTAGGCATTGGTCAAGTAACTGCCATCATCTATTGCCTTATACCCTGGCTTAGTATCATCAAGTTAAATTTCAATTCGAGGCAGTAATTAAGGATAATTGGATATGAAAGACGTATCTTTTTTATTTGATTGGGATATTAATTATGTAACCGATTTACTTTCCTTATACCATACATCACTTTGTGTGTATAAATATGGACCATTGTTAGTGAACTGGGAAAATCAAAAGGATCGACTTTGGGTGTAAAAAAAGGTTGGAACTTTGAACTTTCATTCATACAAAATTACTGCTTTCACGTGTCGTGTATATATCTGTCTGCATGTCGGTTTTTTTATTTCAAAGGTTCAATCTTTTGTAAAAATCGGTAAAAGGGAGAGGACGGTTTCTTTTCTTTTCATTGAAATAAAAACAATAACTGATGCAAACACAAAGAGCAATCTTCACGTGTCTTTCTTTGTTGCGTACTGTTTTTGTTCTTTGATCCTCTTTCTTTTGATTCTTTGACGGTGGTGCTTTTTAAATATATAGGGATTCACAAGAGAGCAAAAGAGAAGCTTGATTTTGTGTCTAGAGAATAATGGAAGGAAATAAAAAAGTGGGGTCTTCTTCTTCTTCCTTAGCTTCAGAGCTATTTGGTTCAAAAGACCCACCTTCTTCTTCTACTGGGATTTTTGGCTCTATTTTTGCTCCTCCATCTAAGGTATTTTTTTATTATTACCATGTTTGTTTGTTCTTTCAATTTGATCCATGGATAGTTTTCATATTCTCAATTGGGATTTTTATCTTGTTTGAGCTTTACATGACTGATTAATGGCCGCTGAGAGCATTGCAGAGTTGAACAAATGGCATTCCTTTGTTATTGTTGTATATGTTAATAGGTATTAGGTAGGGAGTCACTGCGTGATGACCTTATTACCAAAAGGTACGATTCACCCAAAGAGCCATGGAACACAACAAAGCCAGGTCCCTATGGTATGTTCATCACTCTAGTTCCATTCCACACCATTTTGTTCATTACATATAGTATTAGGTGTTGTGTTGTGCACTAGACCAAAACAAGTACCAAGTTTTCTCTTACAGAATTCTTTTGATATAAAGTGTGAATTGAAGTAGTTGGTAATTAGTGAAAGCTCAATTTTTGGTGCCTGGAAATTCTCTCCAAATCCATTCATTAATATCTATATCAGGTAATTCTTCCAAAGGACATGAAGGTGAAAATCAGAACATGGGAAATAGAAACATTTATGAGGAACAACGAGTTGAACCCTGTCATTTAAGTTCATCGATCTACTACGGTGGCCAAGATGTATGCTTCGATCCCAAGAGTAGAGAGGACTCGGAATTGAACTCCGTGGTGAGTAGTACTAGTGATCTGACATCTTATTTTTGGAATCTGCTAACTTGTTTTCTTAATTTCCTAGTTTAACAAGGATCTTGTAGAAGATGATCCAGGGTTTGCATCAAGAGGAAACTGGTGGCAAGGTACTGTATAATGGCCTATTTGGACAAAAACATTCCAATTCAAAGGTTTAACATGTTTGTTATTTCTGCAGGCTCTCTATATTACTAATACTTGTTTGCCAATCAGGATATATACTTATAAAGGTACCTTTGCTACTGAATCAAAATCTCCCTGAATTGGATCAATGCAATGACTGATAAATTTTGGTTTTTATCCTTAACAGGTACAGAGGAAGATATGGGCAACATTTTAATCTGTTTCAAGTTATAGATATAGGAGATGGATTATATAGTAAATCAAATGTTGCAGAGAGCTGGATTGTTTATTACTGTCTCCAGCCAAGCAATTATAGTTATTTGGTCTCCCTTTTAAGGATTATCAAACTTGCTTCTTAGTGACTATATATTATTATGATGAATTGTTACTTTTGCTTGAATGTATGGTTTATCCATGGTTGAACTCTCTTGTCTACCTTTGTTGTCTCCAATTCCTTTTTTCTTTTTATTCAATATAGTCATTGACAGTACATGTTTTTACTTGTTTCTGTGGATGCTATTCACTACAAACATTAAAAAACAACCTTAAATTTGTACCACAGTTTTATCTTGTAGTCAATTCAACAGTTTTCAGTTTTGTCTCCTATTCAAAATTTGTACCCCAAAGATTAAAGTAGTCTTATCTATCTGCTGGGGGGTGCTTTTACAATGGTTCTTAATGAAGGCATAAGAAGGGACAGGTCAAATATTCAACTCTCTTCTGTTTTTAAAGATTTTCATGCTAAATAACCAGAAAGCATATGTTTTTTGAACTATTATTTTTATTATTCAATATGGATATGAACAAGCTGCAAGCTTGTATTGGTACACAAGTAAAGCTTAAATTACATAGTGATTAGTATCATATGTGAGGTCCATTCAAGGAAGTGTGTAAGCTGCAAAGTGCAAACAAGCAGTCATAATTAATAACAAGTTTCAAAAACTAAAAAATTAGATGAATAATGTAGAAATGAAATCATAACTGACCTCCACACTTGTATCCGATCGGACGGTTGGCTATGTTGCATCGTTTAGGGATTGTTATGGCGATTTCTGGCTTGATTCCGGACGATTTAGCGGTGTTCGAGAGCATAACAGCACAGAGGCAGCTTGGATTGTGGCCGATTTGCCTCACTTGGGTGCAACAAGTGGCAGAAACCGGAGCATTCTCGTCTTGTGCTGCTTCAGCACACGGGATCATCTTCATTGCTTCATTATCAGGTGATGATTTCCCACATTCCCCTGCGGCATCAACGTTTTGTAGCCCCACAATGCTTACAAGACACATGAATTTCGTTGCAGATGCCATTGCTCGAAGCTTAATGCAGCAACCCTTGTTCTGAAGGGGTATTTATACTGCAACATTATGTAAGAGCAGCTTTAGCCCACTACTGATAATGGAGGTGGCACTAAAAGAACAGACAATTCTATTATTGTAGCACTTTGCTTTAAAAAAATATATTTGGGAGAATTATCTAGTTCTTGTTTATTTCTATCAGAGTTAGGTATATGCAGTGGAAATGATGATTCATCCACTTGTAATCATCTCAATGACAGTGTCAACAACCTTGAAAATAGAAGTTTCCATTTTTGCTACTTAAGCTGCTATTTCTGGAACTTCATTGCCAGATGCCAAGTATACAACAGATGACAGTGTGCTCGATCCAATCAAGCGACCTTTTAGTGGAAACGTGAAATCAGCTCCCCCGAGCATAACTTCGGACCACATTGGTTCTTAATGTACATTATAACACTAAACTTGTAGCTTTTTTTCTGATAAATTACCTGAACTAACCCAATCCACTGAGAGGTTTAGTACCTAAATCAAAAGAGAGTTGGGCCGTTATGATCTGCTTAACAATATATTCGTTCTTCCAAGGTTTTATATCTTTGGGGTTTGAACATTGTCATGTTGGAGTTGGACTTGCAGTCGGGTATTTAATTTTCACTATTGAAAAGCCCAAAAGATAAAGCACGAATCCATCACCAATACGTAACATTAGCAGCTTTTTCAACAGTTAAGCTACTTCAGTCAGCTTGTGTTTTCCACATTAATCAACAGATATGGTGAAACAGCTTCGTGTGTTCCACCAGAAAAAGGAAACGACAAGTTTCAGACATAACTTGTTCTTCCCCGCTAATCAAGGTGGACATGTTCCTCCATTATATCTTCTCTCCATACCTAGGATAATATAAAACACTTTTTATCCAACTCTTTTTTTTTTTTTTGGGGGGGGGGGGGAGGAGGGTTTGGTACTGTTTGTGATTAATTAGTTATTGATTATTAGTATGTACGTAATCAGACATTCAGACATGTTTAAAGCTTATAGTTTTACAGATGGTCTCCCACCCACGCGCCACTCATTTGCAATGCTTTTTCTTTTAATACAACCTTTTTGTTTTGTTATTTGATTGTGCTTTGTTGCTTAACACATTTTTTCCTCAAAATCTGCCAAACCCCAACCAAGTTGTTCTTGCTTTTGGATGTCTTAAAATTTACAAATCAAGAGTCATGACTTCGAAATAATTGTAAAAATAACAACATATAATATATATATATATAGCAATATGAGGAACACCATGTCCAAGGTTGAATATGATTTGCAGATATCAAATGGCATCAGAATTTTGAGTTAATGTGGGATCAATGGCAGCATAATAAAGATTATGGAAACATGATGTGAGACAACCATCTTCAAACCTTCAAACCTAAACCTTATATCCACAAACTTATGCATGTATTTAGAACAATTTGATGATTTAAATTGAATTCAATGTTATGATTTGCGTGTGAATGCTCCAATAACTATTGTAGCATCATGAAACTTGAGTCTTCTGATTAGACTGGGCGAGAGGTGTTACAGTTTATGTGGCATCCACGTATATGTCCATGTTACTAAAGTTAACATTTACTAATTTTTCCACCCATTTGGGGTGATTTGATAAAAAAAACACAATTTCAAAGGTTAATAAAGGCGAAAAAATAAATGGAAGATTAAAATGAGTTTTACTATAAAGTTAGATGACTAAATTTAGTCATTAGATCATTAAAATTATTATTTGATACTCAAATTAAACACGATAAGACTTGATTAATACGATATTAATCATTTTGAAGTTTTAAGAATTAATTGAAGATATGCATCATAATTTCAAATTAACCCTTCCTTTAATTAAGCTTAAAACTCGTATTATGAGTATTAATTAGTGATGATGATACGTGCACTAGTATTTCCTTCACTCAATTGTAGACTGCCTATGATGAGGGGAATTGTTGCTTAGCACGTTCCATCCATCCCACGCATGCATTATGAGACTCATCATCCCCATGCCATGTGCAGGTTCCATCACTCCCAATTTCATCCAACAATTATTCCACCATCCACCGTCTCTTTTTTTTAATTATTATTTGGTAGCATTTACTTTCGAGATTCATAATAAATAAATCATAAACAATCCACTGGCAATGAAGGGTGAAAAAAGGGTTTGTGTTGAGAGTTTTGTCAGGCAAAACCAGCAAGTGTCTGTAAAGGCAAGAAATGTCAGATAAACATCTCAGCCGGTTGTCGGGACACATTTCCTACCTAAAACCCAAATGCTTCATCATATTTTACAACAAACAAAAATAATTAAAAATTTTAGATAATACGTATAACGTGTCACGTGTTAATGTATTCTTTAATTTAATATAAAAAAATTAATTTATTTATTTTTAAGTAAATGGAGTAAAATATAATACTTGGAAACGAATACATTGGTATGTTAGAGAAAAAAGAAAGGCGTGAATGGTTTAATCCTATTTTGAAGTTTTAAATTTCTTAGGCCATTAATGAAACAAAGATGGGGGGATAATAGGGGTATGGTGTAGTGATTGTGACACCATTTTGAGTTTGCCTCAATTAATCCGCCACTGCCACAACCCAAAATCTGAAAGCTGATCCCACCACAGGCTTTAGCTGAAAATGGATATGTACATGTTGCTCCCTGTCTCCTCCCATATATGTTACTATTATGTACCATGTTACAGCACCTGCTAAACCATTTAATGGGTTTGGATTAAATTGAAAAAAGAAAAAGAAGGAGAGGACATCATGTGCAAAGGAATATTATTGAGCCCCTGGATTTTGCTAAGTGGAGAGGTGCCTAGGTTAGCTAGGACAAATGTCTGGTGTGCTTGTGTTGGTAGTGATGGTGAAGCATACCCTCCCACGTCGTGGCTCACACAATTTATTGTAACCTTTATTTTATTGTTTAGCTTCCCCTCAATAAACCCCTATACTTTTTCCAAAATAGAAAACCTATCAAAAGTATAGATTGAATCATAAAAAATATTTAATATTAAATCTTTCATCGAAGTATTTAGAATTACTCATAATCCCTTCCCAATTCATAAATAAGAGGATAATACACTTTAGTGCACTTGAACTTACGCCCTTCTACATTAACAACAATACTCATGCCAATCAAATTAAGACTCAATTAACATCTTTATAGATCCCTAAATTGAAAAAAAGGAAATAGGCACTCCCAACCAAATGGTTCGAGGAATTTCATTATATTAATTGGGCATCTACTATGGCCTGGGATTGAATTGAAACATTAAAAAAAATCATAAAATTGAATAAGATAAATATGGATATTTGAATTGGTCCTGCTTTTGCTGTTTACTCAGTACAAACCTTACCTGGCTGGCTGCAACTGCTCCCTCCATCGACCCCACACCATGCCCACTGCCACCCTCGGGCCAGGCCAGGGCGTATTTTTAAGCATCCTCTTTAAGCTATTCGTCCCTCTACAAAGATAAATGTGGTTGATAGTTAGGTAAAAGTATTAGGGAGGTTCTTTTATCTCGAGTTAAATTGTATTCTGTTTTTTATATATATATATGAAAATTTGATCTTTATACGTTAGTATGATGTATATGTGGCACACCACATGTTACTATTCGGTTATTCCATTAGCCACATTTAGTTACAATAGTACAAAAGAATGAAATTTTTAATAGGGCGGATCAATTTAATCTTTGATATAATGTATAGAGATTAATTTACTATTTTTCAAGTTAAAGAGATAAAATTCAATCTAACTTTTAATATAGGGACCATTATGGTACTTTTACCGTTACTATACTCTCTTGACACTGACCGAGTTCTATGTTATTTATTTTGCCCAATGGCTCGGCTGGGCCCTCGTACCTCTGCCACAGCCTTGTAACGCCATGCCATTGCTTATTAAATCGTAACAACCCAGCAATTACCCATTCATTACTAAGCTTTCATATTTTCTTGCTTGCTTTTCTCTGCTCTTTCTCATGGCCAAAGTTTTAGACGACGCTGAGTTTTGGCTTCCGTCTCAGTTTTTAACCGACGATGAGTTTGGGTTTGGGCTTAATTCTCCGGTTGAGTCTGTGGTGGGTTCTACTGAAACAGACAGTGACGAAGAAGATTACCTGGCTGAGTTAACTCGCCGAATGGCCCACTCTACTCTCCGGAACAACCATGCGTTTGCCTCTCAATACTCCAAGGTTGATTTAAACAACTTAACACAACTTCTCTGGTCAGTTATTAGGGATGGGTTCTAATTTCATTTTTTGTTTCGGTTTTTTAGGGATGGGTGTTGCCCAGTTCGCCTCAATCGACTCTATGTGCGTTAAGGAGCGGTTGTGGTTGCAAGCAAGGGTCTCTTCATGGAAGCTTTAACTGTCAATCTCGAGTTTCATCGCCGCTGGGAAGGTGGGATTATGCGGCGGTGGCAGGGGAAGTGGCAAGCATGCGAGAGAATAGAGAATCATCGTACGGTGGATTCACCAACAGAGGTCTCTTGGGTCCACCGGCAAGAAAGTCCATTGATGTTTCTGGCTTTTACCCTTCTCACCAGTCACTTTCTCACCACAATTTGCAGGCCAGTCAAGTAAAATAAACCTCAAAAACCAGCTTAAAATTGCCTTTTTTTTCCCTCCGCATGGTATTAATGTGGGTGTTTCGTTTTTTTTTTTTAATTGCAGGTTCAACAATTGAAGCAACAACAGCTAATGAAACAACTAAAACATCAACATCAGTATCAGCAGAACTACAGTCATGTGTTCCAAAACAAAGGAAGGAATAGTAATAGCAATAGTAATAGACCTTTGGGTATGTCTCCATCTGCATGGCCACCTCTACAGCCACAAAACGGTTCCGGTATGCGGGCTGTTTTCTTGGGGAATCCAAATGGTAAAAAGGAATGTACTGGAACTGGTGTTTTCCTGCCCCGTCATATTGGTACCCCTTCTGAATCCAACAAGAAACCAGGTACATACATACATGCCCATTTAGCCATTTCCTGTTTTTGTTCTTTTTTTGAATTTGTTGTCCCTTTGATAACATTTTGTTATTTTGGCAGCTTGTTCAACTGTTCTACTTCCAGCTAGAGTAGTTCAAGCCTTGAACTTGAATCTTGATGAGATTGGTGCTAGACCCAATCTTCATCCTGTGTTCAACACAAGTTTCACTGCTGATAATGGTAATAAAAAATAAAAACAAATCTTTGGGCAAACTAGTTTTGATTTTCAAATTTAAATTACTTTCTAGATATGGGTTTTACTTATATTTGTAGATGCTGCTGCTTTGAAGCTTAGAAGTGGTGGGACTGGGAACGTCTTTTCAAGTAAGAAACAGCACAACTCAAGGCCTCAGCAAGGGATCAACCGTGAAGTCCAGTTACCACAAGATTGGACTTATTGACTCAAACTTTGCATATGGTTGTTGACTAAATTAGTAGTATAGATGACATATATAGGTTTTTAGGGTTAGGTTTAGATGAAAATCAATAATTTTCTAGTTTCCAGGAATGATGGTGATATATATATATATATGGGGTTGCAGCCAGATTTTGTTCATTACTTTGGGCTTAGGGAAAACCAGTTAAAGCTATAGGAAGGGGTTACTCTTTTGTAATCTGGGAATAAGTATATGTTGTTGAAAGTGAAAATGTTAATGAAATGAACGAGGTTTTATTACAACATCCCCATTTTTCATTTAATATCAGAATATTATTATTATACTTTTAAATGATGGATTTTGGTGAGGACTAGGTAAGGTAAAAAGGATAGTGATGGAGACATGGAATCGGCCGACCACTTCCGAGGCTATGCATCTTTAAACGCCGGTTCTATTGCGCGTATACGTGTGTTTTGGGGGCGGTTTGACGTGCCTTTAGTGGTGGTTGTGATGGTAGTGTGCATTACGTTACATGTTGTGGGGTTTTATTTGACTTGGTCCACAATATTACATTGTTTTCTTTTCATATTGGGAAAACCCCCTTCCTATGTTCTTCATTAGTCACCCATTAAAATAGTGACAATTTACTGAATTAACCTTTCATACCTATCATTGCATTTTGTGATTTATAAATTGTGTGGTTATCGACTTATGAAGCAAAGGAAGTGAGCACAAAGTACATACATCATTTTCCTCATGTCAAATTTTTATTATTACAAGTTAAGTTTGATTTGAGGGTTTCAGCAGTTACCACTTGGACTTCCTATGTATGGGTCCCCTGTTTTTCTTCTTCTTCCACTTGGGTTCAAAGCAAATGGCTAAACAATTTTTCCCTTCAAGGTAGACCACTCCTTTCCATTCGAAACCATTTATTATCCGAGTGTTGTTCATGTTTGGTTAACTTGCATTTTAAATTGGTTCTGGCTTCTGACATTCTGTAATCACCAAATGTTAGACCTAAGGGATGTAGTTGGGAGACATATGTAACACTTGCGCTCTGTTTCCTCAGCCAGAACGACAAAGAACCGGATTGCATGGCCGGCAACGGCAGCTATGAAGATTCCAAGCTTGTAGAGACATGACAGAGATAATAGATATGCAAGCAAAAAGCAAAGCAAATAGAGACGGGCCTGTCTATGATCTCTGTCATGACCCTTTGAGCAAAATAAATAAGTACTACACGGGTGAAAACTATCAGTTTCCCCTTCTTGTCATGATATATATTATTCAAAATTCTTGTCTTTAGAAGCTGGATTTTTCAAGATTTATTTATTAATAAAATTATCATTCGATAATTATAAAATAAATTTGATAGGAGGAACGAAGACTAGATGATAATTGATTCACTTTCAGAATTCCTACATGCAATAATATGTGGTAGCATAGCATTGGGAAGAACATTTCATCAACATGGAGAAAGGAAACCGACTTAGTTTTAGTACCCCAAACATTGAAATAATGCTTTGCTTGTCTAACCATCGGAAAGAAAAAAAGGAAGTGGTTTCACCTAAATGGCAATTATATAACTTTAATAAATGGATGCAATAATGATGATAATAATTATAATAAAGCTTATAATTTTCAAACATCTTTCATTTTGGCTTTTTGTTTCATGGACTAAGGAAAGAAAGAAAAAACATGGTTCACTTATTAAAGTTTATAACAATTTTATTTTGTAATTTCACCACTACATGAATACTTTTTTTAGGTAAAGTCCTAAAAGAGGTAAAAATAATATGGACGTACTTGTATTAAAAGTTAGATTGTATTTGTCCCTTTACTTATGTATATTAGAGCAAATTAGTCCTTTCTGTTAATGTGCCATGTGTACCTCATTCTGATATACAAGGGGATCCTCTCTCTCAATTGTTCGTTTTAGTAATGGAAAGGCTTGGGCATATGATTGAAGCAGCTATGGGAAGGGGGTCTTGGGAACCTTTGTTACTATCTTATAGTGGTCCTGCCTTATCTCACCTTTTGTTTTTTTGCAGAGCTGAAGATAAGGGTGTTGATTGTCTCAACCATGTCCTGGATAAATTCTGCCATTACTCAGGGCATCATGTTAATGGGTTGAAGACCCAAGTATTTTTCTCAAGGAATGTTTCGGAAAAGGTTGCTTCAAGGTTGAGTGCCAAACTTGGTTTTACTAAAGTCAACGAGCTGGGCAAGTATCTTGGTATACCCTTCTTTCATAATAGGGCGGGGGTTGGTACGTTTCAGTTTCTAGTTGATAAAGTCCGAGCTAGACTTTTAAGATGCTCGGAAACTATTGTTGGTTGGCCGTCTTACTCTGGTAAAGAGTGTGCTAATTACGGTCCCCAATTATTTCATGGATACTGCTAGAATTCCAACGTCGGTCTACTATGACATTGAAAAATTGGCTCGAAATTTTTTGTAGGGATCATCATCCTCAGAAAGAAAGGTGTATATGGTAAACTGAGATGTTTATTGTACATCGAGTTTAAATGGGAGGCTTGGGATTAGAAGACTTCAGGATCAGAACAAACTATTCCTGTTAAAATTGAGTTTCAACCTGAAGACCAATACTGAGGAATAAATATAATTTTCATGGGATCTTTCCGAATGGCATTCAGCGTAGTAGTTGCTCCTACATCTGGCGAACCATAGCTA
Organism: Gossypium bickii; assembly: GCA_025503065.1. Classification (NCBI taxonomy): domain Eukaryota; kingdom Viridiplantae; phylum Streptophyta; class Magnoliopsida; order Malvales; family Malvaceae; genus Gossypium; species Gossypium bickii. Next base: position 136,901,214 of record CP106711.1, read on the forward strand.
ATGTTTGGGAGAATGTAAAGAAGGGTCTCATCTAGGAGATTCGAGATAGTGGTATGGTTAATTTTTGGCTTGATCCTTGAGTTAAAGAGTCGGGGTCTTTGGCACAATATTACAAAGGTAACGGACCTATTCAGTTTTCCCTGCGTGTTTGCGATGTTGTTAATACGGATGGTTCATGGAATGTGGTTTGGTTACAATGGATTCTTCCTTGTGAGTTTGTGAAGCGGATAATAGGATGCGCACCATCGGTGGAAACTGCTGGGCAAGATTACTTAACATGAAGATGGATGTTGGGAGGTGTTTTCTCTATTGCAAGAACGTACAAGAATTTGCTTGCCCATAATGTCTAAAAGAAACTCGAAAGTGATTTATTCACTTGGAAAGTTATGGCACCACTAAAAGTTCGTTTTTTTTCTTTGGTTACTTGCCCGTGGTAAACTCTTGACTAGTGAAGATCATACAAGGCGAGGTATGTCCAATTATCCTCTATGGTTTGTGTATAGAATCTGTAATTCATGTAGTTCGAGATTATGAATTTGCTCAAGCTGTTTGCAAATCGGTTGTCCCAAGGTTTAATTGGAATGTTTTCTTCAACCTTCCACTTGTCAAGTGAATTATTTGGAACATTAGAAATGGGGGAAAGTTGAATTTGTTCTTTCTATTCGATTGTTTGTTGGTTCCTTTGGAAGAATTGAAATGATTTTATCTTTAATCATGCTAGTGGCAATAGCTATGATTTTATTTCCTCGACGGTCACTTAGACAGAGTCTTTAAACACCAAAGGTTTGGCTCAACCTTGGATAACTAAATCCAGTTAGAAGGGGTGGTGGCAACTCTCAGACACCGGATGGGTCAAAGTTAACGTGGATGGCTTAGTTTCAAAGGTTAATTCGAGGACGACCTTAGGTGGAGCGATAAAAGAGCTAATAGGGGTTGGCTTGTCAGATTCGAATGGGTAACAAGATTGACTAATATTCTTCAAGTTGAAGCTAGAGCAATACGTGAAAGTTTAAAGTTTAGCTTGGGCATGGGGTTTCTATCAGATGAAAGTGGAGAGTGATAATATCTTTTTAGTTGACAATAATGTTGCTAAAGTTAGAATAATTCATTCTTGAGCTTAAAAAAAATTGATAAGTGAAAATTAGTTTCATCTCTAGAGATTCTAATAAAATTACTAACTCTATGACAAAGGAGGCTAGAGATAGTCTAGATCAATTGTCTATCTTTAATGACCCTCTTATCGCAGTGCGATTAATTTTTAGAAGTACACATACATCACGCGATGTCTACAAAAGTGGTCGTTAATTAGGCTAATGAGTCCTTTAGCCTTAAGTTATTTTTTCTTACCAAAAAAAAAAATATCATTATATTCTCTTTGGATCGCTCTCTCTCACTTTCGCAGTAATTAGTTGATGTGAAGTTTGGTTATTGTCTTTGAGTATAAGGTAATTTATATTTTCTTTCAATTTTTTTATAATAAAAAGAATTGTTTTTGAACCATTTGTCACAGTTCTCAACCGTCTCTCCGTGTTCATCTCGTGTTGTTAAACACCCAGAATCAACGAATAATTAAAAAAAAAAAACCAAAATCATAAACCCTTTGCTTTTCTTTTCACTTTCTTCGTTTATATCGAACCCAGAGAACCCTTTTTTCTTTTCAATCTTTTTACTACTTTTTTTTTTCTTTATGTTGCTTGTTTATTCGATCTTGATCGCGGGGATCGCGAGTGTTTGATTACTTGAAGAGTTTATTGAAGGGGTGGCATTTTCAGTTGTGGTGGATTTGAAGTTAGGTTATTGGTGGATAAAATAAACTTCTTTTACCTTTTTTTGAAGTTAAGATTTTTGTGTGAGTTTTTTTTTGGGGGTTAAGCTAAACAATGTTGAACTTAACTGCTGGGTTGTGAAGTACTATGGAAGTGGTTGTTGTACGGCTACAAGATGACGCTTTACATTGGTCGCGAAGCTTCGAAGGTGTGTGTGTTTGCCTTCTTTTCTATTCGAGAAATGGAAATTTGTTTAGGGATTTTGATTTGATATTTGGGTTGTTGTTTTTCTTTTGTTTCTTCTAGTTATGGAAGAGAATTTGTGCAGAGACAGCTACAGAGATCAATCTTCTTCTAGACAATTGGAAATACGTTCTTGCTGGTCTCATTTTTCAGGTTTCATTTTGTTTTTTCATCTTAATTCAATATCTAAAAAAAGAAGAAGCATTTTTAGTAGTGGATGTGTAGTGGAAAAGCAAGATCTTTGTTTTAATGGAGATGCTTGTTTTGATGAAAAGAAGTAGGTTCTGGTGAACTGTTAGTGATCGTGGTTTCTTATTTAGAGAACTCAAGCTTATGCTTTTAGCATAAGATAAATCTTCTATCATGGTTCATACAGGTTGTTTGAGCTCAAGTATGTTACTTTGCTTCTCAAAAGGATTTTTCATCCAAGCTTTGCTTAGTGTTTACATCTTCCTAATTTGAAGTATGCTTAACTTATGGTTCTTTTATAACTTGACCATTTAGTAGGCTGTTGCTTTTGTTTTGGGTCTGAAATGTGCATTTACTTTCTATAACGCAGTACATTCATGGTCTAGCTGCCCATGGAGTTCATTATCTACACCGGCCAGGGCCGACACTTCAGGATCTTGGATACGTTCTTCTTCCAGTAAGAACAAGTTTCTTTTATTTTTGCTCTTTGCTTACATCTATTATGTGTCTCTTATTTGATGAAATGCATAAATTTAGGAGCTTGGGCAAGATAAAGCCTACATCAGTGAGATGGTCTTCACCTTTGTTTTTTTATCATTTGTCTTGGTAAGGTTATTCTGTTACTTCTCTATTGATATTTCCATTAGTTTTATTCAGTTCTTACATTTTTACTACATGATATTACGGATCTTTTAATTTCAGTTCTATTGGCATTTTTCATGTCTCTAGTTCTAACATGTGAATTGTTATTTGCAGTGGACTTTGCATCCTTTCATCTTCAAGAGCAAAAAGATCTATACTGTTCTAGTTTGGTGCAGGGTGCTAGCATTTTTAGTTGTGAGTGTTGATACTTAAGTGTTCCGGTTCTTTTTTAGATTTCCTTCCGTCATATTATGGTAATGTATGTTACCGTGGTTAAGTGAGAATCAACTTTGATAAATCATGCAACCTTAAGCTATTTTTAAGTAATTTAATTACAGTTTGTTTTCTTTGTTTATTTATTTGCTGCAGGCTTCTCAGATTCTTCGAATCATCACATTCTATTCTACTCAGCTTCCTGGACCAAATTATCATTGCCGAGAGGTATAGACTTAAAATTATGTGTGTATTGGCTCTCGACTTTATGCTTACATTTTGAAATGGTATTCTTTTATTAATTTGTTTCTGCACTGAACATTTGTTCTCTAAGAGTTAATATAAGAAATGAAAATTGATTTTTAAGACCATTTACTAAACATCATGTTTTTTGCAGGGTTCGAAGCTGGCCAGGTTGCCAAAGCCGAGTAATGTGCAAGAAGTCCTCTTAATTAATTGTATGTATTCTTATTTTACTGTAGATTTCAGTTTACCGCCTTTAAGGATATAAATATGTTTTCTGAATAAGTATTTTGGATCTTTTGCTTGTCATATGTTTGCAGTTCCTCAAGGCGTAGTTTATGGTTGTGGCGACTTGATTTTTTCGTCACACATGATCTTCACCCTGGTCTTTGTGCTCACCTATCAGAAATATGGCACACGAAGGTAAAGCGTGGCTACTATTCTTGCTTGCTCTATTGACATGCGTGTGTAGACAATTTGATGGGTTTCTGATGGTATATTGTTGTACAATTGCAGGTGTATAAAGCAATGTGCTTGGTTGCTAGCAATAATTCAAAGTCTGTTGATTGTAGCATCCCGCAAACATTACACGGTTGACATAGCTGTTGCATGGTATGAACTGTGAAGTATACATTCAGAATTTCTATTTGATAATTAAAATGTTAGTTTCAATTTGGTTTACTATTGTATGATTTTTCTGCAGGTATACTGTTAATTTAGTGGTATTCTTTGTAAACAAGAAACTTCCAGGTTAGAATGTTTTGAAACCATATTTTAATTCTTCCCCAATTGTTGAGGCATAAGCCTTGTCAGCAGTTCTAACACTATGATATTACTGCAGAATTGCCTGACAGAAGCAATGGAAATTCACCCGTTTTGCTACCATTGAGCACCAAAGACAAGGATAGTAAGACCAAAGAAGAGCATCACAAGCTCTTGAATGGGAATTCTGTAGACCATGCAGATTGGCCGTAGTAGTTTAACTTAAGGGCCAGATTCTGGAAAATGCCAATGGAATCCATGTTGCTTGGATGATGGGAGCTGCTTGAATCCTTGTGATTTGTATTATTAGAAAAACAGAAATTTGAGTAGTGCATTGTGCAGTGCTCTGTGTCTTTGCTTAAAAACATCAGCCATCAATCATCATCAGCATGCAACATGTATCATGGAAGTTCCCGAATTTCTATCATAGCTGTCATCTCTTTCTCATGTTGATAAAACCCTCATTTACTGTAACTGTTGGAATACCGATTCTTCTCTCAACATTGTGTGAAATGGTGAAAATTTTAATTGTAGGTCTCTCGATGCCGAAGGCTATTGAGATAAACTAGTTTTTAAAGTGAGAATTTAAATGTTCTATATTTCATTTCAAGACAGGATTCCAGGTGGGGGACTTAGAATATTAATACAATGAAAAGTAAAAAGGGGTAGGAATTGTGGCCCGTTGATGTTGCTTTGAAACTATGATTCCTGCAAGCAAAAAAAGGCTGAAGTTGACAGGATCTAGCACATGGCATTACCATTTTTTCTTGCTGTTTTCATGTGCTGGTTTCCTGGCCCTTACTTTTTTTTATAATTTGGAAATGCCTCTTTTTTTTCCTTATATAACTAAGCCAGGCTGCCTGGTATAATTTGCATTTATAAACAAAAAGATTGATAGTATATTACCAATACCATTAATTGTTCATGGTTCTTTTTCTAACATGATAGCAAACATATAGGCCTTAGTGAACTCCAATCATATAAAGATATTATTCCTCAAACCAAAATTTACATATCGAAGCTAATTGATTATGACAAGACCAAGACCGGTAACTTGGTCACAGGGGAGCTGAGGCAGGAGCAACACCGAACAATGACCCTGATTCACTAGAAACCGGACCAGGGGCAGCACCGGAGCTCAAGAGCTCCATCATCGTACGCCGAGGGTCTGTGCGCTGAGCCTCACAGAGATCTGCCAGAAGCACTCCTACACGTGTAGAATATACATTAACTTTAATTCCTGGTAGAATATATTCCTTTGATTGAATCACAAGCAAAGCAGTTACTTCCCCGTACGTGTAAAAACATGCATGAAAAATTGGAAAGCAAGATACCTTCACCGGCGGCCAAATTGAAGTAAAGGTCGACAATGTTGGGGCAGTATTGGTAGCAAGCCGGGGTGCAAAGCTTGGCAGTGAATTGTGGTTCGATAAGGGAATCGGATGAAAAACCGGTGGAAGTTCTATCAACCCCACAAGCACGTACACATTCATTGCTTTCGATATAATTGGCCATCGACACCAGCACCACCTCCGAAGTTCGGCATTCGTAGCCGTCTTTCTTCACCGATGTTTCCAACAAACATCTCTTCCCAGACGTTGCTATCGAAAACGCACACACATCCTTTGGCAAATCCTCGCAAATAATCTCAGCTAAAAAAAAAAAAAAAAAAAAAAAAAAAAAAAACCAATTATGTAACATGAATATTAAAGTTGTCTTTAAAAATAAATGTGAAGATTAACGTACCTAGGGAAGCATGGAGCAAAAGAGAAGAAAGGAAGAGAAACAAGAGGGATTTGAAAGAAGCCATAGTTAAAGTGATAATATCCAAGCTCTAGATTGTTGTGAGGCAGGTAGAGTGATAGGTAGATTATATACAAATGAATGAAATGTGAAGTCTATGGAACCAATAGGGTTCTTTAACTTAGCCTCTAGTTTATTTTAATTTGGGTTCTTAATTAGCTTACAAGTTACAAACAAAGAATTGAGCTTTATCATTGAAGACGCCATTGCCGTTTACCAGTCTCTCTCTCGCTCTCCCCTCTTAGGATTCTTCAGTTTTAATCTTCGTTTTAAATATTATAAAATCATATCTTTATTTGTTCTTTTCGTTGATTTTAGTTTATGAGTCGATTCTTTTCTTTGTTTGGTACTTAAACACGTGTTTGTTCGACAGTAATATCGTCATCACCTTTTTTCTGTCTTAGTCTCTAAGGATGTCTTAGGTTTTAAAACTCTGATTCCTAAGGACTAATTGTAGCACATCAGTAAAAGCCACAGACAGATTCTTTGTTAATTACAAGAGATTACTTGTTTAACTTATTCTGAATTCTGATTATTGGCTTTTTATTGTTATTTAGGATTGATTTCTTCGGGAGAAATCTTTAAAATATCGTCTATTGGATAATCGATTGGTAGGAGTTTTACCTCTCCTACTCTATCGAGAGTTAGTGTGTCGTGAAGGATTGATTACTTGATAAACTTAGTTCACATATCTATCAACCAAGGTGCTCTGAGCTTAAATGGTACTATGATTGCAAATAAATGGATTATAAGCCTCAGGTTAGTAGTTTGAGTGTCCTGCATACAAGTGAACTCTATAATTATTACATGTACTATATTAATTTCTCTCTTGAGTATTGTCAGTCCATCAATCGAGACATTCTCAAGTCTATGAACCAGGTTCATTGAGCAACTATTCATGGTATGTTGGCTCTCGATAGGATATGAAAAATAGAACCCCACTGAAAGAAAATATTCGATATTATTGAGAGTCCGATAAGAGATATATGTGAAACCCACCCAACCCAGGTTTTGTTATGAGTTGAAGTGCAAAGAATAGCACCATAAAAAAGCCCATACTGCCCATTGGGCCATTTAAAATGAATCATGATCACAAAAATGGATATGCAAAGGAGGATAAGTGGGGTCCCAAAACTAAACAAAGAATCGTTGGGAACCTCTCATTCTCAGCTTCAACATCCACAACACAATCCCAATCGACACTGTTGGGCTGCTGTAACACATGAGATTACAATAATAATAAACAAAAATAAAAATATCATACAAGAAGCAAAAAAAAAAAAAAAGCAGGGAATCACAATAATGGTTGCAGCAGTGGCAGCAACAGCATCATCTCAACTACTGGTATCAAGTTCCCGCTCTTTGTCACGGCTGTCACCATTTCAGCTATGCGTATTTGATTCCAAGACCCTCGTGTCATGCCCCAGCAATGGCAATGGCAGTAACAACAGTATCAAGAGAAGGCATGTTAGGTGCATGGCTGTGGGGACAGCACCAGAGGCAGAAACCAAGAAAAATGGGTTCGAAATCCAGACACTAACAGGTTGGTTGTTGAAGCAGGAACAGGCGGGTACTATTGATGCTGAGCTCACTATTGTCCTTTCCAGCATTTCCATGGCCTGTAAGCAAATTGCTTCTTTGGTTCAAAGGGCTAGTATTTCAAACTTGACTGGTGTTCAAGGAGCTGTCAACGTTCAAGGAGAGGATCAAAAGAAGCTCGACGTTGTTTCTAATGAGGTCTTGTTATCAAAAAACTGTCATCAACCATGTGTTACAGTTTATGACATAAACTATGTTTTGCAATTAAATTATGTTACATTTACAGGTGTTCTCTAACTGTTTGAGATCAAGTGGAAGGACAGGGATTATAGCATCAGAGGAAGAAGATGTGCCAGTGGCAGTGGAAGAGAGTTACTCTGGGAACTATATTGTGGTATTTGACCCTCTTGATGGATCATCCAACATTGATGCTGCTGTTTCAACAGGTTCAATTTTTGGGATATACAGTCCCAACGATGAATGCCTAGCAGAAATAGATGATGATTCCACTGTAAGTAGCCTGTATGAATTTTCTATCCTATACGAAAATTTTGAGATAAAAGCTTCATTGTTACATGCATGGCCTGCAGCTTGGTTCAGCAGAACAAAGATGTGTTGTGAATGTGTGCCAACCAGGGAGTAATCTATTAGCTGCTGGATACTGCATGTACTCGAGCTCTATAATCTTTGTGCTCACGTTAGGGAATGGAGTGTACGCGTTCACCTTGGATCCAATGTATGGTGAATTCGTGTTAACTCAAGAAAAAATTCAGATACCAAAAGCCGGGAAAATATATGCATTCAATGAAGGGAATTACCAATTGTGGGATGATAAGTTGAAGAAGTATATTGATGACCTTAAAGACCCTGGCCCTAGTGGCAAGCCTTATTCAGCTAGATACATTGGAAGCTTGGTTGGAGACTTTCACCGGACACTGCTATATGGTGGAATCTACGGTTACCCTAGAGACAAAAAGAGCAAAAATGGTAAGCTGAGACTCTTGTATGAATGTGCACCAATGAGCTTTATTGTGGAACAAGCTGGTGGGAAAGGATCTGATGGACATCAAAGAATCCTTGATATCCAACCCGTTGAGGTGAGAAACACTTAAAACCTACTGATTGGTTTGTGATTTGTTGTTGCTGGTAAGTTTAGTAATTTGTGTTCTGTTTCTTGTGTTGTTCTAACAGATCCATCAACGTGTACCACTTTATATTGGAAGCCAAGAAGAGGTGGAGAAACTGGAGAAGTATTTGGCTTGAATAAGATGCAAATGAAAAAAAGAATAGTATTTTTGTTTATGGATATAAAGAAAATACACTTTATGTTGTAATTCAAAATGAAGACGAACTTGTCCTTGTTGGCAATGGGAATCTTTTTGTTGGCAATGGCAGCACTTCAAGGTCATTGTATGAACCCCTTGTGTTTTTGCCTTTTCCTCTTGCAGATTTGAAGGATTTAAGTTCCATCTGTTGTGTTTTTTTCTTGGTTTTCGGCAAACTTTCTGCAATGTTGAATACCTCTGAGGGTGGCAAGGCAAAACTGCTGGTTAGATTAAAAACAGGATCATGCCAACATGCATGGAAATGGGCGGTAGTTCTAAGCCTCTAACAATGCATATGAGCTAAAATATTATTTTAAATCCAGCTGTGCAGGCCGATTTCGATTCCTTTATTTCCATTAATTTAAACCTGATATTGGGAAAGAATCAATTTGAAACACAACTGCAAGCTGTTCTGAGGTCAGTAAAGACAGAAATCTGTACAAAGCCCTTTCTTGTTTCTCTCCGTAGTAAAACATTCGGCCAACAGAATCGTCTTCATTCTTTTTGTCTCCTTTTCCCCACCATACTTTCATCGAATCAAGATTGGTTCCTTCATCATGGCAATATTACATCCCAGTTCGTAGGAGGTTAATTTGGCAAATGCTTTTTTTTTTCTTTTTAACAACCAAGTTGTTGAAAGAATAATGAATACACTGATTCCATTGTGACATATATGTGAGCGTGCCTGTATAACTAACCTGATTTGTCTCAGAATTCTACATCACCTGCTCTACTTAACTAAGTTTCTTGTTTGGTCCTCTAACAGCAGACAAACTGGTACTATTATCTTTGAACTGAACTAAATTCTGCTCAAGCTCCAAAGATCTGCTACATATGCAACCAGGAAGGGGATTTGCATAAAAATTCTCCTCTAGTCGTGGTGACTCTCCCGGCTGTCTTAGGTACGGTGCTCCGAGCCTGTCCAAGTGTAAATGCTTAACTTCCATAGAGAACTGTTCCCAAGATATTACACCTTCGTCCAGCTGATCAATGAGTTTGACAACATTTTGTCTGAAATAAAACAACAATGTTAGAACTTAGAACACTTGTCTTAATGTCACTGCTTTCAAAAAATAGTTACATCCTCCATACCTATCAGGCTTGATGGTCTTTCGGAACCCTTCAAACCGTCGATGACCTTGTACTGATTTTCCCATATTCCCATCATAGGTATAAACAAAGACATCACTTTCAAGTGCCACAATGTAATCCAAGGCAGCTAGGCGATTCTGATATGGCTCTAACAGTTTCAGTTCTTGTTCAGTAGCCAAAGTAGAATGAGACAAGACATTTGGATACTCTGATCGGAAAGCTGCCATGCTATCGCGGCCGTAAATATCACCTGCAACAATGTAGATAGGCGTGCTGGATGGGTACCCCAACGCTTTGAGGAACAAGGCTGCTTCTCTAGGTGTCATTGGACATCCACCTTGACGTCGCCGTTGTTCACCGTCAATGGTTTTCTCCCTCCAATGTCTAACCTTGTATCTCATAATTGTGAGCTCATTACCTTCTTGTTCAGTAAGGTTATGGATGCAGCCAGTGAATGCAAGCATATCCTTCTCGTACCTTAAGTGCAGAGCAATGTATGGTTTATTATTGTTCTTTAATCTCTCGACTAAAGTCATCCCGAGATCCTCTATCTCTTTCGTATAGCGAAGAGCCTCATAATTGGCACGGCACCTTAGTCTTTGAATTGAAGTTGGTAGTCCATTATTAGCAAGCCTAGAATCAGTATGTGTGAACTTGATTACCTTATGTCGCTTTAGTAATGGCATCACCTTCTTTCTATAGTAACCAGCCTGCAAATGAAAGCATCTATAAGGCACCATTCCAGTTAACATAAAATTAAACCAAGTATCATCAAAGATTTCTATACCTTTGACCAGGAAACAGGGGCCTTTACAAGAGGCTTTATTGCTGTGTATTTAACAGGTAGATGTTCAACAATCTTAACATCATCTTTCAGAACATTGATGAAGTGCCTCCAAGCAAAAATATCCTTAAAATCACTGTTGAAATTTAAAAAGAAAGTTAATCTTTTTAAGGTTATACAAATAAGAGAACTGATATTTTAAATATTTAATGTTACCTTGGGTCAGTCCAAAATGATTCATGATCTAGAGAAGGAAGAACCAAGGTGGCATTCATTATCTTAGCAACAGCAACCATATCACAAATCTGCAATTGAATACAGATTAGCTTTTGGAAAACACCAAAAGGTTAAAAACAAGTTTATTAAACTTACTCCTATTCTCATTTGATTCAGTCCTCCATTTGCATGAACGATGATATAACCATTAGTCGTTGATCCGACCCCTGAATTTAATTATGTCAGATTGACAAATATTTCATATACATATATATGATATGGATGTGCTTACAAGTTGAGAAAGGAATATGACATACTTGTTCGATTCTTAGGCCGAGATATACATTGTTGATAATTGTCACTGTTTGGTTTCATCCAAATTTCTGGGGTCTGCAAATAATGCAAGAACATGACATACTTGATGTTGTAAGGAAAAGCTAAGCAAGAACATGACATGCTACAAAGCTAATGTTCATGATACAGTACCCCAGAAACAGTCAAGAGCCAACATATTCAACGCCAAAAAGGACAAATAACAAAGAAGCATTCATTTTTAACTTACGGAGACCCGTTCAAGGACCCGTTTGGGCACGGAGCTTTGAGTCTCGGCGACAACGCGTTGGGCCAATGTCCAATCATCTTTAAACGCCTGTAAGATCAACAGTCCGTTTTCGTTTTTCCATTTACCGTTGATCTCGACGTGTCTACAAAGGAACGTGACTTTGAAAAAAACTGAAACAGATATCATCAACAACACGACTCCGAGAATTTTACGCCACACGCCCCCGCCGGATCTCAAACCGGGAACCATATTAACTGCTTGATGATGACACGTGTTATCAACACACAGCCAAGAACATAACAAGTTCCTGTGAAGCAGCAGGAGCATATATCTTATGTGGTGGCCGGAGAAGGAAGAACCGGAAGGAAGGTAACCGTTGGGGTTGTCGGTTTGTTCGTCGTTGTAATAACAGTTTAAATTACAAGAAGATGAACAATTGCTGTCGGACTCTGATGTCGGAAGTTCTGTCACACGTCGTCTTGTAGTACTGTGTCCACCTTGTTTTGGGCTGCTGTTTGCCGTTTTGTTTGCACTTCCCGACGGCATGGTGTCACCGGAAATATTAAAAGAGAGAAAAAGGAAAGCGAAGAAGAAGAAGAGACAATCAAGCAACTCAACACGAAAATTTTCTTTAATAAATAGGCTTTGCCGTACTTTTTCTATAATGCATGAAAATTGACGAATGGCAAATGGAGAGATGGCAGGACATTGTTTTTATGGGTTTTTCCGAACGTACGAGGCACGGCCTGTTTGGTTTTTTATTTCATTGTTGGGAATGAATCATAAAAATTACAAATGCTTGAATTGTGGTGTGTAGAATATAACGTATGGTCATTGGTCAATATTTTTATTAATACCATATACTTACCATTGAGGAAGACGTACGAGTTCGAGTGTATTGAAGCGTATTATCCTCCTATTTATGGGTTGAGAATGGGTTATGGGTAGTTCTAGGTATCGCGTCAAAAAGAGATATGAATATTAACCCTCAAAAGTTTAAAAAATAGCATTACTTCGATAATAAATTTAACATCGTCTTCAAAGGTGGATATAGGGGGGCTGGCAGTGGCCTTGGCCCCCCTAAAATAGAAAATTTATATTTAAGCCTTTGAATTTCTTTTTTAAATTTTAAATTAGTAAAGGTAAAATTATACTTTGGCCCCCTTAAAATTATAAAAATTCAATTTAATCCTTTAAAAATTATAAATATATAGACTATAAAAAATTAAAATTTCATTCGGCCCCCCTAAAAAATGGTTCCGGCCCTAATTGTCTTGATATAAATATTATTATGTTTTATGTATTTTGCAATTTAATAATCTTGTTGTAGACTTTTTATACATTAAATTCTTACTATATATCTAAACAAAAAAAATCTTACCATATAAATTTTTATATATTTATATTTTTGTATTATGATTATATTATTTTATATGTTAGGGAGTTGAGTAAGTTGCTGTAACCCAAACATATTCTTTCAGGGCATGGCATTTGAAGCCCTATTTGCCTCCCTGAAGGCATAGCAAAAAGAGACCTGCCAATCACGGTCACACAAGCCCTTGATGCTTAGACACTGATCTATCATTCTTTCATAGTACATTTGAAGCTGACGGCAAAAGAGGTTTCACAGTGATTAAACAAGTTGCCATTAGTGATTAGGCCAATAGCTAGTTGGAATAATTATGTAATGAACTCAATAAACATATCAGCTGCGACGCATATTTATTATTTTAACATCTATTCATTTGTAGTAGTTTAATTAGCATTGATAAGTGATAGGGTTCATATGATGACTCATCACTTCCAGATGCAAAGCTAACGTCTAACTAGGAGTTTCATGTAGGTTTATCTATACGTCTAATTCTTGTAGGTTTGGTATACTTGCAATAGCATGAAATTGGTGTTCGTTTTCACTTTCCAACTGTAATACCCCTATACCCGGTTCAATTATGCAAACCTGGTATAAGATTATTACATTTGGTGCCAAAACAATTATGGCCAGATACTATCTAATTAAAACATTTGAATATAATATTTTAACTTTCCAACCATTTTTGATAACATATTTATTGTTTATTAATTAATTCCTTATATACCAAAATACTTCAATTAACTCAAAATAGATAGAATTTCAAGAATCTATATTTTAGTCCCTATCACGTGGGAACACCTTTGAACTACAGATGTACATGCCATTTTAATACAAAATATAGTACCTACTTTTGAAGTCCTTGAGGATGTGATGAGATAAGAGATCTTCTAGTTGGACTTCTCTTCCGATCTAATTATACCTCACGCGTTAAAATAAACGCGTTAAGCGATGAAGGCTTAGTAAGCACTACAAGAATAAATAAGTAAATGATCATAACAAAACATTTTAAACTCATTCAATTATTACATATCGGATCACATATAAGTCTCTTCAACTATGCCTTGCAATAATAAAAATTCAACTTATCTTTTGTAAGGTATAAAAATTACCTTAACATATCAGTGATTCACTTTGTTCTCATTTCACATTCTTAGCCCAAAGTAGACTTTATAGAACACACCGGATATACGGAACAAATACAGAGGTGCATTATGATGCACAAGTGAACAGAGAGCACCAATGTGCTAATAATCAGAGAGCACTGACGTGCTAATAATCAGAGAGCACCAACGTGCTAATATCAGAGAGCACTGACGTGCTAATATCAGAGAGCACTGACGTGCTAATATCAGAGAGCACTGACGTGCTAGTATCAGAGAGCACCAACGTGCTAATATCAGAGAGCACTGACGTGCTAATATCAGAGAGCACTGACGTGCTAATATCAGAGAGCACCAACGTGCTAATATCAGAGAGCACCAACGTGCTAATGTTCCTTAATATCCCAGTAGTTCTAAATTCCGTCTACTTGGGCATTAAAGCTGAATCTCATATATTTAAATAATTTACATAAATATTTCAAAAAAGATAAATAACAATAATTTAAAATTCTTGTAGTATTTACATCAAAAGGTTGAGTTGATATAAATTCTTCTTCCTTCACTCCTTAACCTTCTCTTTTCCTTTTCCTTCAATTCGGTCCTCTTCTTTTCTTTTTCTTCAATTTCATATAAACATATAACATTTATATGTTAAAAATAATCAAATAATTTCCTGTACTATAAAATAAAATAAACATGTATTTTATGATAAATTCATCCTTTCTTACTTTTGCTCACATTTCAATTTAATCCTTTACTCATAAACTTATTCAAAGCTGTCTACTTGAGTCACAGTCACTAAATTATTTATTTCCAGATCTACAGAACTCCAAATGAAGAACCGTTAATTTTCTCTGAAACTAGACTCACATGTCTTCATACCATAAAATTTCCAGAATTTTTGGCCTAGCCAATTAGTACAGTTTATTCATCAAATTCACCCCTGTTCTGCTGTCTGGCAGTTCTGACCCTTCTTCACTAAAAATTAATTATCTCTTCATACAGAATTCTGATGATGTTCCCGTTTATTTATATTGAAAATAGACTCATTCAATATTCTAATCATATAACTTTAAGCCTCTAATTAGTTTTCTCCAATTTTTTATGATTTTCCAAATTCAGAACAGGGGATCCCGAAATCTCTCTAAACCAGTCTTACAAAAATATAAATATCTCAAATTACAGAATTCATTTGCTTTCCCTGTTTCTTTCATATGAAAATAGACTCAATAAGCTTTAATTTCATATCTCATTCAACTTCTAATTCCACTTCTACGATTTTTGGTGATTTTTCAAAGTTACTCTACTGCTGCTGTCCAAAACAGTTTTCTTATAGCTTATTTTACAATTAAATCCTTTACCCAATTCTAACTTCAAATTCTTTCAATTAAACCACTAATTCATCTTTTTGTTCATCATATGCTATATTCAACAGCTTTAAAACTTCAAAAACTTCAACTTAAATTCATCAAAACTTTGTTCTAAAACTTATAAAGCATCAAAATTAAAAGAAAAGGACTAAATTAGCTTACCTATTAAACATCCAAGCTTTAAATCATCAATTTCTCCTTTTTCTTTCTTTCTTTCTTTCTTTCCCTGCTTTCGTCTTGTTCTCTGTTTCTTTTCTGTTATGTTTCTCTTTTTTTTTTTTATATATATAATAATATAATAATATAATAATATACTAAAAATCTCAGATTTTTTTACACAATACACCGCCTCAACTTTACAAAATGGCATAATTGCCATTTTGGTCCTTCATAATTTCTTTTAATCTATAATTCAACTTTTGCACATTTTTCAATTTAATCCTTTTTCTCAAATACTTCTAAGTAAGTCAAATTCACCTAAATAAAACCTTATTAAACACACAACTAACTTTGTAAATATTTTTTAATAAATATTTTATGAGTCCGTTTACTAAAAATAGAGACTCGATAACTCATTTTTCGATATCCATACTTTTGAGGTCGTTACAATTCTCCCCCCCTTTTGAAATTTCGTCCTCGAAATTTACTTAAAAAGAGATGAAACACTGAATTCTTATAGTTTCCTTCAAATAAACACCTTGATAAATACCTTATTACCAACTGAATATTTAATATCCCGACGTTTTAAATCCACAATTGATTTCTGTTGTCGAATCGTCGCTTTTAATCTATTCGAATCACCTTTACTTTTCTTCTGTTTCCGGATCAAATCAACCCCATGTATCTTCTTTTCATTGAGCTCTGTCCAATATAACGGTGTTCTACATTTTCTACCATACAAAACTTCATACTGAGCCATTTTAATCTTTGGATGATAACTATTCGTAAGCAAATTCAATCAAAAGCAGATATCTCTTCCATTTCCATTCCGGTATAGTAATGGTCTGGAGTAACCCTCGAAGGTACTGATGTTCTATTTTGACTGTTGACATATCGGACATCTTGATACAAACTCGTAAATACCACGTTTCACACACGCCACCAAGACATCTTCTTCCTAAATCTAACCAACTCTCTTTCAAATTATCCATCAATTTGCGAATGAAAAGATGTCTTCAAATCGAGTTAAGTACTCAATAATTTCTGTAATTGTTTTTAGAACCTCAAAGTGAACTACAATATCGATCGAAATTATCAATACTAGAATATCATGAAATCTTACAATTTCGGGAATGTACATCTCCGCAAGTTTCAAGCCATCAATCGATTCGACTTTATAAATAATCAACTATCACTCATATAGTATTCTTATAAGTTATTCAAAATGTAAAGTGAACCGTAAAGCTGTAAACCTCTATCAAACATTTCATGATCGATATTCCATATAGTTTGTCAATTTCATAGACTTATATCTCATTTCGTCCCAAAGATCCTTACTATTTGTAATAATTCAGTAAACACCAATACCGGATATTCGACTAAAATTAATCATTCATCAGACAGTAGGAATCGAGTATTTATTACTCACAATGTGAACAATTATTTTCCCATTCAAATCATCTACAACTATATTTATTTTTCCCCGATTCAGACTGAACCAGAACTGATGCTTCAATTATTAGAACTTCCATCTACCCAAAATTCTATCAGCATTGATTAGTCCATTCAAACCTTGTGTCTTCCTGTAGTATTCTTATCATTGATGTAGCTATCATAGAAAACACTTTCACAAAAATAAAAAAAATAATCCCAACACTTCAAATTATCCCAAGTCCACAGTCATCAGATAGAATATGCCATAGTACTATAATAAATCTAATATTTCAATAATATAAAATTGATTAAAATTGAAATTGATTAAATAAATTAAAATTGATTGTTTCAAATCTTCATATTTCTTCTCTCTCCGGGCACGGGACTGATTTATTAAGCTTTTTATTTCTGGGGGGTTATTTACTACTATCTCTCTCTCTCCTATTTCACTAATGCATATTCCTCACTCTTTCTCAGATAATTGCCCTTTGCTTATTGATACGGCGGCTGGAGTTTCTGGAAAAAAAACTAGTAATTTTCGTTTTGAATCGTGGTAGGTGTTGGAAGACTCATATGATGAAGAAATTAGAAAGTTGTGGGAAGGCAGTTCGAGTTCTTATCTTAATCGTTTAGCAATTCTTGCTAATGGGCTGAAAATATGAGCAGGAATGATTAAGGAAAAAAAGAGGTTGAGATATTAAAAGATTAACAAGGAGATTCGAGGTTTTGAATGAGGTGGACAGAACAGAAGAGGTTTTGGCTGATTTGGTTGATGTCAAATTACACTTGAATATGAAGATGGACAAGGAAGAAAGATATTGGGAGCAAAGAGCCAGAGTGAATTGGCTGAAAATTAGGTATAAGGATTAGACGACCGGAGATAGTCTGAGTCTGTAAGAGGTTTAATCATCGGATTTACTGAAGGAAAGATTTAGGATGGCGTTCGAACAGTCAAGAGGTGTGGTGGTTTTTCCAAAGTTTTTCTGTGGGAAATGATGGGGCTGCTAATAATTAATGGAGTGTAATTATGGATGTATGCGATTTCCCAGGTGTCTGTTGCTTTTGAAGGAAGGGGTTTTATTGAATAACTGCTGGAAGATTGAAGTTTCTAGAGCTCCCTCCGGTTTGCACGTTGGATCTTTAGTTGGACTGTTTTCTTTTATGTTTTACTTTTTAGTTTTAGGCTTGCTTGACTGTCCATTTTTTTATTGTTTTTTAGCCTGAATTGGGCTTTCGTTTTATTATGAATAAGGATCCAAATGTGTTTTAAAAAAAAATTGTAATATAATAATATTTACTTATATAATAAGTAAATAAGTAATTATTACTAATTTATGTATTTTATTTTTCCATATGTATTTCACTGTTACCACCTACTTGGCACTTATGATTTAATTACTAGTTTAGTCCCTTAAATTTCCTCTAGTCTATAATTAAACATTTACACTATATTCAATCTAATCCTTATACCTAATTAACCTCAATTCAAGCAAATTCATCTAGCCAAAACCTAATTAACCACACAACTAACTTCGTAAATATTTTTAATAAATATTTACGAATTCGTTTTTCAAAAACAAACACTCAAAAATACACTTTTCGATAACAGTAAATTTCGGGTTGTTACAGTTAAATTAGTTATTACTGTAGTTAGGTTTTAATTGCTTAGTAAACCTTCAAACTTTCTTACAGTTACATTTTAATCCTACTTTAATATTATTTAGTTTCTTTACTTTCTTTTGTTAAACTCCCCCTTTTTTAACATTCTTGCGTATTATTCTTGCCTCCATTGTTGTGCAATCCAAGCTTTGGTAAGAAAGTTTGAATTTTATCGATTTTTTTAGGGTTAAAGTTAATGGTGTTTTTGTTTAATTTCTTATTGTTAATGAGTATTTATATATCTAGGTGATGGTTGATGGAAATGATGGGTAATTGATTTTTGGGTTCGAGACTAATTTGCAAAATTAGACTAAATTGAATAGACTTAAAAACTTAAGATTGACGCCCTTAAGGGAAAATCAAGATAAGTGAGATCAATAAGAGATCTTATCGAGCATCAATTTGATAAGTCCCGGATTAGTTGGTGAGGTCGAGAGATAAATTGGACTAATTTGTCGAAATTGGTAAAGTTGAGGTCGAGAGGTAAAGCGAAACCAATTTAGGAGTAAATTTAAATCCCTAATTCGAAAGTCAACCAACCATTCCTTGTTATCGTATTTGATAGTTGTGAAGTTTGCTTTCTTTACAATATAATTCTTTATTAGTTTTAGGTAATTAATTGGTATAATCATACTCTTGACCGGCCTGTCGTACTATAGTATTTAGCTAGTAGTTAATTAGACTCATTGATTCGCATGCTCTTAGCTTAAGAATTTGCTTAATTGCCGATTCTTATGGGTTCAATCCTTGGATTACTTTAATATTTCATTGGACATTATAAATATTACAACTGACCTGTAACACTTAATAAAGCCGCAATAGTGTGTGTCACGTTGCAGCAGTGTCGCGACATCGAAGGCAGTATACTCTTTTTGGCACGTTCAGGTTGGTGTCACGACATTCCATAGTGTGTGTCACGACATAGCAGACAATATGCTCTTTACATAGTTTGGAGGTGGTGTTGCGACATCAGAGCTGGGTGTTACAACATTAAGAGCAATTCATTGTTAGATCTGATACCCTAAGTGTAGTATTTTCGTCTAAGTACATTTGTAAATTTTCGAATAGATTGATTAATAAAATCATTCATGAATTACATTAATAATTTGCTTATTATCCTCACATGATTTTACACACAAAGCAAAATGAAAGCAAATATTATTCACTCATTGTCTAACGTTAAACTAATATTAAGCAATGTTACGTGATTAGATCGTAATACAAAAATTCAACATTATATAATTGATTGCAAACTAAAATGATTTATATAATTGTTATTATAAAAAATAAAAGGATACGAGGCAAATTCTAAAAAGCTAGTAAGAAAACCAGATGAATAGAATGATTATGAGGGAAGGAGAGGACTTCACCACAAAGTCTGCATCTACCAAAATTAATCAAATACAAAAATAGATAATCACATAATTAAATATACTTAAGCATTGATTAAATAAATTAAAATTGATTGTTTCAAATCTTCATATTTCTTCTCTCTCAGCACACGGACTGATTTATTAAGCTTTTTATTTACGGGGTTATTTACTACTATCTTTCAATTAAACCACTAATTCATCTTTTGTTCATCATATGCTATATTCAAATGACTTTAAAACTTCAAAAACTTCAACTTAAATTCATCAAAACTTTGTTCTAAAACTTATAAAGCATCAAAATTAAAAGAAAAGGACTAAATTAGCTTACCTATTAAACATCCAAGCTTTAAATCATCAATTTCTCCTTTTTCTTTCTTTCTTTCTTTCTTTCCCCGCTTTCGTCTTGTTCTCTGTTTCTTTTCTCGTTATGTTTCTCTTTTTTTTTTTATATATATAATAATATAATAATATAATAATATACTAAAAATCTCAGATTTTTTTACACAATACACCGCCTCAACTTTACAAAATGGCATAATTGCCATTTTGGTCCTTCATAATTTCTTTTAATCTATAATTCAACTTTTGCACATTTTTCAATTTAATCCTTTTTCTCAAATACTTCTAAGTAAGTCAAATTCACCTAAATAAAACCTTATTAAACACACAACTAACTTTGTAAATATTTTTTAATAAATATTTTATGAGTCCGTTTACTAAAAATAGAGACTCGATAACTCATTTTTCGATATCCATACTTTTGAGGTCGTTACAATTCTCCCCCCCTTTTGAAATTTCGTCCTCGAAATTTACTTAAAAGAGATGAAACACTGAATTCTTATAGTTTCCTTCAAATAAACACCTTGATAAATACCTTATTACCAACAGAATATTTAATATCCCGACGTTTTAAATCCACAATTGATTTCTGTTGTCGAATGTTGCTTTTAATCTATTCCGAATCACCTTTACTTTTTTTCTTCGTTTCCGGATCAAATCAACCCCATGTATCTTCTTTTCATTGAGCTCTGTCCAATATAACGGTGTTCTACATTTTCTACCATACAAAACTTCATACGGAGCCATTTTAATACGGGTGATAACTATTACTGTAAGCAAATTCAATCAAAAGCAGATATCTCTTCCATTTCCATTCCGGTATAGTAATGGCTGGAGTAACCCTGAAGGTACCTGATGTTCTATTTTGACCTGTTGACATATCAGACATCTTGATACAAACTCAGAAATACCACGTTTCACACCTGGCCACCAGTACATCTTCTTCCTAAATCTAACCAACTCTCTTTCAAATTATCCATCAATTTGCGAATGAAAAGATGTACTGAAATCGAGTTAAGTACTCAATAATTTCCTGTAATTGTTTTTAGAACCTCAAAGTGAACTACAATATCGATCAGAAATTATCAATACTAGAATATCATGAAATCTTACAATTTCGGGAATGTACATCTCAAGTTTCAAGCCATCAATCGATTCGACTTTATAAATAATCAACTATCACTCATATAGTATTCTTATAAGTTATTCGAAAGCAGAAAGTGAACCGTAAAGCGTAAACCTCTATCAAACATTTCATGATGATATTCCATATAGTTTGTCAATTTCATAGACTTATATCTCATTTCGTCCCGATATCCTTACTAATTGTAATAAGTCAGTAAACACCAATACCGGATATTCGACTAAAATTAATCATTCATCGAGAAAGTAGGAATCGAGTATTTATTACTCACAATGTGAACAATTATTTTCCCATTCAAATCATCTACAACTATATTTATTTTTCCCGATTCAGATGAACGAGGCGATGCTTCAATTATTAGAACTTCCATCTACCCAAAATTCTATCGGCATTGATTAGTCCATTCAAACCTTGTGTCTTCTCTGTAGTATTCTTATCATTGATGTAGCTATCATAGAAAACACTTTCACAAAAATAAAAAAATAATCCCAACACTTCAAATTATCCCAAGTCCACAAATCATCGGATAGAATATGCCATAGTACTATAATAAATCTAATATTTCAATAATATAAATGGATCAATACTTCAACTTCAATAGTACTTTAAAATAGAAGAAGAAATTCAAGAGTAGTCTCAATAATAACCAGCATAATAATACAACTTCTATAATCTAAGATCCATATCACGAGCTCCCATAACTGAACCAAGATTTATAACAGTAATATATATATTTACCTTCTATCAATGAATACCCTTTCACAGATGAATCATATTTGATAGATAAGATCAGACTATAAAATAATAAGAAAACCAATATAATGAAATCCCAGATGTGGCATAATGAAATCCCAGATGTGAAGCTATATTGAATTTCCGAGACTAAAAACCATATTCAATGATAAAGAAATCGATAATATTCCGAAGAAAAACCAAAAGAAGAATACCATTTATCCTCACTAGAAACGATTGTGATAAAGATAATGCAAATTGCGTATATGTACCAGAATATCAACCGATAGAAATAGAAAATAACTCCATATGAATCTGATCATTAAGTCTTCTATCTAACGAACAAATTAGAAAATCCAAAGAAAAATAGAAGCGATCGATCGGGAATCAACCGAACTTCCATTTTAACGTTATGATTCTAAATTTTCTACACAATGAAAATCACATCCGAACGATTGCATAGACCTCTAAAGATAGAAGAACATATAGAATACCCATATAGAATACCCGAAGAGATCATTGTAAGATGCCCGACTATAGCAATTTGTATTCAAATATTTTTGCAATTCCATTACTAATCCAAAATTTCGATTAACTTATTCGTAGTTACCATATCCGAATAAATCAATTTTCGATAAATGACTCCTTTCTTTAATAGTAGCCTTTGTGAATCCCCCACATAATTTTCAGAAAAGAAATCGAGATAAATTCACGTTCATATTCAACCATGAGACATGTGGTTCTCGCTTCAAATCCGTAAATTCTTTTTATTCTTCTCAAGATAAAGTTGACTCACATATTTCTTTTAAATTTAGATACAAAGGAATTCCAATTAGTTTTCTATGCAGAGTGTATATTCATGACAGTATTCTACCATTGGTAAGCCTCACCCTTTAATAAAGATAATGCACATTTTAACTTTTCACCCCTTGCATCACTGCAATTCTTCAAATATTCTTTATTTGTTCTCTAATCATTCTTGACCTCATTTGGTCATCATCTTTCTTTCTTTTAAACTCTTGATTCCACACTTTTGAACTAAATCATTATAATTCCTATCAATTTCACTATAAATATAACTGTACCAATAAGGGGGTAGAGATCGTAAGGCCTCATAATTTAGATTCATGTATATACTCATATAACATAACATTTATCATTTCTTACTATAAGACATTTATCCACATCTTTTCAAATTTCTGTTTCATCATAAGTAACATTTTACTTAATTATTTCGATTGGAAAACATTTCTTTCTTTAACATTTCCTCTTTCTATACTAAGAGGTAACAGACTCTATTTTATTAAATTCATAAATTCCATTATACATCACAAAATCGGTATCTTTTATTCTTTCAGAAGACATCTTTAAGTTTCTACAATATTCATAATTTCACAATTAAATAACTAAACCTCATCTCATCACATCAATTTATTAAAATGGCATGTACAAATAGACTTATACTCGACCCAATAATTCAGAAAACCTAGGCTCTGATACCAATAAATGTAATACCCTATACCAGGTTCAATTATGCAAACACGGTATAAGATTATTACATTTGGTGCCAAAACAATTATGGCGGATACTATCTAATTAAAACATTTGAATATAATATTTTAACTTTCCAACCATTTTTGATAACATATTTATTGTTTATTAATTAATTCCTTATATACCAAAATACTTCAATTAACTCAAAATAGATAGAATTTCAAGAATCTATATTTTAGTCCCTATCACGTGGGAACACCTTTGAACTACTGGATGTACATGCCATTTTAATACAAAATATAGTACCTACTTTTGAAGTCCTTGAGGATGTGATGAGATAAGAGATCTTCTAGTTGGACTTCTCTTCCGGTCTAATTATACCTACGCGTTAAAATAAACGCGCGTTAAGCGAATGAAGGCTTAGTAAGCACTACAAGAATAAATAAGTAAATGATCATAACAAAACATTTTAAACTCATTCAATTATTACATATCGGATCACATATAAGTCTCTTCAACTATGCCTTGCAATAATAAAAATTCAACTTATCTTTTGTAAGGTATAAAAATTACCTTAACATATCGTTGATTCACTTTGTTCTCATTTCACATTCTTAGCCCAAAGTAGACTTTATAGAACACACGGATATACGGAACAAATACAGAGGTGCATTATGATGCACAAGTGAACAGAGAGCACCAATGTGCTAATAATCGAGAGCACCGGCGTGCTAATAATCGAGAGAGCACCAACGTGCTAATATCGAGAACCGACGCGTGCTAATATCGAGAGAACAGCGGCGTGCTAATATCGAGAGCACCGACGTGCTAGTATCGAGAGAGCACCAACGTGCTAATATGAGAGAAACGACGGCGTGCTAATATCGAGAGCACCGACGCGTGCTAATATCGAGAGCACCAACGCGTGCTAATATCGAGAGAGCACCAACGTGCTAATGTTCCTTAATATCGTAGAGTTCTAAATTCCGTCTACTTGGGCATTAAAAGTGAATCTCATATATTTAAATAATTTACATAAATATTTCAAAAAGATAAATAACAATAATTTAAAATTCTTGTAGTATTTACATCAAAAGGTTGAGTTGATATAAATTCTTCTTCCTTCACTCCTTAACCTTCTCTTTTCCTTTTCCTTCAATTCGGTCCTCTTCTTTTCTTTTCTTCAATTTCATATAAACATATAACATTTATATGTTAAAAATAATCAAATAATTTCCTGTACTATAAAATAAAATAAACATGTATTTTATGATAAATTCATCCTTTCTTACTTTTGCTCACATTTCAATTTAATCCTTTACTCATAAACTTATTCAAAGCTGTCTACTTGAGTCACAGTCACTAAATTATTTATTTCCAGATCTACAGAACTCCAAATGAAGAACCGTTAATTTTCTCTGAAACTAGACTCACATGTCTTCATACCATAAAATTTCCAGAATTTTTGGCCTAGCCAATTAGTACAGTTTATTCATCAAATTCACCCCTGTTCTGCTGTCTGGCAGTTCTGACCCTTCTTCACTAAAAATTAATTATCTCTTCATACAGAATTCTGATGATGTTCCCGTTTATTTATATTGAAAATAGACTCATTCAATATTCTAATCATATAACTTTAAGCCTCTAATTAGTTTTCTCCAATTTTTTATGATTTTCCAAATTCAGAACAGGGGATCCCGAAATCTCTCTAAACCAGTCTTACAAAAATATAAATATCTCAAATTACAGAATTCATTTGCTTTCCCTGTTTCTTTCATATGAAAATAGACTCAATAAGCTTTAATTTCATATCTCATTCAACTTCTAATTCCACTTCTACGATTTTTGGTGATTTTTCAAAGTTACTCTACTGCTGCTGTCCAAAACAGTTTTCTTATAGCTTATTTTACAATTAAATCCTTTACCCAATTCTAACTTCAAATTCTTTCAATTAAACCACTAATTCATCTTTTTGTTCATCATATGCTATATTCAACAGCTTTAAAACTTCAAAAACTTCAACTTAAATTCATCAAAACTTTGTTCTAAAACTTATAAAGCATCAAAATTAAAAGAAAAGGACTAAATTAGCTTACCTATTAAACATCCAAGCTTTAAATCATCAATTTCTCCTTTTTCTTTCTTTCTTTCTTTCTTTCCCCTGCTTTCGTCTTGTTCTCTGTTTCTTTTCTGTTATGTTTCTCTTCTTTTTTTTTTTTATATATATAATAATATAATAATATAATAATATACTAAAAATCTCAGATTTTTTTACACAATACACCGCCTCAACTTTACAAAATGGCATAATTGCCATTTTGGTCCTTCATAATTTCTTTTAATCTATAATTCAACTTTTGCACATTTTTCAATTTAATCCTTTTTCTCAAATACTTCTAAGTAAGTCAAATTCACCTAAATAAAACCTTATTAAACACACAACTAACTTTGTAAATATTTTTTAATAAATATTTTATGAGTCCGTTTACTAAAAATAGAGACTCGATAACTCATTTTTCGATATCCATACTTTTGAGGTCGTTACACCAACAACATTAGAAAACATTTTTGATATACCTTAATCTCTAGGATTGAGCAATAAGCTCGGTGAATCCTTCGACAATCCTCAGAAACATTCCTTGACATAACACTCATTAGGGTCTCATTCGGATGAATTGGACAAAGCAACTGGATAAATTGTTGTCATAAAGAGTATACAATAAGGAATTTTCAATCGTGGTGCTTTTCTTGGATTGACTTCATGATTAAATAAATTGTGAATTATCAGAACGATTCTTCTGAATATAATTGCAATTATTTGAGCCTAATTGTATATGTCTGATTGATCCTTCCGCTAGCTCAACAAAAACTCGATTAGACTGCATTTGAATCAGAAGAAAATTCTACGAATTTGGAAATAATTTAATTGAACCGATTTATTGGATGTGGAATTAAATTAAGCACTCGTGAGAATTGTTCAACTAGAGAATTTGATTAAATAATTTTCTTGAAAAATTAATTTAGAAAATTTTAAATGATTTTTAGAAAAATTAATTTTGATCAAGTAAAATTAAATTAATCAAATTAATTAAAATAAATATGATATTTTTGAAAATCAATTTTCAAGTCAAACAATTAGCACAATGAGTAATTGAACTTGAAAATTAGATCCGAGATCAAAAATTGAACTCCAGAACCAAAACCTAAGATTGAAACCAAAACTGGTTGAATAGGGCCCTGTGTATGAAACTGAGTCGACAGTCCAATCGATGACTGGTAGTTAATGCAACACCCCTAACTCTTATCCGTCGCCGGAATAGGGTTACGAGGCATTACCAGAAAGATTAGAACAAATACAAGCAATTACATATTTATTTAACATACATATTGAAATTTAATAATAATTTCCCTTTATTGAGCCCTCGAGGCCCAAATCATGTATTAGAAACAAATCGAGACTTAATTGGAAGCTCAAAGAATTTTTTGTGAAATTTTCAAAATTTTTCCTAGATGCAAGGTTCACACGCCCGTGCGCCCGTGTGCCAGGCCTTGTGGACTCAAAACGAGCCTTTTACAACAAGTCTACCAACCCTGCAATTCTTGAACAACAAGCAACTCCAAAAAAAAAATAATATTCAACCAATCCAAAATACATTCAAATACCTTTAATACATGTCAAATTTATCAATCTCATTACCTATATAAAGTACTTTCATAATTATTTCACATATAATTTCTAAACTAATTAATTTGATTTCGTTCAAACTAATTTATTTGCATACCAAAACATACCATTATATAAGCTTAATATAGCACATAAATATATATATATATATATATAACCAACAACACTTTATAACATATTTTACAAACATTTCCCAAATTGACAAACACAACATCTTAGGTACATGCCATTTACCAAAAAGAAAATATACTTTACCACTTCAGTTCGGGATTGGTTCTGGATGTTGATTCAACGTTCTGACTTTAACCTAACATGCGCACGAAAATAAACCATACGCTGAGTATAAACTCAGTGGTATTTCTATAATCCAAATACTTATTAATAAAAAATTTATAATGTTTAAATACATAATCACACATGACCAATGTACGACCCAATTTTTGACCCCAATTTTTAGCCCGGAGCCTAAATACAAACCCAAACAATAACCTCAAATCAAACCAAACCCAATTAACCAAGCCCAAGTAACCCTAACCCAACTAGACCATTAAACCGACCACTAACTCCACTACCTCACTAACTCCATCACCCTACTAAACCGACCACTAACTCCACTGACTCCACCACCGCACCAACTCCATCACCCCACTTGCTTGCAAAACAAGTTGTAAAATTTGGCTATAAAAGCCATTCAAAACCATTGTAGAGAGGACGATTTTTTTTTGGAGAAAAAAAAGAGAGATTCGAATACAAGAAAAAGAGAGACTTTCGATACAAGAGATACACGAAATTAATCAAAAATCTAGACAAAAGAGGTGATTTTCGTCTATTCTCATTTTAAGTTCTTTGTTTATTTTATTCTATCTTTCAATTTTATTTCGTTTTTACATACGAAAATAAAAATAAAGTGGAAGGAGCTTACCCATTTTGAAATTGCCGAAAAAATGTTTCTTTTCTTTTGAGGTTTGGCCGTCGTGTACTGTGGCGCCGCAGCGGCGCGTGGAGGTCCGATAACCGGAATAAGGCCGGACCGATGGCCGTATTTAGAAGGGAGGGGGGGAGTGTTATTTTTAAATATTGTTATTATTATATCAGTTATTACTATTATTTTTATTCTATTTATAATGAACTTTATTATTTTATATCACTTTGATTATTATTTTCATTATTATTTTTATTATTGTATATACTATTATTATTATCTTTTTTTTACCTTTTTATTTATTTTATTTTTATCTTTTTATTTTTTCATTAATACTATTGTTTCAATTTTTTCCCTCCATTTTATTATTATTGATTTTTTTTATTACTATTACGATTGGTTGTAATGTTACTACTATTGTCTTTACTACTTTTATTTCCTATTATTATTACTATTAATTTTAATATTATCACTATTATTTTATTATTAATACTATTTTTATTTTTACTAGTACTATTATTACTATTTTAATTATTAATATTATTTTTATTTTTAACCTATTATTACTGTATTTATTATTCATATTATTTTTTATTTTAAACTTTTTTCCCCACTATTATTTTTATTATAATTAACATTATTGTTTATTTTAGATTTTTTAATTACATTTATTATTGTCATTCTTTATTATCATCGAATTCACATTATCATTATTCGCTAAGTATGACCATTTCTATGTTTAAACTAATTTTTGTTATTTTAAAGGTTACATCGACTTTTCTGTTACCACTTTTTTTTACCCAAACTCATGAAAAGGTTTTTTAAACAAGAAAATGTTTCGTGTTTGGAAGTTCGAGGAATCGTGCCCAATCGTGCTGGGTCTCGATTTTCCGTTTGTCTAAATGACTAAATATCCTTTAAAGATTTTGACTGTGTTTTCTTAAATAAGGCAATATTTCGTGTTTGGAAGTTCGAGGAATCGTGCCCAATCATGCTGGGTTTTAATTTTTCGTTCGTCCAAATGACTAAATATCCTTTAAAGATTTTGACCGTGTTTTCTTAAATAAGGCAATATTTCATGTTTGGAAATTCGAGGAATCGTGCCCAACCGTACTGGGTTTCGATTTTTTAGGTTTGGTCAAATAGTGGAATACCCTTTTAAAATTACAATCATGAAATGATCTTGGTATCGAGGGTTTGAAACATCGTGTCCTAACGTGCTAGATGTGGTATTTCATCTTTTCGGAACAAGAGAATTTTGATATCCAATTCGAATTATCCAAACATTTTCTAAAGAATTCGTATTTTAAAATCTCTTCCAATTTTCGATATTAGGACATTAATCAATCAATAAGGTACCAATTTTGGGCATTGCGAGGGTGTTAATCTTTCATCGTGCGTAACCGACTCCCGGACCCGGTTTTTTTAAATTCGTAGACCAAATGTTTTATAAGGTGATGCAATCACACTTCAAAAAAAGATTGGTGGCGACTCCATTTTCCTTTTTAAAGTCGACCCATTTTCCAAACAAAAAAATGGTTTCGACAACCAATAATCATTCAATAAATAATTAAATATCATAAATACATCATTCATAACACTTTCAAATATCTTATTTTCTATTTCAATTTCATAATTGCTATTCAATAGCATTTTACAAAAAGATACTCAATTCAATTTCAATTTCAACATCCATTCCATGAATCCAAGATTCATGCAATTTCATGCATCTCAATTACATATTTCATTTCATTGTTCATTCCAATCCACAATCAAAAACATTCAATGTCAATCAATTGGCCAATTCATTCATATACCCCTATTAACACAACTCAGACTCGGACGGATACACGGATCTAACCAAAACACACCAATACGGCACTCAGTGCCTCATCGGCTATACCGAAGTAAAATAATACGGTACTCAGTACCTCATCAGATTTACCCGAAGAAATAATACGACACTCAGTATCTTATCGACTTGAAGTCAAAGTATCCCTGAACACTTCCAATCCTATGGCATGCCAACTATATCCAACTCAGTCTGATACAGTTAATAGGGTTTCCATTCATTTCTCAATTCACAATGAATATACATTTCAATATAAATTCCACAATAATCACATAATTCCAATTCAATCTCAATTTTCATACTTATCACATTTTTCACATATACATACAATTTCAATTCAATCCAATTCAATGTCATAATACCAAACTCACCTCAATTTCACTTATCATACATAATAATAAATACAACAAATAGTTTTAGTTTTCGGATTATAGAGATACAAACAGTATTTTTCGAGCTAATCCTCATTAACTTTCTCTTTCTAGCCGATGTCTCCAGCTCAACGTTAGCTACGTAATTAATACAATTAAAATTATCAATACACTAAAATTTCATATTGAACATTTCAATTTATATACAACTTTTACCAAAATTTCAATTCAATCCCTATTCAAATCTAACCTCATTTTCTTCATGATTTTATTCTTTATTTTTCATACAACTATGACTTAAAACTAATTTCAATTCTCTAATTTTACCATAAAATCCTAATTTCAAATTTCTTTCAATTTAGTCCCTACTACATAAACCTTATGATTTGTTTACAATTCAATCTTTTGCTCAATTCTAACTTGAAATTCTATCAATTTAACCCCTAACTCTTCACTTAATTTAACATAAACTACATCTAAAAATCAACTAACTTTCAAAATTTCAACGTAAATAAAGTACTATTTTATTCTAGAATTCCATAAACATCAAAATTACAAGAAAATGGACTAAATTGACTTACCATGTAACACCCCTTACCCGTATTCGACACCGAAATAGGGTACGAGGCATTACCGGAATTACAAATTTATTTATCAAAAATTTTATATCATTTAACATTTATTTTTGAAACCAATCAAAAATCAAACATATTATCCCTTAAAACATATTTATTTTTCTTATTTCATGACTTACTTGAATTTATTTCTCGTCTCAACATATTTAATTACCTTTTATTTACATATTCTGAGATAATCACATATTGACATGTCATGATAAATATCCTTCTCTTGCCGTTTATTCATAAACATATATTAGTTAATTCGTTATATCAATATTTCACGTGCTATCAACTTATATTTCCTTATATCACATATTTAAAGTTACACGAACTTACAGCTAAATTTGCGTAAATACCAAGATTCAAGGGCATTTTGGTAATTTCCCATTTTCATCGATTTTTCAACCGATCTTAATCTAATTAATAATTTCATTCAATTTTGCAATTTTAAATAATAAAATAATCCATTCCATGTAAATTGGTCATCTCCAACATTTATACAAAACTAATCATAAACTTTTACTTTTATTCAATTTAGTCCCTGGGCCTAAAACATTACAAATTAGCCATGCTAGCTGAATATTCATACATATTTTTCCTCCTCCTCCTCTCCATTCCACATCCTTAATGTATATAACATGCTATAAGTAACATTGTAAATAAGTTCATTATTTACTCATAAGTATATTCAAAACTGCCCATTTGAGTCATAGTCACTAAATTATTTATTTCCAGAGCTACAGAACTCCAAATGAAGAACCGTGAATTTTTCCTAAAACTAGACTCACATATATTCTTGCCATAAAATTTTCAGAATTTTGGTTTAGCCAATTAGTACAGTTTATTCTTTAAAGTCACCCCTGTTCTGCTGTCTGGCAGTTCCGACCCTTCTTCACTAAAAATTAATTATCTTTTATATAGAATTCATATGATGTTATGGTTTATTTCTTATAAAACTAGACTCATTAAGGAATCTAACCATATAAATTATGTTCCCAAATTATTTTTATACAAATTTTAGTGAATTTCTAAAGTAAGAACAGGGGATCACGAAGTTGTTCTAAACCAGTCTTACAAAAATACAAATATCTCAAATTACAGAATTCCTTTGCTTTCTCTGTTTCTTTTATATGAAAATAGACTCAATAAGCTTTAATTCCATATCTCACTTGACTTCTAATTCTATTTATACAATTTTTGGTGATTTTTCAAAGTTAGACAACTGCTGCTGTCTAAAACTGCTTTAGTGTAACATGTTGATTTCTATTTTGTCCCTAATTCCACAATTCATACAATTCAGTCCTTGCTGAATTAACCCCTCAATTGAGTTAATTTTCTCATTTAATACTTTTATCTATCATTTTAAAACTCCTTCATAACCTTTGAAATTAGAATTTTAACACTAGGCCTTAATTTCAGCTATTTCACACAATTAGGTCCTAAAACCAATTTCCATCAATTTCACTTGATTAAATCATCATATAACAAAATTAAAGCTTCAATTCAATATTTATTCATCATATTCTTCCAACACTAATCCACATAAACTTTAAAAATTTAGCCATAGAATCAAAAACTAATGAATTAATAAATTGGACCCAATTGTAAAAGTCCAAAACATAGAAATTTCAAGGAGAAAGCAAGAATTAAACTTACATGATGCTTGAGTATAAAAACTAGCTTGAACTCTCTCCCATGGCTATTTTTCAGCTGAAGAAAATAAAGAGAAATGAAGAGAATTCTCCATATATTTCAATTTGATCCCCTTTTTATTTAGCTAATTTTGAAAATTTTCCAATTTTCCCCCCTTTTTCTTCTTTCTCTTCTCTTCTTCTTTCTTTCCTGCTCTCTGCTTCTTCGTTTGGGTTTCTGTTCTCTATTCTCTTCCTTTTTTTTTTTTTTCTTTTGTTTGTATATATATAATAATATAATAATATAATAATATAATATTATAATAATATACCTTAAAAATCTCAGATTTTTCTTTGTTATGCCGCCTCAACTATACAAAATGGTATAATTTCCATTTTGATCCTTCATAATTTCTTTTAATCTATAATTTAACTTTTACTTTCATTTCAGTTTAGTCCTTTTCATTTAATTTCCTACCCAAACGTTAAAATTTTCTAACGAAAGTTTAATAATAACTTAATGACATTCCATAAATATTTTTGGAAATATTTATGGCTCACTTTATAAATTCGAGGTCTCAATACCTGCGTTTTGGCCTAATTTTTCTAATTAATTCTTTTGGTTCACAAAATTCACTAATTTTAAAATATTTCTAAAATCACACTTAACTTATAATTATCGATTAACAAAATTTTCTAACTTTTCGCCAAATTTAGTGATCTCGAATCACTGTTCGACACTATTAAAATTGGGCTGTTACAATTTTTTCCCTAAAAAATTTCTCGTCCTCGAAATTTCCTTATTATTTTGATCATGAACTTCGTTATTTCTATAATTCTATAGCTCCTTTGTGCACATATTTATCTGATTTATCATTTATATCCATTCCATATCCTTTCGGTTTGCAATTTATTTTTAATTCAATATTGCGAATATACCTTATAATAAAATTACTTACCTTTTATAAGAGGCCCAATAGATTCAATAGAATACTTAAGATATATGAAACAAATATAGAAGTGTATTATTATTTACTATTAGTCGAGATAGCACTTGATGAGAACCAAAAGTGTTATTATCGAGAGAATGCGCTAAAGTTCCTTAATGGTATACCACTAATATCTTAGTAGATTTAATCTCATTTACTTGGGAAAATTACATTATACACGCATGTCATTTTTACAATTTTAACATAATGCTTTTACATATCATTTTTTCATTTTTTTTTTTTCCAATTTCACTTAAATGTATTCACAAATAAATTTAATTTCACTTCCTCTTCAATATACAATTCAATACTAATATTTATCCATCGATTAATTCGGTTTCCATTTAATTCATCAATAACGCTTACCTCATACTTCACTTACTATACGCATAATTTAAATTTAACATTTAATATTAAATAGTAAACATCAAGCATGCAACAATATAAGTCATATGTGTTAATTTATACTTTAATTTCATACCTCAACAATAGCATTTCATCAAATAGCATCATATATCATCTATATTATTTTTAATCAATTCATAAACCTTTGGTTCAAGTTTTCAATCTCATATCTCAATTTCAATTTACATTTCAATTCCTAATTCCACTTTTCCATACTTTCAATAGTTTAACCGATCAAATTCAATCGATTTTTCTCATTTCGTTTATTCAACAGATTTCAATAATAATAATTTGATATTTTAACAAATTTATGAACCTTAAGTTCATACTTCAATTCTCACATTTCAATTCGATTCACAATTCAACTCATAATTTCTTACTCATATTTTCAATAGTTCAATCGATCAAATTTATTTAATTTTTCTCATTTTAGTTATTCACCCTATTAACAATCCGGACTTTGATAGATACAGATTCCAACCCAAACACACCAGTACGGCACATTGTGCCTTAACGGTACACAATATACGACACACAAAGTGTCGAATCGGTAACAGTAACAGTAACAGTAGTCGGCATGTAAGTGCCTGATCAGTAAGCCGGCAAAAACCTGCACTCTTCCATATCCTATAGCATGCCAATTATATCCGACTAGTCCGACAAGTTAATAGGGAGATCAATTCTCATTTTAATTTCACTTAATATTCATATCTACCCCTATTAACAAGACTCGGACTTTGGCGGATACGCGGATCCAACCAAACACACCAGATTGGCACCCAGTGCCTCATCGACTCAAGGTCGAAGAATCCCTGAACACTTCCAATCCTATGGCATGCCATTTATATCCAATCTAGCCCGATAAGTTAATAGGGTATTCAAATCATCATTTCATTTTTTTTTTTTTTCAAATTCACTTTTCCATTTCCTAATCAAGTATATAATTCAATGATTCACTTTGTTCTCATTTCACTTTCTTAGCCCAAAGTAGACTTTATAGAACACACGGATATACTGAGCAGATCTGAGAGGTGCATTATGATGCACAAGTGAGCAGAGAGCACCAATGTGCTAGTAATCGAGAGAAACACCGACGTGCTAATAATCAGAGAGCACTGACGTGCTAATATCGGAGAGCACCAATGTGCTAATATCAGAGAGCACTGACGTGCTAATATCGGAGAGCACCAATGTGCTAATATCAGAGAGCACTGACGTGCTAATATCGGAGAGCACCAATGTGCTAATATCAGAGAGCACTAACGTGCTAATGTTCCTTAATATCCCAGTAGTTCTAAATTTCGTCTACTTGGGCATTAAAGCTGAATCTCATATATTTAAATAATTCACATAAATATTTCAAAAAGGATAAATAACAATAATTTAAAATTCTTGTAGTACTTACAACAAAAAGGTTGAAATGATATATGTTATTCTTCCTTCACTCCTTAACCTTCTCTTTTCCTTTTCCTTCAATTCGGTCCTCTCCTTTCTTTCTCAAATTGATTTCATATAAACATATAACATTTATATGTAAAAAGTAATCAAATAAACTTTCTATATTATTTAACAAAATAAGCATGTATAATATATTTTTATTCAATTCGTATTTTTAATTTATTG
The DNA here is from genome assembly GCA_025503065.1 of Gossypium bickii. Taxonomy (NCBI): domain Eukaryota; kingdom Viridiplantae; phylum Streptophyta; class Magnoliopsida; order Malvales; family Malvaceae; genus Gossypium; species Gossypium bickii. Next base: position 136,936,867 of record CP106711.1, read on the forward strand.
TCTAATCAAATTTAAAATCACTAATTACTTTTCAATCAATATACATTTCAATTACTCACATATTTTCTTTATTTAATTTAATTTGCCTTCAAATATTCAAATAATTCATAATTCAAGATTCACGTAATTTAAATAACTTTCTAATTTCCGATTCATTCTACTTTCACTTCTTATTTCAACTAGTTTCAAGATATTGCAGTAATTCTTCATAGTTTAATGCAATACACATAACAATATTCAATAACTTCATGATTCAATTCAAGACACAAAATAATATTGAGATTCCATAATTGATTCAAGATTATCAATCTCAACTTCAAGACTCAATCTTAAATTTATCATTTTACTAAATACTTACCTTAAAATACTTACCACACATAATTAATAAATTACACATAATAATGATAAAGTTTAAATTATAGTGATACAAATATCATCAAAGTCGGAACATATCACATTATCTTAAGTTATATATTAATAATGGCATATATTTCTAGACTTCACATATACTACATTTGGTCCGAGAACCGACTAAACCTAAGCTCGATACCACTAAATGTAACACCCCTTACCCGTATTCGACAGAAAATAGGTACGAGGCATTACAGGAATTACAAATTTATTTATCAAAAATTTTATATCATTTAACATTTATTTTTGAAACCAATCAAAAATCAAACATATTATCCCTTAAAACATATTTATTTTTCTTATTTCATGACTTACTTGAATTTATTTCTCGTCTCAACATATTTAATTACCTTTTATATTTACATATTATGATAATCACATATTGACATGTCATGATAAATATCATTCTCTTGCCGTTTATTCATAAACATATATTAGTTAATTCGTTATATCAATATTTCACGTGCTATCAACTTATATTTCCTTATATCACATATTTAAAGTTACACTAACTTACTCGGCTAAATTTGCGAAATACCAAGATTCAAGGGCATTTTGGTAATTTCCCATTTTCATCGATTTTTCAACCGATCTTAATCTAATTAATAATTTCATTCAATTTTGCAATTTTAAATAATAAAATAATCCATTCCATGTAAATTGGTCATCTCCAACATTTATACAAAACTAATCATAAACTTTTACTTTTATTCAATTTAGTCCCCTGGGCCTAAAACATTACAAATTAGCCATGCTAGCTGAATATTCATACATATTTTTCCTCCTCCTCCTCTCCATTCCACATCCTTAATGTATATAACATGCTATAAGTAACATTGTAAATAAGTTCATTATTTACTCATAAGTATATTCAAAACTGCCCATTTGAGTCATAGTCACTAAATTATTTATTTCCAGAGCTACAGAACTCCAAATGAAGAACCGTGAATTTTTCCTAAAACTAGACTCACATATATTCTTGCCATAAAATTTTCAGAATTTTTGGTTTAGCCAATTAGTACAGTTTATTCTTTAAAGTCACCCCTGTTCTGCTGTCTGGCAGTTCCGACCCTTCTTCACTAAAAATTAATTATCTTTTATATAGAATTCATATGATGTTATGGTTTATTTCTTATAAAACTAGACTCATTAAGGAATCTAACCATATAAATTATGTTCCCAAATTATTTTTATACAAATTTTAGTGAATTTCTAAAGTAAGAACAGGGGATCACGAAGTTGTTCTAAACCAGTCTTACAAAAATACAAATATCTCAAATTACAGAATTCCTTTGCTTTCTCTGTTTCTTTTATATGAAAATAGACTCAATAAGCTTTAATTCCATATCTCACTTGACTTCTAATTCTATTTATACAATTTTTGGTGATTTTTCAAAGTTAGACAACTGCTGCTGTCTAAAACTGCTTTAGTGTAACATGTTGATTTCTATTTTGTCCCTAATTCCACAATTCATACAATTCAGTCCTTGCTGAATTAACCCCTCAATTGAGTTAATTTTCTCATTTAATACTTTTATCTATCATTTTAAAACTCCTTCATAACCTTTGAAATTAGAATTTTAACACTAGGCCTTAATTTCAGCTATTTCACAATTAGGTCCTAAAACCAATTTCCATCAATTTCACTTGATTAAATCATCATATAACAAAATTAAAGCTTCAATTCAATATTTATTCATCATATTCTTCCAACACTAATCCACATAAACTTTAAAAATTTAGCCATAGAATCAAAAACTAATGAATTAATAAATTGGACCCAATTGTAAAAGTCCAAAACATAGAAATTTCAAGGAGAAAGCAAGAATTAAACTTACATGATGCTTGAGTATAAAAACTAGCTTGAACTCTCTCCCATGGCTATTTTTCAGCTGAAGAAAATAAAGAGAAATGAAGAGAATTCTCCATATATTTCAATTTGATCCCTTTTTATTTAGCTAATTTTGAAAATTTTCCAATTTTCCCCCCTTTTTCTTCTTTCTCTTCTCTTCTTCTTTCTTTCCTGCTCTCTGCTTCTTCGTTTGGGTTTCTGTTCTCTATTCTCTTCCTTTTTTTTTTTTTTCTTTTGTTTGTATATATATAATAATATAATAATATAATAATATAATATTATAATAATATACCTTAAAAATCTCAGATTTTTCTTTGTTATGCCGCCTCAACTATACAAAATGGTATAATTTCCATTTTGATCCTTCATAATTTCTTTTAATCTATAATTTAACTTTTACTTTCATTTCAGTTTAGTCCTTTTCATTTAATTTCCTACCCAAACGTTAAAATTTTCTAACGAAAGTTTAATAATAACTTAATGACATTCCATAAATATTTTTGGAAATATTTATGGCTCACTTTATAAATTCGAGGTCTCAATACCTCGTTTTTGGCCTAATTTTTCTAATTAATTCTTTCAGTTCACAAAATTCACTAATTTTAAAATATTTCTAAAATCACACTTAACTTATAATTATCGATTAACAAAATTTTCTAACTTTTCGCCAAATTTAGTGATCTCGAATCACTGTTCCGACACTATTAAAATTGGGCTGTTACATACCACTTAAGTATGAAACCTTAAAATCCCTAATTCCCCTTTCTTTCTTTCTCCCCTGCTTCGTTTCTTTCTATTCTGTTTCTTTCTTTTTTTTCTTTGTTTTATTTCTTTATTTTACTTTATGTTTTATTTCTAGTCTGCCTACTAGCATGTTCTCTGACTGCCGACTGGCACGGTTTTTGGGTTTTTGTTTTTTTTTCTTTTAATGACTTTATGAATCCTTGCTAGTTGCAGCTCTTTTTTTTTTTACTTGAAGGGCTTTGTTTTGAGGGACAGTAATGGAAAGAGATCTGGCAGACCTATGTTTGGACGATGGTGAAGATGGGGCATTTTCCATTTCGGTTGAGGATGAAGCACAAAGTCCAGCGTATAGTTTCTGTTTGGTGGGATGTTTTTTAACTGCTAGTGTTGTCCATTTCCCAGCTATGAGAAATATAATGGAAAATATTTGGCACCACTTGGAGGTTGTTCAAATTTCGAATTTGGGGGGAGGGGACGTTTTCTATTTAAATTTTTCAATGAAGTGGATATTAATAGGGTTATCACAGGTGCTCCTTGGACTTTCAATAATCATTTATTGATTTTCCATATGATTCAGGAGAATGAAGATTCGATGTCTATTCCCTTGGTGTATTCTGATTGGTGGATTCAGACTCATGACTTGCCTCTAGGGTTTTTTAGGGAGTCAATGGCTGTTCAATTTGGTAATTTCATAGGAAAGTTTTTTGAATATGATATGAAGCAGTTATCCAATGGTTACAAAAATTTTCTGCGCATTCGTGTTCAGATTGATGTTCGAAAGCCTCTGAAACGAAGAAAAAAAATCTTGATATCTGAGTCAAATTTTATTTACGCAAAATTCAAATATGAAAAGTTAACTTTATTCTGTTTTCTATGTGGCTGTATTGGTCATTGTGACAGTTTCTGACTGAAGAGACTTCAATGTGGGATGCAGGAAATGGAAATGGGTTGGGATTTGTCGTTGAGGGCTCAGCCGAGGAGAGCCACCACTGTGAACTGTATTTGGCTAAGAGAGGAGGGAGAGAATAATTTTTTTTGGTAAGAATCATATTGAGCAGCAATATGGCCAAAGATCTAGGCACAATCAAGGGAGAGGATCATGGGCAGATTTTAATCTTGTTTTTGGAATTAATTTGGAAGGCTTTAGGTTTACAAATGTGTCAAGTCAGAGGCAAGATTCACTCTAATTTAAAGGGAAAGATTTGATGCCTGGTAAAAGTCAACTGGTGGGGTCTGGTTTGAATGAAGTGGAAATAAGGAGTGGGCCGAATGATATGGGCCTTAGTACTGAGTTGAATTTGATGCGGATGGACTGTGAGCTTGAAGATGAGCCAATTATCAATGAAGATGGGAAGAAAAGAAAAAAGTTTAATTCTCAGATTTCCAATGTTTCTACTATGCAAAATTCGTTGGAGATTAATGGTGGGCATTTAACCCGTATTAAATAATTATCGGCGACTACCAATGGGTATGCTGACCGGAAGCAATGAAATTTTTTTGTTGGAACGTTCATGGATTGGGGAGTCTGCGAGCAGTACGTCATTTGCAGCATATGCTGAAAATTTATCATCCCCAAATTGTTTTCTTTATGGAGACGAAGTTAAATAGTAACCGGATGGAAAAGGTAAGGAGAAGGTGTGGTTTTTTCAATGGTGTTGATATTCCCGCGGATGGGACTCGAGGAGATTTAAGTATCGACTGGAATGTGAGTCATTTAGTTTCATTGAATAGTTTCTCTAAAAATCATATTGATGTCAAAATTCAAGAAGAGGAAGATAATCCACGATGGAGATTTACGGGTTTCTATGAGGCTCCGAATGTCAGGGAAAAAGCTAAAATGTGGGATTTGCTTCGAGGTTTGGGGCGAAATAACTCACTTCCAGGGTTGGTTGGATGAGACTTCAATGATATTTTGTTTGCAAATGAGAATCAGTGAGGGATTTTTAGGGATGAGGATAGAATGAAGGCTTTTCGTAGAACTTTAGACGATTTCCAGCTGGAGGACATTAGGTATTCTGGGGCCTGGTTTACTTGGGAGAGGGGTCGTGTTTTGGAAAACAATATAAGAGAAAGAATTGATCGAGGCATTGCTACCCATTCATGGGCTTATCTTTTCCCTAATTATTCACTAATGCATATTCCTCACTCTTTCTCAGATAATTGCCCTTTGCTTATTGATACGGCGGCTGGAGTTTCTGGAAAAAAAACTAGTAATTTTCGTTTTGAATCGTGGTAGGTGTTGGAAGACTCATATGATGAAGAAATTAGAAAGTTGTGGGAAGGCAGTTCGAGTTCTTATCTTAATCGTTTAGCAATTCTTGCTAATGGGCTGAAAATATGAGCAGGAATGATTAAGGAAAAAAAGAGGTTGAGATATTAAAAGATTAACAAGGAGATTCGAGGTTTTGAATGAGGTGGACAGAACAGAAGAGGTTTTGGCTGATTTGGTTGATGTCAAATTACACTTGAATATGAAGATGGACAAGGAAGAAATATATTGGGAGCAAAGAGCCAGAGTGAATTGGCTGAAAATTAGGTATAAGGATTAGACGACCGGAGATAGTCTGAGTCTGTAAGAGGTTTAATCATCGGATTTACTGAAGGAAAGATTTAGGATGGCGTTTGAACAGTCAAGAGGTGTGGTGGTTTTTCCAAAGTTTTTCTGTGGGAAATGATGGGGCTGCTAATAATTAATGGAGTGTAATTATGGATGTATGCGATTTCCCAGGTGTCTGTTGCTTTTGAAGGAAGGGGTTTTATTGAATAACTGCTGGAAGATTGAAGTTTCTAGAGCTCCCTCCGGTTTGCACGTTGGATCTTTAGTTGGACTGTTTTCTTTTATGTTTTACTTTTTAGTTTTAGGCTTGCTTGACTGTCCATTTTTTTATTGTTTTTTAGCCTGAATTGGGCTTTCGTTTTATTATGAATAAGGATCCAAATGTGTTTTAAAAAAAAATTGTAATATAATAATATTTACTTATATAATAAGTAAATAAGTAATTATTACTAATTTATGTATTTTATTTTTCCATATGTATTTCACTGTTACCACCTACTTGGCACTTATGATTTAATTACTAGTTTAGTCCCTTAAATTTCCTCTAGTCTATAATTAAACATTTACACTATATTCAATCTAATCCTTATACCTAATTAACCTCAATTCAAGCAAATTCATCTAGCCAAAACCTAATTAACCATTATTAACTAACTTCGTAAATATTTTTAATAAATATTTACGAATTCGTTTTTCAAAAACAAACACTCAAAAATACACTTTTCGATAACAGTAAATTTCGGGTTGTTACAGTTAAATTAGTTATTACTGTAGTTAGGTTTTAATTGCTTAGTAAACCTTCAAACTTTCTTACAGTTACATTTTAATCCTACTTTAATATTATTTAGTTTCTTTACTTTCTTTTGTTAAACTCCCCCTTTTTTAACATTCTTGCGTATTATTCTTGCCTCCATTGTTGTGCAATCCAAGCTTTGGTAAGAAAGTTTGAATTTTATCGATTTTTTTAGGGTTAAAGTTAATGGTGTTTTTGTTTAATTTCTTATTGTTAATGAGTATTTATATATCTAGGTGATGGTTGATGGAAATGATGGGTAATTGATTTTTGGTTCGAGACTAATTTGCAAAATTAGACTAAATTGAATAGACTTAAAAACTTAAGATTGACGCCTTAAGGAAAATCAAGATAAGTGAGATCAATAAGAGATCTTATCGAGCATCAATTTGATAAGTCCCGGATTAGTTGGTGAGGTCGAGAGATAAATTGGACTAATTTGTCGAAATTGGTAAAGTTGAGGTCGAGAGGTAAAGCGAAACCAATTTAGGAGTAAATTTAAATCCCTAATTCGAAAGTCAACCAACCATTCCTTGTTATCGTATTTGATAGTTGTGAAGTTTGCTTTCTTTACAATATAATTCTTTATTAGTTTTAGGTAATTAATTGGTATAATCATACTCTTGACCTACTGTCGTACTATAGTATTTAGCTAGTAGTTAATTAGACTCATTGATTCGCATGCTCTTAGCTTAAGAATTTGCTTAATTGCCGATTCTTATGGGTTCAATCCTTGGATTACTTTAATATTTCATTGGACATTATAAATATTACAACCGACTGTAACACTTAATAAAGCGCGCAAAGTGTGTGTCACACGCATGTCAGTTGTCGCGACATCGAAGGCAAGTATACTCTTTTGGCACGTTTCGAGTTGGTGTCACGACATTCCATAGTGTGTGTCACGACACATAGCGAGACAATATGCTCTTTACATAGTTTGGAGGTGGTGTTGCGACATCAGAGCTGGGTGTTACAACATTAAGAGCAATTCATTGTTAGATCTGATACCCTAAGTGTAGTATTTTCGTCTAAGTACATTTGTAAATTTTCGAATAGATTGATTAATAAAATCATTCATGAATTACATTAATAATTTGCTTATTATCCTCACATGATTTTACACACAAAGCAAAATGAAAGCAAATATTATTCACTCATTGTCTAACGTTAAACTAATATTAAGCAATGTTACGTGATTAGATCGTAATACAAAAATTCAACATTATATAATTGATTGCAAACTAAAATGATTTATATAATTGTTATTATAAAAAATAAAAGGATACGAGGCAAATTCTAAAAAGCTAGTAAGAAAACCAGACTGAATAGAATGATTATGAGGGGGAGGAGAGGACTTCACCACAAAGTCTGTCTACCAAAATTAATCAAATACAAAAATAGATAATCACATAATTAAATATACTTAAGCATTGATTAAATAAATTAAAATTGATTGTTTCAAATCTTCATATTTCTTCTCTCTCCGGGCACGGGACTGATTTATTAAGCTTTTTATTTCTGGGGGGTTATTTACTACTATCTCTCTCTCTCCTATTTCAAAAAACAAAATTACTTTCTCTCTCTAGGGTTTCGAAGGGAAAACTTTCAGAGAACCCCGGAGGGCACTCCCACCCTAACCCTAATTGTAGGGTTGTTACAGCTTACACAACAAGTTTATTGTGGTTATTTGATTCACGAGATTCAATTTGTTTTCTGGGAAGAATAAAAAATAGAGAAGAAATCAAGTTTACTTTAGCTTCTCCAACGACGTTGCGGATCGTCTTTTGATGCAATTTCTACGTTGATTTCATGTTTCTGGTGAGCTTAAACCTATTTTCGTAATTTTCTTTTCGATTTTCTCTTTTTTTTTTTTCTTTTGGTGCCGAAAGGATTGTAGTTGCTTGCGTATATTTTTATTTGTTAGGGTTTTTCGAATTGTTTTTGATTGTTTCGTTCACTGGCTAAACAATTTATAGTAAAAACGAAAAACAAGGCATAAGTCAGAACAAGGAACACAGAGAGTGAGGGGGAGTGTGAGGGAAAAGAGCTAGAGCTGTTAGGTGGATTTGCTCTTAGATTGCCCAATTTATTTGCTAGGAGAGAGCTAGCCATTTTATTTTTGACGATTTAGCATCAATTGATTAACGAATTTTCTTCCTGAGAATAGATGTCTTTTATTTGTTTTCATCTTGCTTACCTTTTCGGATAGGTTTTAGTTCATGGTGCTTGGTAGATGCTGAATGATTGCTAGTATGGACTTAAATGCTTCACCAGTACCTGAAGATGATGAAGAGATATATGAAAGACATATTGAACACTACTCTGCACAAGAAGAACATGTAGGATCTGCAGTTGAAATTTCGCGGCGGGTACTTCTCTGAATCTTTATTTGTTTTCATCTATCATTGATTGGGAATAGTTCTGGCCTTTATTTATTTATTTTGATTTCTGGTAAGCATGATTTAGGCAGGGTCAGAATGAATCATTCTCAGCAATGAAGGATAGGCCAAGGTAGTGTTATAGATGAAACAGATATTTTTTGTTTCATGTGAACATGAGATGCTGAAGTTTTCTGGGTTAATGTAGTTGATTTGGAGTGGTAGCCACTTATTGGCTACTTAAAAAGTTAAAATCTAGTGGTGAAGGGACGTGGTGGCTTGTGTATGCTGAAAATTCTTTCCTCTTCAAAGGATTTATATATATGTTTGTGTTCATAATTTTTTATTGTTATTATTATTTAACATGCAGGTTCGGTTACTCTTTCCTTTTTCATTTTACATTTCCCTTATCAGTTTCCTGTCTAGTTTATTCATGTTATGCTGTGACATTTTTGTTGCACTCTTTAAAAGGTTTTTGATCTTCATATTTTTGCATCACTTTTCATTCATGCATGGTAATGGAATTTGCTTCTTTTAGGAACGTGAAGAAAGACGGAAGAGATTGAGAAGCGACCGATCTGATGACCGGCCAGTCCATGTCTCTCAGCCTCCTGTACATGATCACTTCTATCAAAATAGGAATCCCAGGTCTTATGATAAAAGCAGGATCCCTCCTGGTAAGACCGCTGACATTGCACACTAATTGTTAACTAGTCTCGGGGTTACTTGTAGTGCTTTGAAGTTTATGTTTGGTATTGTTCTGTACTTCTTTTTTATTGTTAGTCATTTCATTTTTATGCTTAAGTTGGTGATTTGATTGGTTTATTAACATTTCAAATTTACGTTGTTGTTTAAGACATCACATTTTTTTTAAAAACCTTTTCTAATCTTTTTGCAGGTTGGCTGGATTGTCCTTCAGTTGGTCAGGAAATAGGCTGTATTATTCCTTCCAAGGTTCCACTTGGTGAATCTTATAATGACTGTGTTCCTCCTGGTAAAAGATACTCTTTTAAGCAAGTGATTCATCAGCAAAGAGTTCTAGGAAGAAAGGTATATGGACAATGTTGCTTTGACAATGTTAATATCTTTTCAATTATCCCATAAAATGCAAATCGGATCTTTTCTGTCATCATATCTATCATATAAGTGGCGCATCTAATTTTTTTGTGAAGGACTAGTCCTCGAATGCAGGTTGATGTTATGAAAATGCATATAGGGACTAAGCTGGTTATATAAAGCTAGGTAGTAGACATGCTTGTATCATTCATGATTTACAAAACTATTTATTTTAAGGATGTGCGACAATGCCTTTGTGCATGTTACACAAATAAGTTAGACATTAGTTTCTGTTGGATAAGACTTGTAAAATGAGTTAGGTAATTGGAGAATAATTTTTACCTTACCTGCATGTTCTGTTTTCAGCTTGGTTTGGTGATTGATTTGACAAACACATCTCGTTACTATCAAACTACAGACCTGAAGAGAGACGGCATTAAGCATGTAAAGGTGAGCATAGGTTTAGTATAGTTTACTGCTTGTCTTGTTGCTTTCAGCTTTGTTTTAACTTTTTCGTTCTTGCTCTAGATTCAATGCAAAGGAAGAGATTCTGTACCTGAGAATGTGGCTGTAAATACCTTTGTTTACGAGGTACTTTTGCTATGTTGTTTGTTTTTCGTTTCTACTAGAATGTCTGCTGTTATCTCTTCTTAAATGTGATTCATGTGATAGTTTCAACTCCCACAGTTCATTTATCAATTGACGACCAAAGTTGTGACTGGTATTATATGATTCCAAGCCAACAAGCTGCCGTCTTGTAATCTCAAACATATGTTAGATGTTATCTCATGATCACCAATCACCCTACTTCTTCTGATTGAACTTGTACTTATTTACATGTGGCATGCCGATTCTAATTATTACAGATTCACAAGTTACTTATTCTAATGTGCTGTACCCAATTAATGCATTTTCCACGTAATTTGTTTATCAGGTGTCGCAATTCCTCCTACGTCAAAAATCAAAGAAATATATTCTTGTTCATTGTACCCATGGGCATAACCGTACTGGATACATGATTATTCACTATCTTATGCGATCACAATCAATGTCTGTTACTCAGGTCAGTTATTCTTTGTTGCATTCATCTTTTAAACATCATTTAGGAATTCATAGTGTAACATCATTTTTTGTTTTACCTTTTGTGCAGGCGATAAAAATTTTCAATGAGGCACGCCCTCCAGGAATCTACAAACCTGACTACATTGATGCTCTGTATGCATTTTATCATGAAAGAAGGCCTGAAATGGTCGTCTGCCCTTCAACTCCTGAGTGGAAGAGGTCTTCTGACCTTGATCTCAATGGTGATGCAGTTGCAGATGACGACGACGATGATGGAGGTGGAGGTCCAGCTGCATTACCTGTACGGATGACCTTGTAGTATTGTTGTTTTTTCATCCTTTTTTTTTTTTTTTTTTTTTTGTATGTATTAGCTTCATAAGGGCTTTAAAAAGTACTTTGATATATCAAGCCTTTTATATCCATTGCTTCTCTTCCATATAGAAGTTAGATTTTTGTTTCTCTTTCATATGGAAAAGGTTAGATTTTTACCTTTTTTATTATCAGAAAATGACATATTTTGATAAATATTATGTTTGGGGTTATCTTCATTGGTAGCATATGTAACTTCTGCTGGTGGTCGGTTTCTTTTTTCTCCCCTAACCATGTAGATTATAGAGGAGGTGTTTTGTTGTGTTATGACAAACTTTCAAATTGTATTAAGGTTTGTTGTTATGGTCTTGCTAATTGATACTGAGGTATGCTTGTTTATGTTTCTTCTAGCTTTATATATCACGTTTCAGTTTTGCTCAAGTTTTGGAACAGGTATTTTGTTTAGATTTCAGCTTTGATAAGTCCTTTTTGATATCAGGAGAATCATGAAACAGATGCAGTGTTGACAAACGATGACATTTTGGGAGATGAAATACCTCGTGACCAACTGGAATCAATGCGGTCATTCTGCTACCAAACATTGAAGTTAAATCTTGGGGTATGCACTTTAAATCAGTATATTTTTAGCTACTTATTCACGTTATTGAGTCTATGAGATTCAGAGAGAACTAGTTTTCATCAAATTTGTGATAGACAACATTCACAGCTTTTTTATCCACCTTTTTTATTGCTTTACTTTTTATGTGATGATTTCCTGGAAGGCACTTAAATGATGAGTTAGTAGGCTTTTTTGCTTTGAATATGGTAGCATGACTTGTAACGGTAATATCTAAATTATAAGAATATTTTCTCTGAATGATAACATTAAGAGAACTTCACCATTTTATAAAGCCAAAACTGTTGAAAACTTGAATATTCTTTTCAGTTAATTCTTTCTCTTTGTGTTTTACTCATAAGAGTTTTGGTTTAACATGAGCTCTGGCATTCCCATTTCTTGAAAGCAGGTTAGAGGACATGCACAATTTCCGGGATCGCATCCAGTTTCACTTAACAGGTCCTCTAGATGTTAATTTCTCTCTTAATATCCTCTGGGATAAAGTGAATGTTGAGCTAGTCCTACTTAGTCTATTTTGTTATTATTATATTTTGGTCTGGAATCTTTATATAAAAAAATGATTTCGCTATTTTTCTGCTTACAGGGACAATCTACAACTTTTAAGGCAACGTTATTATTATGCCACTTGGAAAGCGGATGGAACGCGATATATGATGTTAATAACTGTTGATGGTTGTTACTTAATTGATAGGAGTTTTAATTTCCGAAGGGTTCAGATGAGGTTCCCTGCCAGACACCCAAATGAAGTATGTATTTGCATATCTACTTTTCTTGGGAAAACTTTGGGAATTTAGTGTCTTACAAATCTTATTAATTTGACATAATTTTCAATTTGCAAGGGTATAGGGGAGAGAACTCATCATTTCACATTGCTTGATGGTGAAATGGTAATAGATACCTTGCCAGACTCGCAAAAGCAAGAGAGAAGATATCTCATTTATGATATGATGGCAATTAACACTGTTTCTATCGTAGAGGTTGGTTGTGCTTATTTGTTACAATTTTTTTCTTTTTATTGTCTGTCCAATTTGGCATTGTAACTATATTACTTAACTGATAGTTGAGTTGAAGTCTCTCTATAGTTATTTAATCTTACTTTACTCTAGGCTTCTGAAGACTATATTTTAAACATTTTAGTCGGACTTGTCAGAAATGCTTTTTGTCTTAAGTTTGCTTTAGGTTTTAATCTCCCTAACCCAATTCATGAAAAGCATTATTTTGATTAGGAACTGCTTGTCATTCAATTGGGTAATGATTACGAAGTAAAGTTTGTGAAGGGAGCTTTTGTTGGTTTCCCTTACTGATTTCTGTTGCTCTTTTTCTTCTGGAATTCAACAGTGGAGCCAAGCCATTAAATCTAAGAGTAGATTGAAATTCAGAGACAATGGTTTTTTTTTTTTTTTTTATTTTCAGAATCATGTTTTCTCCGTTTTCTCATAAAAATCTGATGCAGCGGCCCTTCTATGAACGATGGAAAATGCTGGAAAAAGAAGTGATTGAGCCTCGAAATTATGAACGGCAGAACATTTACCAGAGCAGGAATCCTTATTATCGATATGACCTTGAACCCTTCAGGGTACGTATTGAGGAGCACTGATTCTTAATATACTGGTCTATTTCCTACCTTTGTGGAGATAGGCTGAGAATATGCTTAATTCTGTTATTAGGTGCGGAGGAAGGATTTTTGGTTGCTATCCACTGTAAATAAGGTTTTGAAGGAATTTATCCCTAGGCTCTCTCATGAGGCAGATGGTCTTATTTTTCAGGTGATTGAAGAGGATTACTGGATTATGAATCTCAAATCTTTCAGTCTTTTTTATTTTACTAATTCTCTTGTTATGTATAAATGATCTTTTCATCGGATATTTAGTATGTCAGCATTTGTACATATATTTCATCCAACCACATCTTTTCTAGTTTCACACACTATGTCCTGCCCATCCATGCATCTTTAGACTTTGTGGTACTTCTTACACATGCAATGTTATGAAAATCACTGATTTTTTTTTTTCTTGCCAGGGTTGGGATGATCCATATGTACCTCGCACACATGAAGGTCTTCTGAAATGGAAATATGCTCGGCTGAACTCTGTTGACTTTCTATTTGAGGTTGTGCGTCATTTTCCTTTTAATTGGTTTTTTAAGTTAAATTTTGGCTTAAAAAATTTGATGACATTGATCCTAAACTGAAAGCTTTATGCATCTACAGATTAGCAGTGATGATCGTCCACAACTTTATCTCTTTGAACGGGGAAAAAGGAAGTTGATGGATAGGGATACAGTTGAATTCAGAGGTTGCTGTTAATTGCATTTATTGTGTTTTTCTGCTTCATTTGAAGTCATGACCATCGGTATTGATTTTCTTTTCTTGTAATTCTCTGAATTACTTGCAGATGTTTCAGATCCTCCATCTTCATTCTCTGGGAAGATTATCGAGTGTTCTTGGGATCCTGATCAGCAGGTGTGGGTCTATATGCGGATCAGGACAGATAAGTCGACTCCAAACGATTTCAATACTTTCAAGAAGGTCGGTCGGACTGTCTGCCTCATTGCTAAGTTGAGAAATAGTTTTTAAAATATTGTTGCGGAGCTAACTGCAGTAAGATTTTTGTTTATGCAAAGAACAGGTAATGCGAAGTATAAGGGATAATATCACAGACGAAATCTTATTAAATGAGATTAATGAGATTATTCGGTTGCCCATGTATGCCGATAGAATAAGGATGGACAGCAAGGCTTCAGCACGACGCAAGTGACATTGGGTGTGCAGTTGCTTGAGATATTGGTATTGGACGGCTTGGGTGTGCTGTGGTTTCTTATGGCGGTAAGTTAGGTGCATAATGAGGCGGTTGTGTTAAGCAGATGACGATGATGAATCGGGTGGGTCACTGGGATATGGTGTATTGTAATTAAAATCTGTCAAAATCTTTGTGGTGAGTGGTATGATCCAGGCAGCGGTACAATAGTTCTCGAATAGTGTTATGCCAAGTTGAGTTGAAAGGTGGTCTGAGACTGATTTTCTTATAGTTGGCCAGATCAAAGAGGATTTAGCATTGCAGCATGCATGCATTTAGGGTAACCAATGTATATTATTGTTTATTGTTTCATTTTAATATTTTGATCCCTTCCTAGTGCTAGTGGTTGAATTAATTTAGTATTGTTTGGTCCTAAACAACCGCACCATATTGGATCTCAACCCATCACTTAAACCAAATGATAATATATGTCTTAGGGCGTTAGATCTCTTAGACACAGCCAAGTTGACATTGATCTTGCGTTGTCTTATTTTTCCTTTTTCCTTTTTCCCCCTTTTTGATTAAGGAGGCCTGAGATTGTGGTGTTGTCGAATTTGAGTTTCTTTTTGAGATTACATGAATGCATTTAGGACTATGTTATGTTTGGTCTATACAGATTATTATCCGTGCATGCTCAGTTAGCATGTTATGATTTTCGGTATTAGATTTGGTCATCAACAGGATTATTATGCTACTAAACCATTCAAGCATTTTCTATTTCAATTCAATCAATGAGGTGATGCAGCGATTTACCAACTTGGGTGATTAAACTAGGTTTAAAATTATACAAAACCTACTTGTGAGATGACCATCAAAGTGAGGAGTTGAGTTCAAATTAACCACCATAAATTCTGCGTTATGGATGGTAAAGTAGGCATTAAAATACTTTGGGCCAAAGACGATGCTTTCATGTTTTTCAATTTTAGTGAACTTGATTTCAAATTTTGGGCGATTCTTTGGTCAAGAAACTTGTACAAAAGTTGGTCTTGGTCCAATTTTTATTGTTTTTAGTTAATCAATCACATAAGGTGAAGAGAAATAAGCGAGTGTAGCACTGAAATCAAGCATGAATGGGCTCCATTCCTTGGATGAAAACTCAAAAAAAGGGAGAGGTCTTTCTTGCGAGCATTATTTTTTTGATCACCATCTTTCCAAATCCAAGTTCTTTTTTTTTTCAACTCACCATCTTTCGAAGCATTATTGATTGGCTCAACTTGCAAACACACAAAAAAAAAAAAAAAAAAAAGAAAAAAAGGGAGTGGTAAAAAAAAAAAGGAACAAAAGACTCGTCTTTGCCTTTTCCCTACCCCCTTTCACCTCTGAAAAACCTGATGATTCTCATGCAATGTTAATATACAATAGTTGAGGAGCTCCTTTATTGTATTGTAAAATATCAAAGCATGTGATATGAGACAGTAGTAGTATAGGTTTCATAGGCCTTATAATAATAAACCACATCAAAGGCAAGATCTGTTTGGAATATATCTGCAAATCCCTAAGAAGGTTTGCCTAGAAACTCATAATATATCTCTTTGTGACCTGCACTTGTAGTTGAGTCTTGTCTCTGCAAAAAAAAAATCCATATAATTTTGTCTGGCTTTACTTGCATATGTAACAATGCCAAACAATTAATTCTTTCTTGGGATTCCTCCATTCCACTCTGCATTTAAACCTATTATTATGATTATGTAGTCATACTTATTTCCACCTCCAATTTCAGTGGCTTGGACCTATTCATGTGTTACTCCATTTGCTTAGACTAATCATTTTTACTTCTAGAACATCATTGCAGCTGTTCAACTTCAGTCAAGGATTTTATCCTCATCTTTTGGTAAATCCTGGTGGATATTTTAATAATATATTGGTATTTAAGATTTTAATTTTTTGTGATATTCGATGAGAACAATTATTGGTTGATAGAAAACGTAACATTCATTATCTGCCAATATTTTTGAGAAGATTATTTTCATAAGAAATTAATGAAAAAGGGTTTTAGTTCATGTATTTTGCATTGATGATGAAATGAGAAGTTGAGATACAATTATTGTTATTATTATTATTATTTTCTCTTTAATTTTTTTTGGGGGGCATTCCATTCTATTGTCACGCACATGCACCAATTATCACTTTTCTTGCTTTTGTATATCATTTAATTAAACATAAAAATCTATAATATGATTACAGAAATTGAAATTCTTTGCTCCTTTTCGTTTATCACAAATGTTTTTTTATATTATTTTCTGATATAATCAAATCCATCATTTATATTTATTTTACTGTTTATCAAAATTACTTTCTTATTGTTCTCAATAATGTGCATGCAGAGATATTGGTACCCTAAAAATGGGTAAATTTGCTACTTAACCCTTCAACGTTTTATAGAATTATATTTTAGTTTTTAAAAAATTTATGTTTCATCTTCAATTACTTGGTGTCACGTCGGGAATGTTTTCATATTATTAATGGCTAAAAAAACCCCTCTGATTCATATGTTGTTTGCATAGTGTGTGTGGGGCAAAGGGAGTCGATTAGATTGGCTTTTTCTCACTCCCTAATATCTTTGGTAATGATGAGCTTTCCTTTTTTTTCTTTTTTCTACAGTGAAACATGTATTTGCATCTGAGTTTTTTTCTTTCTTTCTTTTTTCCTTTACAGCTTATAATTTTCCTGGAAAAAAAAGTGAAAAGATATTGGGAAGGAAAATAAAAGAAAATGATTTCATACAGATAATCTATGTACGTAAACGTATATCAGAATGAGACTACAGCTTTATCTGCTAATATATATGGTTTCTGTGTATAATTATTTTTCTCCCTTCTCCTAAAAAGATGAGCAAATTAGTTCCTATATATTAGATCAAAGAGTAAATTAATCAGTTCTATTAAAAATCAACATAGCTGACAGAATAATCAAATAGTGACAAATGGTGTGCTATATGTACCTCATCTTGATGTAAACTGACCAATTTTTAACAGTAAAAATGAATTAATTTTTTAACAAAAAGATCAATTTACTCTTGATCTAACATGTATAGATTAATTTATCTAATTTTTTATTAATTTATCGAATAAAACTTATTTTTAACAAAAAAATTAGAAAATGAAAATGTAATGAAGAGGGAAATAAATTTCAATTGGACAATAAAAAAAAAATTGGGACAACAAACATAACACATACAAAAAAAAAAATAAGAAAAGGATTGATTTGAGAGGTAGTATAATATTAGGCATGTAGAGAGAAGTTTTGATGGGGACTAATAAAATAAATTGGAGTATCATACTCTCAATATATATATATATAAGATATGACATGCAAAAGCTAAAATTGAAAAGGATAGGTGAATGTTGGGATAGTGGAACAACAAAAGAGAGGGAAATGGTTGATTGGAATTGGAATGATGGAAAGTGGCCACAATGCTACAATTTTGGTCCCAATTATTTTGGCTACATATCATTTACTCCTTATAACATTATGAATGTGTACTTTTCTTTTTTTAATTTTAAATATTAAAATATACCCATCAATACCCATCATTACATTTTTATACCCATCAAATTTCTATATAACCAATCAACACCAATATTCAGATACTCATTAAAATTTGAAGGGTATTTGGATTTTAACCAGTGTTAATTTTATCATATATTGTTAGGATAATTTTAAAATCTCATCACTCCACTGTTAAAATATACTTAATCATTAAAGGAAAAGTTAATATGATATCGTTAACATTGTTATCACATAAAAAATGGGAAGAGCAATTTTGAGTTTGAGAGAGCCCAAAGGCATTTCCTTAGCTAGATCTTGATAAGGATAACAATATATCCAAGAATCGAACTGGTTTAACTGTTTGATTTTAAGGTTGGGTAAATATAATTTATGTTCGAGGTTTAGTTTTATAGCCTTTAAAAGTAAGTTGTGAAAAACTAATTGGAGAAAAAAAGAGTTAGACGAGAGATCTTTTGGTATCTTTCTTGATCGATTCGCAAGCCGGCCGATGATAATAGCGGATACTTGTTTGGAAGAAAAAAGAGAGGGTTATATTAAGGTTTCTTATGAAGTGAAAAGGGAAAGGTTTAATATTTGATATGAAAAATAAAGAGAAAAAAAGGAATAAAGAAAGGGTTGGGTTTATTTAATAAAGTATTTTTTATATTTTGGAATTATAATTAAATAGAAAAAAATATTAGAGGTAAATTTCATATTAAAACAATAAAAAAAGAGGTGATATGGATAGAAGTGAGGAGGGTGAGAAAAAGAAGAAGAAAAAAGTGGAAGGAGTAAGATGATAGTTGAGCCGAAAACCAAAACCCAATAAAGACAAAGCCTAGAAAGTAGAGAGAAAGAATAATAAAGTGAGACAAAGTGTTAAAATGATATTACTACTTTTTGTAATTTTCTCGCGAAAAGATTTGAGTATCTATCCATTGGAATAATAAAGGACAGTGGAACCTTGACGTTTCACTATTTCATGCAGACAGCCGAAGCTAAGGACTCCCTTTCACTATCCTCTCAGCTCTGCTCTTCACATGCCACTGTTGGATGGGTGGAGACAGTGGTCGACCCACGGTGGCTTGCTTTTTGGTTTACCCGGCGGGGACATATGTTGCTATTACTCCTTGCATGCATGCCCGATAAAGCAGACTTTAAAAATTTGTATTATATTCCCACTTAAAGAAGCAAACCCCACTTAACTAGGCATGGTAGCTTCATCTTAAATGAAAATCCTTTTTCAATTTCAATAATAAATAACAAGGACGTCATGTAATGCAAAAGCTGAATGGCAGGCAAACTGGGAAAACCATGCAAACACAAGTGTGGTATGTACAAAAATTGAAACTTATATTTATTAGGGGTGTAATATAAAAGAAAGAAAAGAAAAGGAAAGCGAAATGTGAGTCAGAGAAGAGTAGGAACTGGCAGCTAGCTAGCAATAGCATTTCAATTCACCTCTAATGAGTGATGGCGTGGTTTGCTTTTGCTTTTGCTTTTGCTTTAGCTTTACCTTTATTTTTTCACAGACAGGAATCTTTGAAAATCTAAAGCATTCCTCTCCTCTCTCACCACAAAGCTGATAGATTGATAAGTTGTTGTTGTAAAAGCAAATTAAAGGGTTTTTGGGTCATGCATCTTCATTTTTCCTAATATTTGCCTGCTTAGCTAAAAGTACGCCCATCCTTTTGACTTTATTTTGTTATGTTTTCACACACACACAAGGTTGGCTTAATTTGGTTTGTTTTTTTATACAATAAATCCAAATTGGGTGATTATTAGTCCCAGGTTGTGACAAGTGGTTAAAGTAAATAAAAACATGATCAAATAATATTCCTCTTATTACGTACATTGGTTTGGTTTTTGGTACTCGTGTGGGCTTGAGACGAGACAAAGTATATGCCCAAAACAGCCATTGGACTGACAAGCAGCGCAGGTGCCCCTGCCTGCCCCTGCCCCTGCCCCTGCCCTCTCTACGCTACGCACATTACTCTTTCACATTTTTCTTTTTCTTATTTCTCTTTTTTCCTTTGCTATTTGCTAATGCCACTCCTTCTCTCTTTATCTTTTTCTCTTTTTCTTTCTTTCTTTCCTATCCTATCAGATACTGTCCATTGCAACTAAACAATTAATTACCGGTTATGAATCCCAACGTGGAACCACCGTCGCATCCTGCATTAGCACCGCCACCGCTACCTCCGCAACCTCACCGTCCTTCCACTTCATGTGACCGTCACCCTCACGAGCAGTTTACTGGCTTTTGTCCCTCTTGCCTCTGTGAACGTTTAGCTGTTCTCGAACCTTCTTCTTCTTCCTCTTCTCGGAAACCTCCTATCGCTGCCACTACTTCCACCGCTACTGCTGCTCTTAAAGCTATTTTCAAGCCTTCTGGTGGAAGTGGTGCTCGACCTGGGTTTTTCCCGGAGATCCGGCGGACCAAGTCCTTCTCGGCCTCTAAAAACGAGGCTTTTTCTGGGGTTTTTGAGCCTCAGAGGAAATCTTGTGATGTTAGGGGTCGAAGTACGCTGTGGTCACTGTTTTATGAAGACGGTGAGAAGGACCTGCATGCTGCTGGGAACGGTCCGTCTTCTGAAATTGTTGAGGTTGAAGGTCGAAATTTGGCTTCTTCTTCGAGTGTTGTTCAAGGTCCTGTTTTTGAAAGCAAAGAAGAAGACCAAACTGAAAGTGAAACCGATCGCCAAGACGACATAGAGATCATAGAAGAACAACAAGTATCCACTGTGCCTGTTGCTACTGCGAGTTTTACTTTAACCCACGATAAAGTTGAAGAAATTGAGCGAGAATACGAAAAGGAATCGTGTCTAGAAGAGGAGCTGAAGCCCATGAAAGATCATATAGATCTTGATTCTCAAACAAAGAAAGCTTCTGGAAGGGATTTTAAGATTGCTGGAAGTTTCTGGTCAGCTGCTTCAGTTTTCAGCAAGAAACTACAAAAATGGAGGCAAAAACAGAAGCTTAAAAAGACAAGAAATGGAGGTGGGTCTGCGAGATTGCCGGTGGAGAAACCGATTGGGAGACAATACCGAGAAACCCAATCGGAAGTTGCAGATTATGGGTTCGGGAGAAGGTCTTGTGACACGGATCCAAGGTTCTCTCTTGATGCAGCAAGGATGTCATTTGATGACCCAAGGTATTCATTTGACGAACCCAGAGCTTCTTGGGATGGGTACTTAATTGGGAGAACGTTTCCAAGAATGCCTACCATGCTTTCTGTTGTGGAAGATGATGCTCCAGTTCAACATGTTATGAGGTCTGATACTCAAATCCCTGTGGAGGATCCACCACCACCACCGGCAGCGGCGGCGGCTATGAGTTCTATTAATGAAGATCAATCACTCCCTGGAGGAACAGCTCAAACAAGGGATTATTATTCTGATTCTTGTTCTAGGAGAAGAAAGAGTTTAGATAGGTCCAGTTCTATTAGAAAAACTGCTGCAGCTGTGGTAGCTGAAATGGATGAAATGAAGTCGGTTTCTAATCTTGATTACAGCAATGGACATAGGGATTCCAATTCCAATTCATTGAGAGATGATTATTCAGATACATTCGAGATTGGTCTTAGAGACAATGCGTCATCAGTGTATGGAAATGGGGAGCGGAAAGGTTCGTCTACTAACAAGTGGCGTAGGTGGAGTAAAGCTTGGAATATTTGGGGGTTTATTCACAGGCGAAGTGTTAATAACAAGAATGAGGATGAAGATAGGTATTGTAGAAGTAATGGCGTGGAGAGGTCCTATTCAGAGTCTTGGCCCGAGTCGAGAGCAGGTTTCGATCCGAAAGTATTGCGGAGCGTAAGCTGGCGGAATAATTCAAGCAGTTTCGGTGGTGCAACTGCAAGGATGAACTATGTTGAGTCGAATGGACAGAGTAAGAAGAAGAGAGAGGAGTTCGTGTTGGAGCGTAATCGAAGTGCAAGATATTCACCAAATGACTTTGATAATGGACTGTTAAGGTTCTACTTAGCACCCATGCAGGGTAGCCGAAGAAGTGGGTCAGGCAAAAACAGGGGAAGCCATGCACATTCAATTTCCAGTAGCGTACTCAGACTGTACTGAATTTTCAGATTCATAAGCTGTTTTTTCTTTGGGTTTAAACGTTGTTAAGTTCACTGCATTTGTTGTTTAACCACATATGACATGCCTTTGGTATTATTCTTGCTGCGGGCTGGTTGGAATTGGAAGGATTAAAAAAACAAACAAAAAAACAATAGCACCCTTAGATTTAATTGTTTGTCTTTACTTGTGAGTGGGCATGCATGCTTGCTTCTTCCACCATTCAAATAACAAAGCTTTTTTTGTTGTTGTTGCTATTCTCTGTGTCTTGTTTCTAATCCTCATTTTTGTCTTTCCTCATGTTGTGTTTTTCATATTTTACCAGACAAGGTTCGGACAAACAGAATATATGTACAGATAAATAGAGCTTTGATTCAGTTTGGTTTTTATGTTATTTCATTGTCTCACACAATTAAAGTTGGCTGGTAAAGGCTGCAATTTTTAAAGAGTATGTTTCCTCGTAGCATTTGGCATGTTGTGGAAGTGGGTGAGAGGATGTGGGCTCACCTCATGCTCCTTTTTCTTTAGTTATTCAAGTTTCATTTTGTCACCAAAAATGACCAACTTATGCCCTTCTCCGTATCAACCAAGTCCATGCACACTCCAAATGGATCCTTACCAGACAACTTTATGTCATGTTAAAGCTCATAAACAACAACAAAAGATGTTCCAACTTAAAAACAGTTTTAGCTCACAAGAATTGCGGAGATAAGCAAAAGTGTTATGTTTTCTATTTTTAAAATATTAGGCAGGATGTCAAGCTGGTATTAATAATCATTAAGGGAAAATTCAGTGCATGAGTTATGCAATAAATGGTGAAGTAATGATGATGATGCTTATTATTATTCCTCCATTAACAAAGGTTAATCTTCTTCCCTTTGTTATCGGGATGCCGAAAAGGAATCTAAACAAAACAATCTTTGGAGTCAAAAAAGATCATGCTTTCTCCATTAACGACAAAGCTTTTTTATGCCTCTCAAGTCAAAAAGGTGACTAGGAAAATAATCCCACCATGTTCCTTCGCAGAGTGGATTGGAATTAAGGAGATATAAATTTATTTGTCTTGAAACAGATGAATAATTCTTGTGCTGATCTCAACTTGGGGGATCAATAAATGGGTTTTATGTTTTATGCTATATGGGGTCTGTTTTCGGCCTAGTTTAAAATTATGAGATGGGCATAAGAAGATGGCTGGTAGCCCATATGTCACCCAATTCCTACCCATCTTCTTCAACAGATAATGAATTCTCCAAATCCAGTATTCCCACTATTACACTTACTCCTCAAACTTTCACCACTAAGGATAATTAATCATGACATTAATATCTTCCATCAATTGCTCATAATTTTAATTAATATAATCATAAATTTATACATCCTATCAATTTGATTTTGATTTAACAAATTTAGTTCGCGACATTTGTGTAAACGTTGAGATTAAATTTGTTACTTTTTTTAGAATAAAAATTAGACTGATAAAATATATAAATATCGAGAATTAAATTTGTTATTATCTAATCAAAATTATGTACAAATTGAAGTTAAATTACTCCAATTTTTTTATGAAGGACCAATTTGCTCAATGTCTAACTAAACTTTCAAACCCTCAACTAACTAAAAATTATTATATATCCCATTGGGTACATTCTCAAAAGTTTTCAAATCCAATATCAAGCAATGGGTAAAGTTTACATGTTGAATTATTTTATTTTTCTCTGGTTTCAAAACAAACTTGTTACCAAATAAATTTGTCTTGCTGCTTATAGAAATTATAAAAAAGGTGGGTTAGGCATTATCTCCCAAGAAAACTTGAGAATCACTCCCTACAAGATTAGTCCACCTTGAAATAATTCTCTCACCAATTAGCACCTCTTCTCCACCTATAACCTCTCTTCTATACCACTAATCACCAAAATATTTAACCCATATATGCTGACATAGAAAAGCATTAGGCATGACAGAATTATCTCCCAACATAGTCAGTCAACTTCTGAAAATAGTTACCATAGCCAAAAACTGACAAGATAAAAATCAGTGTGCATGTTCACCATCAAGTGCACCAACAATTTAGTCAAAACTAGAAAAACAGTCGCATTCTATTGGCTTGGATAAACTTTATCTGTTGCACTGAAAATGAAACAAAATCTACCATACGTGAGGGGTTAGTGATACACTTTGGAGTACATTTTTAGCAAGATTAGATTCAAGTGGACTTGGACTAGTGATTTCATCATAATCTGATTGGGTTGAATTTGGGGTTTGGAGGAGATTAGAAGGAGAGAGGAAGGCACAAGGGAAGGGAAGTTGGTTCCATGCTCTAGGTTGGGGTTGGTTTAGTCTTTGCTTTCAAACAAGCCATTCTATTAATACGATACCCTTTCTGAGATCCCATTTGTCAACTCTTTGTTGATAATTCACTGCCATTTGCCCTACGTACTTCACCCACTTTTATTTATCACAAACCTGCTAACATTAATCCTGTCTAATACCTCCATGGAACATGTGACCAACCACAGTTTCTTTTTTACCCTCTTTACCTGAGACAAGGAAAAACACGGATTTTCCTGCTTCTTCTCTATCGCTCCATAGCTTAACATGGTGATGTGTCTATGTCGATCACCATTTTTGCCTTTCTAGAAGATCATATCAGTGGTAAAAAACTGATGTTTAAGTGTTACTTGTTCAGCTTCCACAACACTTAAAAAAATTATGAATTGTGATGAATTTAATCTTCAAAACTTTATATGAAGATTCTCAAAAAATTGTTACATTAATGTTGAGAAAAGCACTAATTTATAAAGCTTAAAGAAGACAAATTCAACTTCTTTTGAACTCCTTCTGACTTGATCAAATTTAGCTTTAGCTAGCTCGTTCTATTTCTGGCTTTTATGTGTTAATTATTAAAGTAGCTAAATGGGACAAAGATGATCAAGGAGATAAATAGCTAAAAGGTGGGTCAAAAAGAAAATTAATGACCATAAGTTTCAACCAACCTAATTTCTGATTAAGTTTGTAATTAGATACAATCAGCATTAACTTCAAATTATGATTTGGTCCTTTAAAGCAACTTTATGTAAAATGCAAGAAATCATGGGAGAAGCCTTGTTATTTCTCAAATAACCCTTGTTTCTAAAGGATACATTCATCCACCTAACCAATGAAAAACGACATGGCAGCAATTGGTCTATCATCACCATTTAAAACGAGCGTGTTGGCCAGTCCAAAGCCAAGGGGAACTAAGTGATCAAACAATTAAAAAACAAAAAGATTAAGAGAAGGAGAGAAAATGAGCTCTTTGATTCGAGTACTAGTTCTGCTTGCATTCCTTTTTCCTGTTCTTGTCGACTGCGCCGTCCGACATTACAAGTTCAATGTAAGTTCATTAGTTGATTGTCAATGAAAATGTGTTCTCGCTTGCCTAGCTAGGAAAAATCCTTATACACCAATTGAGTTTATGGTGGTAACATGAGCAGGTGGTAATGAAGAATACAAGTAGATTATGTTCAAGCAAGCCTATTGTAACAGTCAATGGCAAGTTCCCAGGACCAACCTTATATGCCAGGGAAGACGATACAGTACTTGTTAAAGTTGTCAACCATGTCAAATACAATGTTTCCATACACTGGTGAGAACCCAAATCTTTGTTCTTCTCCAATTTAAATCACAGTTCAGGAATCACATAACTTTTGCATTCCAGGCATGGCGTGAGGCAACTAAGAACAGGTTGGGCTGATGGGCCAGCATACATTACACAGTGTCCGATCCCTACCGGGCAAAGCTATGTTTACAACTTCACCATTACAGGACAAAGAGGTACACTGCTTTGGCATGCACATATTCTGTGGCTGAGGTCCACAGTCCATGGAGCCATTGTAATCTTGCCTAAACGTGGTGTGCCTTATCCATTCCCAAAACCACACAAGGAAGCAGTTGTTGTATTAGGCGAGTGGTGGAAATCTGACACTGAAGCTGTGATCAATGAAGCACTTAAGTCTGGATTGGCTCCAAATGTCTCGGATGCTCACACAATAAATGGACATCCAGGACTCATCTCTAGTTGTCCTTCACAGAGTACTAACTTCTCTTTCCCTTTGTATATATCGTTTTAAGAAGCTAAGATCTTTGACATAGAATCTGTTTCAATCATATTCAGGAGGTTTCACATTGGCAGTTGAAAATGGCAAGACCTATCTGCTACGCCTCATCAATGCTGCACTTAATGAAGAGCTGTTCTTCAAGATTGCCGGGCACAAGCTCACTGTGGTGGAAGTTGACGCCACATATGTTAAACCGTTCAAAATTGACACGGTTGTAATAGCCCCAGGACAAACCACCAATGTCCTTCTCTCGGCTGATCAAAGTTCTGGCAAGTATTTGGTAGCGGCTTCCCCTTTTATGGACGCTCCCGTTGCAGTCGATAACCTGACAGCAACAGCAACCGTGCACTACTCAGGCACTCTTGCCAATACCCCCACAACTCTCACCGCCCCACCACCAAAAAATGCCACAGCAGTTGCCAACAACTTTATAAACTCTCTTCGTGCCCTCAATTCCAAACAATTCCCTGCCTTAGTCCCACAAACTATTGATCACAATCTCTATTTCACTGTTGGACTTGGGATTAACCCCTGCCCTACATGCAAAGCTGGTAATGGCAGCCGGGTGGTAGCTTCTGTTAATAATGTGACATTCACTATGCCTACGACAGCCTTACTTCAAGCACATTTCTTCAACATTAGTGGGGTTTTCACCACTGATTTTCCGGCTAACCCACCGCACAAATTTAATTACTCGGGAACTCCACCAACCAATTTGCAAACGATGACTGGGACAAAGGTTTTCAGGCTGGCTTATAACTCAACGGTGCAACTTGTTTTGCAAGACACTGGGATCATAGCCCCTGAGAACCATCCCATCCACTTACACGGATTCAACTTCTTCACTGTTGGGAAGGGGCTTGGGAACTATAATCCAAAGACAGATCCTCAAAACTTTAATCTTGTGGATCCTGTTGAGAGGAACACAGTTGGAGTACCAGCTGGTGGATGGGTAGCTATCAGATTTCGTGCAGATAACCCAGGTACATTAACAATGTTGTGACTTGTGAGTTGTGATACGTGGGTAATCTTTTTTTTTTTTTTCTCCATGTTTTTAATCATAATTTTTTTTTTCCTGAAATTTCAGGAGTTTGGTTCATGCATTGCCATTTGGAAGTGCATACGACATGGGGGCTTAAGATGGCATTCTTGGTGGAGAATGGAAAAGGTCCAAATCAGTCACTTGTTCCTCCGCCGAGTGATCTTCCAAAATGTTAATAATGGCAGCAGCATCCCCTTTTCCACATTGAAAGTGTTCGAAGAAGACACTATGAAACGGAAGTATTTAATAATAAGCAAAGCAAGAGTTGAGAATGAATTTGTTTTCTTGGGTAAATGAATCAACTTACTCAAGCGTCTATGAATAACATTTGTATAAGCATCGCTATTTTTTCTATTATTATGTTATTTTCTTCTTTTTTTTTTTGAAATGAAATAAAAATTCTGTATAGGATCCGATTTCATTGTAACCTGGCAACCACAAAATTCGTATATTGGTATCAGAGGTGGATCAAGGTGATCTATCTTTAGTAGTATTTAAGTACAAGTACGGTTAGTTTAGTATTTCATTAACGCTCATCTCTCATTTACTGAATTTTTCATGACAAATACGACATGCAACTGTACTTTTCTATAGATATACACTTAAAATAGGTATACACAAAATGAAGAATGGAAACAAATATTTTCAATTTTTATTTCTTTGATCTAATCTCTTTTCTTATTTGTAATTATATTTTATTGCTCATTTTAATTTTTCAATCTCAAGGTAAAAGAATTTGTAAAAATGCATGAATTAAACCAAATCATATTGAACGCATTTTGAATCAATTTTCATGTAAAAATACTTTTGAAAATGTTTTTCTTTCCAGAAATCAACTACGTCAACATAGTCCAAATGAGAATTTCCCATGATTTCGAGTTGTTGAAGACCAGCTAACAACAATGCTCGAGCACTCGTTGGAGGCTCTTTAAAAGTACAAATCATATTTAAATCTCCAATAATCATATTTATCAAGTAATCCACAGCCTTATTCTATTCTCTTGTGAAAGACTGGCAATACTTTTAAAAATATTAGACACAACTAAAATAAAATATTAATCATAAATATTTAAAAAAAAAATATGTGCATGAAATGATTTAATCATAAATATAAACCCTAAAATACTCAAACATAACTATCAATATACCAACCTTTAGGGTTAATACCACCAATCATTGTTGAAAGTTGTGTCCAGCAACATTATGATAATTTGTACAAAATATAAAAACAGAAAGCTATGCACTACCAATTTTGTACATTATTAATTTGCCAAAGAATTGGAATCTTTCCACAAGTGGAAACATTTCTTCTTTGTTTAAGCAATAATCATCATTCCCAACAGCCCCATATATATTAGAAAAATAAAAAACCTTTGGGAATATATGTAATTAATTAAAAAAGAGTGGAATAATTGAAGGTACAAACACTTTTTTGAATATAATGTATAATTATTTATAATATTTTTTTAATTTATAAATAAAAGGATAATGCATTTCATCGTAATTAAACTCACATTTTATTGCACTGACAACAATATTGATACTAATCGAATTAAGACTCAGTTGACAAAAGTTGTATTAATTTTAAAAATAAAGTTATTAGTGGAATAGACTTAAGCCTAATATATATGAAAAAAACGCGGTAATTATAATTTGTTTAAAATTTTAATGTAAAAGAGTTGTGTTAAATTTTTTTAAAATTGTGCTAATTTTATTATGTAAAATAGCATTATTATTTGAATAGAACTTTAAACATAAAATATAAAAAATTTATGATAACTATAATTATAATTTAATTTACAATTATTAGTTAAAAATTATTTTTTAAAATTATGCTAATTTTATTGATGTAAAATAAAGATATTACCTGAATAGAACTATGAGTATCTTAATTAATAATAGAATTATATACCAATTAATATTTAAGTTTAGCTTTATAAATAACATCTAAGAAAAATTAGAGGTAAAAATTGGAGATTTTTAGCATTAATAAGTTAAAATTGCTTTTTTTTTAATCTATGTATTATTTATTTGGTGCAGGTGAAAAATACTTTGTGAGTTTATTTTGAATTGCAACAATCGGTTTTTAATCAATATTATTATAATTGATGCATGTTGTTTTACCTACTTTTTTTTTTCAAATTAACATTATAGTTTATTTTTTTATATAGTTCAAAATTTGTATATTATTTAAAAATTAAGAGAAATTATCATTATCAACGATAAATAACAATAATTAAAAAACATGTTATTTAAAAACTAAATAAAAATCAAACACACAAAATCTCATGCAACGCATATGACATTAGAAACTAGTATATATAAAAGCAAGAGTTTGAAGAAATATTTGAACCAATGAGAATACCCTTTATTCTTCATCTTATTACTAAATTGACATTTAAAAATAATTATAATTTAATTTAAAATTATTATTTAAAATTTTTCTTTGTTAATTTTAAAATAGAATTATTACTTAAATAGAACTCTAATCATAAAAACATAAAAAAATTGTGATAAATATAAATTTAATTTAATTTACAATTATTTAAAAATAATTATAATTTATTTAGTTAAAAAAATTATGTTAATTTTATTTATGCAAAATAGAGTTACTAATTGAATAAAACTCTATTACTTTGGTAAGAGTATTATTTTTTCAGCATATTCTTGTTTCATGGGACTAAAACTTTAGTCTGACAAACCATGCGACATTACGTGATTACTTTGCTTCAAATCTGTCTAAGTTAGTTTATCTCTCGAAACAAAAATGCTACAATAAAACTAAGCACACCAAGTGTTTGAGTAAAAGTTCTTAAAATGTTTCTATTACTTTGAAGAATTACAATTGAGTGATTTTCAAATGACAAGAACTACCTCTATTTATAGTTGAGCTCTTCCAAATCCAACGATACTGTTTAAATTACATCAACGATTGAGATTAAAGCCTATCTACAATATGAGAGTGGTAAAAGATTTAAATTCTATCCAATTTTATCTGCAAAGATTTACAATATTTATTATGGTAATTTGTTTCAAGTAGATGAGTTTCTTACGTATTCCACAAATTGAGTCAGCTCATGTGTTTCAAATAAGTCTCATTTAATCAATTGACCTCCAAAGATCGTTCTATACGCAATGGTCATTGACTTTGATTTGCGGCCAATGACAACAATGTATGAGTTAGTTATAAATTAAACTCAATTAGTAATTTTTAACTACTCAGGGGCTTATTTTGAGAAAAGAGAAGGAAATTTTTTTGCTTATTTTGAAGAGATTTTGTTTTTTTACAAGATTTTTTATTCATATTTTTAATTTCAAGTTTAAATGTATACCAATTATTCTTTATTTTATATTTAACTATTATAAAAATATACGAATCATTTTGTTGAAATTGATTCATATATGTTAATGTAAGACATACATGATAATTCACGTTAATTTTTTACAATATAAATAAATTAAAAATTTAAAAAAATTACTTTTTAATCTAACATGTATATCGAGGTATTTTTAAGGGTGTTTGATGTTGAACGGGTAGGAGCAATGGAATTGGATGTGTTTGTGAAAAAGACAGTCATGAATTAGGTTAGGGAGGCTATCGAAATCATTGACTTGTCAATTTTAATTAAACAAATGGGACCCAGCAATGAAAATATATATGGATTTTGTTACGAGTATTTTTCGACAATTTAAAAATAATAATTAATGTCCAGGAAAAATAGGCTCATATAAATAATTTTGGGTGAGTTTGTAAATGATTTTAATCACAGGGTGTAAGCAGCAAATTGACTTTGTACCAAACACTAACATTTAGGAATAAAAAAAGGGGGAAAAAGTAAATATACCAATTTACCCAAACTTTATAAATTGACACATGATTACATCAAATATCTCACACTGATATGTTTTTCTTTAAAACTCTTCATGTAATAGTTTATTTCTTTCCTTTATGGCACTCATGGAAAGCAACATCCATTATGTTCTGCTAATAAATATTCATTTTATATTATTAAGAAGTCAAGATGATATTTATAAAAAATAATCCTAAAATGTGGTCATGGCGAAGTCAGGGCTGGTAGGTGGCCCGCCCCTTAAATTAGAAAATTATTATTTAAGTCCTTATAATTTTTTTAAAAATTTTAAATTAATAAAAGTAAAATTACACTTTAGCCTCCCCTAAAATTATAAAAATTTGATTTAATTCTTTACAAATTATAAAGATCCTTAAAAAATTATTCTGGCTTCACCACTGAATGTGGCAATTAATATGTTTGGTCATAACCAATACAAACTTATTTATTTCATATATATATCTTAACATAAATTTAAATTTGAATTAAAATCAATTAATTACTGTACTAAAATATGTCTAGTGATTTAAATAAAAACTTTCGAATAGTTTAGTGATTATTTTGTAATTTTTTAAAGTTAGATGATTAAAATATGAACTTACTAATAATTTAGTGATTTTGGGTGTAATTTATCCATTTAAAAAAAAATCATGAAAATCAAAATTAAACCCGAGTTATATGAGCTATGCAGTTTCCATTAGCCAAATCTATGTGCTAATCACAGGTTTAGCAACAAAAACAAGAGGGAAATCCCTATTAAAAATGGATGACAAGAGACAAACATGTCACGTGCGACAGCTAAATGTCAGTACTCGGCGCCATTGCGAAGGTTGGTGTCTTCTCCTTCTGCTTCACATAAAATCACTAGAAAACACAACACTCACCCACTTCCTTTCACGACCCTTGTCCCTTTCATTTCCTCATTCTCACTTCTCATTGGCTTCCACTCAATTTTTACCCCCCCCCCCACCAAAAATAAAAGAAAAAAACTTTGCTTTGGCCGCAACAGTAGTCCACAATCTCCATTTTCACTGCTCACAACTCCCCACCTTTGGTCCCTCTCTGTGTTGCTTACACATAAGCAATAGCATAGTTCTGTTTCTGTTTCTTCTCTTTGCTTCTGCTTTACTCTATAAAGATTCACTCACTTATAACACTCCCCTTCTCTATATCCTCTCTGTTTCTTTTCTCGCTTGATGGATTTCAAGTATTCTTTTTCCAGCTTTAATCTTTCACTTTATGAGTTAAGTTTCCGAATTTTAATGTGCATATAGATTTTCTTGTTATTCGGTATGATTTTAGATCTGTTATGGATGTCTAAGGCTTTCAAGATTTGATACTTCTTTGCTCATTTAACAAGCCACTTCCCTACATTTTTTTTAAATCCTTGAGTTGCTCCATTTCAAAGTGGGAGAGAAGCAAGTTTTTTTTTTTTTTTTTTTTTTTTTTTTTTAAATCATGATGAATCGGGGACTTGAAGTTCTATCTCAAACCTCTTACTTACAGACTTGGAATTGGTTGTTTCAAGAGAGCAAAGGAACAAAATGGAGTGCTGAAGAGAACAAGTGTTTCGAAAATGCTCTAGCTTTATATGATACAGACACGCCTGACCGATGGTTTAAAGTGGCAGCAATGGTTCCTGGAAAAACCGTTGAAGATGTCATCAAACAGTATAGAGAATTGGAAGAGGATGTAAGTGATATAGAGGCGGGATTGATTCCAATTCCTGGGTATACCACTGATTCTTTTAGATTGGAGTGGGTTAATGATAGTCAGGGCTTTGATGGAATTAGAAACTATTATACTCCTGGTGGTAAAAGAGGGTCAGGGTCTCGACCTTCTGATCATGAAAGGAAGAAAGGGGTGCCATGGACTGAAGAAGAACACAGGTAAGTTGCTTGCTTGGCCTTTTCGATTATTTATATCTTTGCCAATTTTTTTATTCGTTTAATGATGATTGGGTAATATGTAATGTTTATCTGTAGAGGGAGTAAATTCTGTATTTTGACTTGTTTGGCATCCTCTAGCAACTGAGCTTATGATGTTTTATCTGATGATTACTGATAGGCAATTTCTAATGGGTCTTAAAAAGTATGGTAAAGGGGATTGGAGAAATATTTCACGCAATTTCGTGATGACTAGAACACCAACTCAGGTGGCAAGCCATGCTCAAAAATACTTCATTAGGCAGCTGACGGGTGGGAAGGATAAGAAGAGGACCAGTATCCATGATATCACAACGGTTAACATCCCCGATACTCTCTCTTCCTCACCGGATCACAGCAAGCCTTTGTCTCCAAACAATTCTTCTGCAGTCATACAGTCACAGCAGCAGTCGAAAGTACCCAGTGTAACAACTAAAGAGCTATTTGATTTTGAGTGGAAGCAACATAATGAAGGGGTTGCAGCCATGGTTTTCAATCAGACAAGTACTGGTAACGCCTTACTGTCCCCCTTGCGTGGGATTTCTTCATATGGAACCAAGCTGGAGGAAAAAAAATTGCCAAGAGGAACACTTCCGAGATCTCAGTTTGGATCTTATAACACTCTTTTCCAGATGCAGTCAATGCAACATCAGTAAATTCATGGAGGACGTGGGAAGAGTTCTCTGAAGGCATTATTATGAATTACCGAGATGAAGTTCCAAGTGATTTTCAGCTAGCTTTGTCCAAGCCACATGTGTATATGTTAAAGATGCAAATTAGTCCTAGCTATCACTTGAAAGAGTGGTCTGGTAAGGTGGCTTTTGCGATTTATCATTCAAATTCTGAACCACTGAACCAAAATATCTTTGGGGGCTTCTACTAATAGTAGTCGTGTGTCTGCATTATCTGTTTAGATTGATTTCATGCGTCCTATAGAATGCCCCCGTGAGGGCCTGTGTCTTGTGCAAAATGACAGACTGTACTACAAAGGCCAAACTCTAATAATTCATGTTTTCCTGGCCACAACTGTGAATGTGATGTTTTTATTCGCATCTCATCATAGACAAAGTGAAGAAATGAAAGGATGTTCTTTGTTCTTTTAGCCACAATTCCTCTATCTTCTTCTCATGCATGGTTAAAATGTCCCTGCTTTTCGCAAATTCAAGTTTATGTTAATGGCAAACTACTTAATCTTCAAGGGAAATAAATGGTAGGTTGATTAGGTGACTGATCTTGATAATAGAATCTTGGACTGAAAGCCTATAGTACTAAGAGCCACTAATTCAAGCATCTCATTCTTCATTTCTCCCTTTCCATTACCTGCATGGGATGAGAATAAAACGTTTTATTCTTTCATTTGTTCCTTATATTGCTTAAGATCATTCTGTCATTCAAAAGACTTCAGATTCTTGAAATCCCTTTTTATGGTTCTAGTTTTTCATTCAGCTAAAAGCACTTGAAAAATTTGAAAGAATTTTCTTCCTGGTTAGTGCAGTGCCGTGAGTGATCCTGATGTGACCTGTAACCAATGTTATAAGCTTACTGTTCTGAGAAAATAGTCACTAGGATACTGGAATTCTAAGAAATATATTATTTTGCTTTTTTCTTGGTGAAAATGACAAACAGGTGGGGTAGAAAAATGAACAGAAAAGCAAAGAAATCCGTTCATCTGAAACCCGTTTTCCTGCAAATATAATTGTCTAGTTACTGTTCAGGTAAAAGAAAATATAGGATTAGTTGAAATTTTTGGCAAGCTGCTCTTGGCATGATGTGGCTCCATTCTTTTGTTGTTTGGTTGCTCTCATTGAATCAAAGTTTCATGAGAAGCCCAGTGCCCACCGTCTTGGTTGCAAAGTGTACATATAATTTTCAGGTCCCACCTACTACTATTAGACATACAATTTAAGGCAACATGGAGCGATATATAAAGTACATTGCACTTCTTTTTTCCCTCTCATTATTGTCCACTTTATTTCTCTGCAAGTTGCACATGAAATTGAAATGCACTTTGGCCACTTCATTCTAATTTTTAATCACGCCATCCCAGGAGGGTTAAAATAGCAGCTGCAATGCTTAATGATCGTTATTTGCAGTTTTGCTGTCATCGTTCACCACTGAATCTGACATTTGCTGCAGTAAGTTTGCAAGCAGAAAATGACAGCACCCTGTTAAGAATCTCCTCTCCTTCTCTTTTGGTGAATCGTTGTAGGACCAAAGACAGCAGAGAGTGGGGCATACCTTTTTTGAAGAAACAATCCACCCCACCCAAACCGTAAAAAGGAGAAGGTAATACAGGTTTCTACATACGCAGGCCTATACGCAGGGAACCATGGCAGGTTGTATCAGCTATTACAATCTGGCCGTCGAGAAAATTTCAATGTATGTCTTCTTCAACTATGCCACGTAGATGTAGGGGATCATATTCATATTACTCTATACACAGTGATTGGGGAAATCATTATCTCGCTACAAACTCAGTCCATTTTACGGTCATACATAAAGTTATAAAGTCAACTTTTCCAATCAATATTTTATTCAGAATAGGAAGTGGTCAATTCTCCATATTAATAGTGGATCAATACATTGAGAACGAGAACACAAGTGACATATAAATTTCTCTCCCATGGAACTACCGCAACACATGCACCATCCTTACCTTGACCCATCATTTAATTACATCCAGAAAAGAAAAAGAAACAAAAGGATCAGAGGAAGAGAAAAGGAAAATGGAAAGGAACACATCATCATAGACTCAATAGTTTCACTTATCAATCACTGTTTCCATCATCTATCGCTTATTTGGACTTGAAAGGAATGGCTCTGATCACTATTTGGTGGTATAAAGCAGCCAGGGCTGCTCCAATCAAAGGTCCGACCCAGAATATCCACTGCAACCAAAGAGGATTTAGCATTAGAGAACCTTTACAATCAACTTTTTTTTTTTTGGCTAAAATATAATAATCTGGTTGTTGAGCTGGTAAAAATACTAGAAAAGATGGGAAGTTGGGAAGACTTACATGGTCATCCCATGCTTGGTCCTTGTTGTATATAAGAGCTGCGCCAAGGCTTCTAGCAGGATTAATGCCTGTTCCTGTAATGGGAATGGTTGCCAAGTGTACCACGAAGACTGCGAACCCAATAGGCAAAGGTGCCAATATCTAATATTCATTCAAATATTAGAAACAATAACTTCGAAATGATTAATAAAAAGGAAAGCTAACTGTAATTCTGCTTACAGGAACGTGGGAGTCCCGTGCATTACGCTTAGCATCAGTGGCAGAGAAGACAGTATAAACAAGGACAAAGGTGCCGACAATCTCAGCTCCAAGTCCACTAGTCTTGCTATAGCCTGAGCTAATAGTGTTTGCACCACCGCCAAGCCTTTCATACTGAGTCTTTTGGAAGCTCTTGACGACAGCAGCGCCACATATGGCTCCAAGACATTGCATTATCATGTAAAAGACTGCTCTAGTCAGCGACAACTTCCTTGCTAGCAACAGCCCGAAAGTCACTGCTGGGTTAATGTGACCCCCTGCACCATATATCATCCCCGAATACTGTTAACCATATAAAAAATCATTTCCAAGATTAATTGAACTCATTAAGTAATGTGTACTATTGTACCTGAAATGCCAGCAGTGCAGTAGACAAGAGCAAAGATCATGCCACCAAAAGCCCAAGCAATGCCCTGAAACCCCACAGTTGAACACTTGTGTGAAGATTTGGCAACACCCATTACAGTTAAAACAGTGATGTAAAGAAACAAGAAAGTGGCCACGAATTCTGCAATGCCGGCCCTGTAAAAGGACCATGAGGATAACTCGCCAGGCTCGAAAAGTGGAGCCGCAGGTGGTTCCTTGTAGTCCTTGTCATCTTGGGTTTGAGCAGCTGTTCCAATAGGCTGTCTCTCCCTGTACTTGTTTGCTCCCAACTTCACATCTTCGTATTGTCCTTCCATTTGTGTTGCTCAGTGAAGGAAATTGGTAAAGTTGGATGCTTTGCTTTCTCTCTATATACACATGCTAGTCTTAGAGATGGGCATAGAGGTAGGGTGGGATATTTGTAACGTGACTTGGAGACAAAGATTGAGTGACTGTAAGCTGAAGAATTTCTTTGGTGTTTTCTCATTGGTTAAAGAGGAAAATTGAACAGTGCACTCCATAATCCACGCACCTTAAAAAGGTGGTTTCTTTGCTGGATGTCCCGTAAAGGTTTTGGATGTCATTGTCTTCCTAATGGGGGATTTTTCACTTCACTTGAAATTGCAGTTATTCTTAACTTTTAATAAAAGTATGTAGCCTTTTTCTCGCAATATCTACCCACAAAGATGGTTCCTATTATTACTTCCTAATGATCAAATTAAAAATTGCCTTTACCTTTTAATTATTTTTATCCAATATTGTAACATTTCGGCTTGCATTGTTAGAACTAAGATCCATAATAGTGGAATAATTGAATTTTATAAGACTCTCATCTAGTTCATTAAAATGGTGTCTCAGATCGATACAAATTTTCATGATTCGATAACGTTATTATTAAATCATTACAAAATTTCATGAGAATTTCCAAAATAAGATAATACGAGAAGACAATGAATTTCATATGCTACACACACCATCTTTCAAATAAATAAACATGGTAGGAAAAAAAAAAGAACTTCCATGTGAAGAAAAGAATCAGTTGCTACCCTTGAATCATCACTTATTCAAGCAACAAAGTATATGTGGTATGCGAAACTACAGAGTATACATTATCATTACAATATTTAATTTCACCCATCACACTGTCAATCATTTTCTCCACATTACTTCCTCTTCCACAGAAAGAAAGAATTTTACTTTTATGCTCAGGGAACTCCCAAATGGGTGAAGATTTTGGCTTTTCTTTTTACAAATACAGTTATTATTCTAAACAATACATATCCGAATCAATTATAATAAAAATAAATTGAAATCATTGAAATGAGTTCATCCATACTTAAGAGAAAGGTTTGATCCGCAGGTTCATCTGTGTAGTAGTTATGAACCTGCGTAGTAGTGTAGTGTATGATCCCAATATTGTAATGATAAAAAACAAAAAGAGTAGTCTCCAAATATCAATAAAGCAAGGCAAAATTGTTAAATAAGATATCACTAAGCGAAATTACAACAGAGATCAGAAACAAACTAGAACAACCAAAAAGTTCAATACTAGGAACGTGTTTGAAGCTACTGTATCCAAAACTTAAGCTCTTTGATCATTGCTTATAAGTAAAGGCAAAAACCAAAAGATTGAATGAAAGAAAAGAAAGGTTGTTCACCCACCAGATATGGTGACGATTGAAACTATATTGCAGCTGAATGAACTCACCTTACATGAGCACATGATGCTTCAAACAAGTTAAAGAGGGGTAAAGATCCACTCTATGCATGATTGTAGTGATGCAATTTGTATAGTAGCACTTTGCCGGCGGCGTTTCCAACAGCCATGAAACCACCACCAGGACTGAAATCCAGACAGCGGGGATACTGTAAATTCTTATTCACTGGAGGCCAATTAGAGTAGACTGTAAATGATGGGACATGTATCAGCTTTAAACTGGTTTTCTTCATGGTAGAACAGATAGCTAGTATTTGAGCATCACTATTAAACTTCATAAAATCGACTTTGGTGGTTAGATTCTCGACAGTCTTGATTGGTTTCCTTTTACCTCCCAAAAATTCATCCCTATTGTAAATGTTCACTATCCCGCTATCAGAACCAGCTGCAAACATTCTTCCATTCGGTGATGTACAAAGAGCCGTACCATTAATGCAGCCTTCATCAACGGCCTTATGGATGCATGTTCTAGTTCTCAAGTCCCAGTGGTAGACTTCTCCATCCCCGCCAGAGCTCAATAATTGGTTCCCATTATCAGCAAAAGCTAGAGAGCGGACTGTTCCGTTCATCTTAAGTGTTCCAATCAGCTCCTTTGTTTTGGATGAAACCAACAAGATATAACCTTCATTTCCCAAAAACGCAATCGTGCTAGAATCGGGGGAAATCTCAAAAACTTCCAAGCTTTTTTCCTCCCTACCAACCAGTGGTCCTATTTTATCGACTTTTGCTTTCACTAAATCAAAACAGTAGAAGAACTTCCTTCTCCCTGCTATAATGACCTGGGAACCATCAGGCAAGAAAGATGCCTTACGGATCGGACAATCTTCAAGAAAAACACTTTGTATTTTGGTATTGCGTTTACCATCAATCTGGAAAAACCTGATCCTCCTATCCAATCCAGCAGCAAGTAATAACTGAGCATTCCTGTGGAACTGAACTGAATTTATTGGGCCATTGGAAGGTTCCTCAGCATTTGCATCCACGAGTCTCGAATACTCAAGAAGCCCTGGCAACAATTTAACCCTACTCTTCACCACAAGATCTTCATTTGTTCTAAGAATATCATCAAGAACTTCACCGTTCCCATAACCAGAAGCTGCCACTACACCCTTTTCTTCGTCAGATGATTCATCATCATAACCATGATCATTCCTTAACCCTGAATCTAGCTTGGCCCATTCTGTGCCAGGGTTCAGCTTAGCATGTTGAGCCCTCAATCTCGAAACATACTCTGAACCAGAAATTACACTCTCATCCTCTTCTTTCCTCAACTTCCTCAACCTATTGACCTTAGCTATGTTTATCACGGTTCTTTCCTCCTCCTCATCCACCCAAACGGCTTTCCTTTCCTTACAAGTCTTCTGTTCATAATCACTTTCCACGGACAATTCCACGTCGTTCGTGGAACTGTCCAAGAAGAACAAAGCAGAACCGTCTTCAGCAACAACATTGTAAGCTTTTTCCTCCACTTGTTTACCAAATTCAAGGGGGGAATAAATCGACCCGAAAAGAAAACTTTCAAGCTTTTTCATTTCTGTCTCCTGCTCAACCTCAATCTGTTTTTCTTTTTCTTTCTTTCTCTTTTTCAACTTAGAGACTTCAGAATCAGATTCCAACCCATTCTCAGTATCATTTGTATCTCCATTAATCGAAACCACTTCATCATCCCTTTTAACCTTCACCTTGTTTCTAGACACTGGGTTTTGAGATATCAAACTCATGTTTTCCCTCTTTCAAAGGTTCTGAATAAAAAACAAACAAAAACCTGATGAATAAAGGTTGACAAGCCAATCCCTGAGCAGCATATAAATAATTATTAAATCACAATACGAGAAAACAACACAAACACCATGAGCACCATATTATAGATTCACCACCATGTCAAACTCAAAATATGATGAAAACAAGAACAAACATATATAAAATTTAAAAGCAAATTAAACCCAAGTTGAGAAAAGTGATACGGGAAGAAGAAGTGAAAGACAGTAAGAGTTACCTGGTGTTTTTCCCTCCAAAGCTTAGGCGGGCAATGGAGTCGCAGGAAGGAGAGAGTAAAGGAGGCGGCCGCTCGAGAAAACAAATTACCTATACCTTAATCTAAATTCGACAAGTTAGTGGATTATAGTTAACATCCACTACCGTTTGGCCAAATAAAATTGGTCAAATTTCTCAATTGGCCCTCTGATCAATTAAAAATTTATAAGGATAAACTTCTACAATATAATCACAAGACCTTAATTAACTATCAATTTGATAAAATTAAGGGACCAAAATTTAATAAAAATTAATAATAACCTCATAAATATTATCGAAAATAAAAAATGGGGTTTTGAAACCACCGTTTCTGACACCACTGAAAAATGAGTTATTACATTTTGCAAATACAGTACTAAGATTTTGCAAATGTAAATGAATGGTTATCACAATATAATTGCCATGGTGATTCTAATATAATACTAAGATTTTTCAACCAATGCAGTTACAATGCATTCCAATATAGTATTATGATTTTGCAGCCAATATAATGCTAAGATTTTGCAAATAATGGTAATTCTAATAAAACGTAATTTAAGATTTTGCAAATGAATGACGATTTCCCAAAAGGTTAAGATTTTAGTAACTCTTCATTGTGGTGATTCCAATACTATGTTAAAATTTTGCAAATGAATGGTGATTGCAGCAGAGTGCACTTAGCCACGGAAAGGTTAACATTTTACAAATGAATGGTGGTGATTATAATAAAATGCAATTAGCTACCAAAAGGTTATAACTTTTCTGAAGCAACATTTAGTGTATGACCTTTTTCAAATGATACTTAGTCAAATTCGAGTGCAAAAATATGCGATTCAAAATTTCTTCTTTTTTTTTTTTATTCTCTTGAGTGATGTTTGGCATTATTCAATTTTAAAGGTGAAATTATTTTAATCAAAATCTAAGTGCAAAAATACAAATCTAAGGTGAAATATGCCTCCCTTTAAAAATTTTTTTAATCAAAAGTTTTTTATACAATAATTAAGAATATTAATATGAAAACACTTATTTATATATAAAATATTATTAAAGATATAAGATATGGAACATTATTCAAAAAAACTTTTATAATTTCTTTACATTTATATAATTTGATTTATTTTAGAAAATGGTTAAATTTATATGGTAATAATAAATTTCAAAAAAAATATTTTATTTCTTTATATAAGGATAAGTGTCGTAATCCCCACATTTGACTAGATAAATGCATACATTTTTAAATAGAGAGACTGAATCTAGAGGTTGATATACTAGACCCTGGCAACAAGACAGAACAATCTCAGACATTTTGGAACACTACAGATGAATAATGGCTCTAGAAAAGAAGGGTGGGGTTCATATCCGAATTCTGTTTCATCTTATTCACCGGAAGATCCAATAAGAAGTCCTAGTTCCAACTGCAATTCTTTGATAATATCACTCAGTTTCATTCGCTCTCTAGGTTGTTCCCTGGAACAGGCAACTCCTATTTTGAGTATTTATTTCAAGCTGTCCTGTATTTGGTCCTTTTTGATGTCTACTAGGATAAAAATGTCTTCATTGCTTATTTCTTCTTCTTCTTCTTCTTCTTCTTCTTCCACTCTCATTCCTGCAACAAACAATGGACTACAACTTGGGATAATCTTTCAGGCAATGCTCTCTTAACGAAATTATGGAGATCCATTCCATCTTTAAACATTTCTCCAATACCCCTCTTCCCTGTAAACATTTCTAGCAAGAGGATCCATTAACCATTTCTCCCATGCCATACTCTACAAAACTTAAAATGGTACCTCTGGATATTAGAAAGATAAGCAATGAAAAAGTAAAATACTAGATAATATTAATCTCATCTCACAAACAAAATTTCATGTAACAATGTACCTGTAAAACAATAAACATTGTTGTTATATGTGTTTTATGGTAAAAACAACCAACGGATGATACAGCGCGCAATAAACCGAGAGTTCCTTCATTTTGGTGAGTGCTCGTGGCTTCGAGCGTGATGAACTTTGCTAACCCGAAATCACCGACATGAGCAGTCATATCATAGTCAAGAAGGATGTTACTAGGCTTTAAATCACGGTGAACGATTGGTTTTTGGCAATGGTGATAGAGATATTCTAGAGCAGAGGCAACATCAATGGCAATGTTTAGTTTTTGGGGGAGGCTTAAAATCCGCAGATCATATTCCAATCTATTACCACCTGCATTTGGAACTGGATGCATTCTGGTAGTCTGTTAGGCATTATTGCCTATATATTCATGTATTAACACCTTGAAGAACAAGAGATTCATTTACAAATAATATCATCATTTTATATTCAATATTCTTTCATGGCATCAGAGCTAGTTAACGACTCCTGGTGTGCCAATCATGACCACGCATACCGCTGATCCTAAGTCTTTCTTCTCCGGTGATCGGGTTGTTAGTTCGTTTCCTCGTCATGAGGTTGTCAAATTGGATGACACTACGTTTCTTCAATGGCAAAAACAAGTCCGTCTCATCCTTGTTGGTTATGGCTTAGAAGGATTCCTTGATGGCTCTGTCATTGCTCCTGACAAATTTGTTCAAACTACTGATGGATCTCGTGTTATCAGTCCAGCCGTGATAACATTCAATCAACAAAACAGTTTGCTTACCTCGTGGTTGTTATCAACTATTAATCCTTCGTGTCTTCCTTCCTTTCATCATGTTGAGACGGCCTCGGATGTATGGACGACGGCCACGAAGCTCTTCGCTGTTGATACTCGCGCCAAACAGTCCCGGTTGTGTCATGCTCTTCATTCGCTTAAGAAAGGTAATCTCTCGATCTTCGATCTTGTTGATAAGATGCAGGGACTATGTGCTCTCTTGGAGGCGTCAGGATCTGTGGTTTCCGAGGATGACCGAATCGACTTACTTTTAGCGAGTCTTCCCCCGGAGTTCAGTGCTATAATCTCGTCGATCTCTCTCTCTCCGGTCTCCTTGCCTCTTCAACGTGTTGTGGATGTCTTGCTCGAGTTCGAACAGTGTCAAGAAAGTGTTGCTCAGGATACTATTGTTGCGGCGAATATGGTTGAACGCTCCTCTGACACGGTGGAGGCTTATGGTCGTAGTGGTTGCTCCATCGCTCGTGGACGGGGTCGCGATTTTTGCCCTCGCGTTCAGTGCCAAATCTGTAGCCGCTATAGTCATTTTGCACAACGCTACTTCTACCGGTACCACGTGATGATCAGACTCGTAATGATCGAAATACTTGGCCTGGCATTGGTGCGAATTCTGGAAGAGAGAATGAACAGAATGAAGATTGGAATGGTCAAAATTGTGGAGCCTATGGTCAACAAAATATTTTTAATTCAAAAGAAGGGTGTGGTTACCAAAATAGTTGGCAAGTGGTGGACAACGGTGATACACGTGGGCCGCATGGTGCAAGACCATATTCAAATGGCTTTCCACCTTTTCAATTTGCAAGGCATAATTATGGTGGGCCATCTAATGCTCATTTCA
Organism: Gossypium bickii; assembly: GCA_025503065.1. NCBI lineage: Eukaryota > Viridiplantae > Streptophyta > Magnoliopsida > Malvales > Malvaceae > Gossypium > Gossypium bickii. The sequence continues at coordinate 136,980,802 of CP106711.1, forward strand.
ATGTTGGATTTTCTAATAATGCATGGCATGATTATGGTGGACCCCCTGATGCTCATTTTAATACTCAGTTTGATGGACAATCTAGGCCGCGTGAAATTGGAAATAATCCTGTGCCTCGTGGACCGGTTCAAACACAGATTTTGGATGAACGAAATTATTCTACACCTAATGCCTATTGTGCTACTGTTCATCCGTCTCGAGAAATTGGTGATCCTGCTATTCCATGTCGCACAAAACTGAGAGCTCGAATTTTTCCTGTTGATTCCTCTCCGTACGACTCCTCTCAATTTGTTGGGCTACCTCCGCGGGTTTCTGACTTACATGCATCTAACTATTCGGATGCCACAGCTTATGATTTGAATTCTAACAATACAAATTCGTATGTTCCGTTGCCAGTAGGAGGTGCGACTTGGTGCCCAGACTCGGGTGCTACGCATCATGTGTGTCAGAATACGTCTGCTCTCAATCCTTCCAATCCGTATACAGGTAACTCGTCACTTAAAATGGGTAATGGCGTCTCTACTAAAATCGCATCTATTGGGAGTTCGTTGTTTACTACAGAAAAGAAAGTCTTACACCTATCAAATGTTCTGTGTGTGCCTAGCATTCGCAAGAATTTGCTTTCTGTGTCTAAATTTGCTGCAGATAACAATGTTTATTTCGAATTTCACCCCTCTTATTGTGTGGTTAAGGATATCCAGACGCAGGAAATTTTGATGCGGGGCTGAGTTCGTGATGGACTATACTATTTTTCACCCAACTTGACGGATGATTTTCTAGTGGTGCATATTGCCTCCGTTCGAGACACTACCTTAAGTAATAATGTGTTTACATTGTGGCACAGGAGACTAGGACATCCTTTGTTCACTATAGTAAAAAATGTTCTTCGTACTTATCGTATTCAATTCAATAAAGCTTGTGTTGATGAAGTATGTGTAGCATGTCAGCAAGGGAAATCGCATAAACTACCGTTTTCACAATCTCTTACAAAGTATGAAGAGTTGTTTGAACTTGTTGTTTCTGATCTCTGGGGACCAGCCTCGATTTCATTTGAAGGGAATCTTTACTATGTGTCTTTTATTGATATGTGTGGTCGTTTCACATGGATTTATTTGATTAAACAAAAATCTCAAGCTCTTGAGTGTTTTCTACAATTTTGACAGATGGTTCAGACTTAGTTTGGAAAATGTATTAAGAAGTTTCAAAGTGATTGGGGTAGTGAATTTCAGAATTTTACGTCTGTCTTAGCTGCACATGGTATTCTTCACCGTTTATCTTGTCCTTATACATTTGAACAAAACGGAGTTGCTGAACGTAAGCATCGACACATTGTGGAGACGGGTATTACATTGTTGGCTCAGGCTAATGTGCCTATGGACTACTGGAGCTATGCTTTTCGTAGTGCGGTACATCTCATTAATCGACTACCCACCTCGGTCTTGGGTGATCAATCTCCGTATCAACGTCTGTATGGTCATTCTCCAGAGTATAAGCATCTCCGAGTATTTGGGTGCTGTTGTTTCCCTTACTTACGATCGTTTGTTCGACATAAGCTTGACTATCGCTCTCAACCTTCTACGTTTCTTGGGTACAGCTCTCAGCACAAAGGTTATTTTTGCTTACTACCGGATGGGAAGATCGTTATGTCCCGTCATGTGATTTTTAATGAACAAAAGTTTTTGTTTTCTTCCTCTGGTACTTTTCATAGTCAGCAGCCTCAACCTGTGAACTCTTCTACATATGTTCCCATTGTCAGGTCGGTTGTTCCTCAGAGTTGTGCACCACCTTCTGGAGTTTATGAAGATCTCCCTGTTGAATCTATAAATGCTCATCGAAATTCAAGTGAAACTAGTCCTTTACCATCTATCTTGGGCTCTTCAGAAAATGCTCATCGAAGTTCCAGCGTAACTAGTCCTTTGGGCTCTTCAGAGAACATCAGTATCTTGCGAAATGGTTCAAGCCCTTCAGCAAATGGCTCTCTAGAAAGGTTGTCGCCTGCCAGAATAGATGAGCCTGTTAACACTCATTCCATGGTTACTCGGTCTAAAGCAGGGATATTTAAGCCAAAGGTATTATCTGTTGACATAGCTGAATTTGAGCCTAGTTCGATTGAAGAGGCTCTTGCGCATCCTGAATGGAGACAGGTAGTTTAAGTCGAGTTTGATGCTTTATTAGCCAACTCTACCTGGGATATTGTTCCTCTTCCGTCTGGTCGAAAAGCAATTGATGCAAATGGTTGTTTAAAGTAAAAAAGAATCCTGACGGATCTGTTGATCGGCGGAAGGCTCGGTTAGTTGCAAAACGATGTTCTCAGGTGCCGAGATATGATTTCACAGAAACATTCAGTCCAGTAGTCAAACCAGCAACTATACGTGTTATTATTTCTATTGCTGTATCTCGTGGGTGGCAACTCAGGCAAGTTGATGTTAATAATACTTTTTTAAACGGCGATTTAACTGATGAAGTTTTCATGCAGCAACCTCCGGGGTTCGTTCGATATGGTGCAAGTGGTGAACAATTGGTGTGTCGCCTGACTAAAGCTCTCTATGGTTTACGGCAAGCTCCTCGTGCCTAGTTTGACAAATTGAGAGATTTTTTGGTTGGTACTGGGTTTACTGTCTCTAAGTCTGATGCTTCATTATTTGTCAAAGTTCTTAACGAGTCTACTTTGTATGTTCTTGTTTACGTGGACGACATTATTATCACTGGAGATTCATCTGCTGCAATTGATAGTTTTATTCAGTAGCTTAACGATAAATTTGCTCTTAAAGATTTGGGTGAGCTTCATTATTTTCTGGGGGTAGAAGTAAACAAATCTGCTTCTGGTAGTCTACATCTGAGTCAGCAGAAATACATTAAAGAACTTCTTAATCGCTGTTCTATGGCTAATGCGAAACCTGTTCATACACCAATGGTCAGTTCGCCGATGATGTCTAAAGATGAAGGTGACGACTTGCTGATCCAACTGAGTATCGGAGTTTGGCTGGAGCTCTTCAGTATATTGTGTTAACAAGACCAGATATTTCGTATGCTGTAAATCGGGTATGTCAGTTCATGCATGCACCTACTACAGTACATATGACAGCCCTTAAACGTATCCTACGATATCTACGTGGCACATTGTCTCATGGTCTGATGTTTTCTCGATCGGATAGCCTTTCTTTGGTAGGATATGCAGATGCAAACTGGGGTCTTGATTTTGATGATCGTCGCTCTACAACAGGTTATTGTGTCTATTTTGGGAATACTCCTATCTCGTGGTGTTCCAAGAAACAGCAAGTTGTTTCTAGATCCACAGCTGAAGCGGAGTATCGGAGTTTGGCTGGAGCCACTAGTGAGATTGCGTGGCTTGTGTCTCTTTTGTCCGAATTAAAACTCACTTCTGTTGATGTTCCCACTGTATGGTGTGATAATAGTAGTGCGGTTGCTGTTGCAGTTAATCCAGTTCTGCACTCCAAGTTTAAACATGTGGAACTTGATCTGTTTTTTGTTCGCGAAAAGGTGGCCAATGGAGACTTGATTGTTGGTGAAGTTTCGGCAAGTGATCAGGTTACGGATATTCTTACTAAGCCATTGTCTGTATCTTTGTTTACTCGTTTTCGTCATGTTCTTCAGATTGTACCTCTAGAAGAAGCTAGGTAAATGTTATAGTATAATAAGAGCCACTTGTTTTGCATTGTCAATAGGTAGCTAACAATATTTGTTAGTAAGTTAGCATTCTGGTATAGCTGGCTGGTAGTCTGTTAGGCATTATTGCCTATATATTCATGTATTAACACCTTGAAGAACGAGAGATTCATTTACAAATAATATCATCATTTTATATTCAATATTCTTTCACATGGTGACAACTTCAATTCCGTATTCATCCACAAAGCTTCTTATTCCCCACAATCGATAATGCAGTTGCATTCCTGAAAACATCAGTAGTTGGCACTGCCCCCTCAAACTTAATAAAAGAAAAATTTAGAGTCATAAGGGAAAACTGTTAGAGATATTCAGGAATTTGGCCAGATAACTTGTTCCTTGAAAGATCCTGGTTCTGCGGTCCTCTCAGGGATCTAAAAGAATCGGGATTGGAGCCTTCAAATAATTTACCCTCCATGTAGAGGTGTTCCAAGCTTACACAGCTGCCTAGTCCACTAGGAATTTCTCCAGAGAATTGATTCTCTGAAACATCCAAGTAACCAAGATTTCTTTGGGACCGTTTAGTTGATTTCGAGCTAGGTTCAAGGATATTGTTAGGGAAGAAAGTCCTATAACATTATTGGGTATAGTTCCATTAAGGTAGTTTTGAAAAAGATCTAGGTCTTGCAAGGAACTAAGATTTCCAAAACTAGAAGGAACGTTCCCAGTAAAGTAGTTTTCTTGGAGATGAAGCTTGTACAACCAGGTTAGGTTGGCTACGGATGATTCACTCCCTGAAAACTAATTTTCAGATAAATCAAGCAGGCGTAGCATCTTAAGGTTTCCTATTAACTGCGGGAATGTTGCCTGTCATGTTATTTTTCTGCATTCTTAGCTCGGTCAAGTTAACAAGGTTGTTGACCCCTGTAGGGATACTTACCCTTAGACGGTTCCCTCCCAATCTCAATTGGACAGGTTGAGTTGAGAGATTGCCAATAGAATCAGGAATAACCCCACCAAGCTGGTCATAACTTAAATCCAATATCTGCAACTTTCTGTATTTAGTTAAAGAATTCAAGAAATCTAGATCATCAACTTTTCCTCTCCCCAAAGGATTAGAAGCAAGAACTAGCCACAATAGACCAGACAAACCTCCAAAATCAATATTAACCTTCCCAGTGAAATTGCTCCCATTGATATCAAATTCAATGAGGTTTGAAGCATTGGATATGGATACCGGAAGCGCTCTAGTAAAAAAATTATGGTCAACATTAAGAATGCTCAAATTAGGAAGAGTGAACCCCAAGTTTGATGGCAAAGTTCCATGGAGCTGATTGTATGGCAAAGTTAAGGTATTTATTTGTATTTGTATATGTATTAATGATAAAAATTTTAATTGAGTAATTAATTTCATGAGACCCAAAAATGTTTTTATAAATTAAGTTATATTATTAGGATATTTTGCATTTTTATATTATATAAAATCAATAAAAGATTCTATATAATGAGATTTTAACCAAGACACCTATTAAAGCTTCATTTGTATTTTATATAATGTTTTAATACCATAATTTAGTTCTACAATATTGTTGAATGAATTTTAATTTGGTTGTTAAGCTAGTTCTACAATAAGGAAGAGTTTCGAGTCCTCAGGTCATTAATTTGCAAAATTTTACCATTATGTAAATTATTTTGCGGGGCTACAATGCTGCTATATATTTAAACTAAGAAAAGGTAAAACTTTACCATATTTTATGCAATGCTGTCAGCTCATTAGTTCAATCAACATGCATGCAGTTACGTCAATTAACCAAGTAAGCCATCTTTCAGTAACATGATTTTATTCTGTAATGGGATTAAGTTGAAGAATATAGGCGTAGAGAATCTGGTTCCACAAATCAGGTACTCCGGGGAGGCACCAATGAATACAATCTGAAAAAGTTTTGGGATTGGATAACTGTTGTTGTGTTATTGTTTCCCAATGCTTTCTGTAAATTGAAGGATGGCCTTCTTTCCTGTAATCTGATAGCTGAGTAATGTTGATCATCTGGACGTTCAAACCTCTTGTTTTCAGTTCACCAAGCACACTTTCCACCGCACGCATCATCCTTGGACTCACTCCATCTCCCACATATCCTTCTTTCATAACACGTTCTGTTTCTCCATAACAATTTTCACCACTGATCCCACCCCATTTGTCAGCCCTGAAATTTTTTTTTTATAATTTATATAAATTTGTAGTTTGATAATTAAAATCCATTCATTCATATATTAGGAATTGATGAAGAGCTCATTAGAATATAGTAAGGTTTGTACATTTCATGAGTTGGTGACATGCTCATAAAGAGCAGCAGAGTCTTGTTTCTGTTTACATGAACCTCTAGCCATCGTGCCCATGTCTGTAGGGCCATCTCGTACACTCTTGGCAACTTCACTGTTTTATAAATCCCGTCCTCTGGGCTTTCAAAAGATCCCCACCTGATCAATTAATTAAAAATGCTCATGCCGGCCGGTTATGATTATAAGAATTGATTAGGTGGGAAAATTAAATGTACTTACAAAACCTTCATTTGGCTTCTTCTCCACCAAAGATAGGTATTGAAAATAAGAATATCTGCATCTGTCCAATGCCTAGCATGCTTTTCAATTGCCTCTACTCTAACAATCCGGTCTGGTACGCGATGGTTTACTGGATCGTCCGAGTTGGATTCCACCAGCAATGGAGACCAGTAGAATTCGATTGTTGCATTATATTCCTTGATAACATTAATCAGTAAAATTTAGTCACTGTAGCATGCATCACAAAATACAAATTTGTATAAGATGAATAAGGAAACCGTGGTTAAATGCTTTGTAAAAGCCAAAGCCAACATAAATTTAGAGAACTTGCTTGGCTTGGATTTGGCATATACAGTCATCTGGAAATAATAATTACAATACAGACTCACCTTGGCCTTGAAAACATTTATTGAACCATTATTATGCATGGATTTGAAGGCCGGTGGGATGGCTGAATCCACCAGGCAGATCATCGAGATCCATTGGTTTCTGTTGAGCGAGTCCCCGACGAAAACAAGCCTCTTATTCCTAAGGCTCTCCAGCAGTGCTGTGGCATTGAACCTTATTAACATAAAACAAGGAAACATTCCACAAAACTCAAAAACATTGCCAAATCCAATCTTAAAACCATCACTATCGATCGTCCTCGTTTTTGTGTGATCAGATGGATATTGTAAATACTTACTAGTATATTTATGAAATGATATATACATAATCTGCACATAAAAGAAAGATAGCTACCTAGGGAGGTCACACTGATGAGGTTGCCATCTCCAAAACTGATAGTTAAGGTCCTTTCTTCCAAATTTCTCACAAGCTAACTGATCAGACATAAACGTGCACTCCCGCTCTTTGTATCGAGGGTAAGATTTATTATCAAACACCCACTTCCCTGAAAACAAGTTGCAGCCACCTGAACTAATTGCATCATGTGTTCTCCCATTCGCATGCTGGAAGACTTGTTCATTGCTTTGTCTAAGATAAATAGCCGCAACCACTAGAAAGGCAAAGAGAAGGGCAACAAGCGATCGGAAGCTGCTCTTGATACCCCATGCGCCTGCAGGAAGAACCTGCATGACCTGGTGCTTCTTCACCGTATTCTCCCCTCTCTTCGCCATGTGTTGTGCCCAAGTCTGAGTCCACTTATTTCCTCCCCGCTCTCTGTTTCAAGCTAAATAATTAATGAATTTCCCAGCGGTTGGTGGCAATTTAACTTTTACAATTAGTTGTTTTATATTTTGGATTAGGAGAAGTGGAAGAATGGACCTTCAAGTTTGCTGAAAGTAACAGACAAGACAAGAAATTAAAAGACTATTACTTTCTAGCTGTTTGTATACCAGACCACTCAAGCTTGAAAAACTAAAATAAATTTATTTAATTTCCATGCAAGTTCCATCAAATTAGTTCTCTGGTTCTCGGCTTTTCTTTCTTGGATATTTACATGTTGATAATTTTGATTAATGAGTAAAGCACGCAGATTTTTCAGTCTTGTTGTGGAATAAATAAATGCACATCAGATGAGGTTAATGTTGTTGGTACATTTCCAAATCAATTCGTTGCCTTGAAGTTACCTCAACATCTACAACTTCAAATCTCTCGCATATCAACACATCTTGATTCTCAAAAAATACACAAACCGGAACATTCAAGAAAAAACTACATTTCAAACATTCAAAGTCTACCTCTAATTCTGTTTAATGTCTTACATGTTTTTAATTTTAAGAGAAAATTTTAAGTTAGTATTTCCTTGTGTGGAGGTCATTGAGGAATATACGGAAGGATGTTCGAAAGGGTATCTATTCGAATCGTCAGCAAGTAAGTTAAGGTTTGGAGAGACATTTGCCTACCAAATTTGGGTCCATCCAAAGATCATCCATTGTCCAATGGTATTGTATGAGATGAATTTATTCAAACAGTTTAAAATTTCAATTGTTTTCAAGATGTTAGAATTTTACTCTCGCAATCCGTATGACTTTAGACGATTTTTTGGTTGCAAATCTGCTTAAGTCAATTTAACTCTCACAAAAAATGAGAATTTTCACAGAAATTCTACAAATGAGGGGAAGACCTCTATTTAAAGTAGAGTTTTTCAAAATCAATGGTATAAATTGAGTTATAACAACAGTCGAGACTAATGCCTATTTACAATTGAGATTATTAAGGGATTATTGATTCAATCCATTAAAATTTTAAAATCAAATATTATCAAATATCACATCTTTTAAGATAAGTTTCCCTATTTACCATGATAAACTTAAATTTATTTAATTGCTTCACCACCAAAGCTTCAAATAGATGAGTTTCTCCACATGTTGCATAAATCGGGCCAATTTCTCACGAAATTAAAAAGTTATTTATAATTTTAATTTTTTTCTTTGGTATTAATGCATCTTATAAATAATTTTTAGGAAATTAAAAAGTTAATTTTAATCTCACATACACTAGAAAACACTATCATATCTCTCACTTATCCTATAAATAAGTGTCAACTTCTTCACTTTTTTCATAAACTCTTTAGAGTTTCTTCATTTGAAAAAAATTATGAGAGCGGACTTATAGTTTAAAGTTATTTATATATTATTGATATATAATAATATGAGGATGGATCTACTTACATCGTTGTAAAACTACTAGTTTTACACCATTTCATATAATTTTGTATGATTAATATTTTAGTGATCCACCCGTTGAATATATTGATATAATAATACTAATCATGCATGTAAATTTTTGAACTAATCCGATATTTCTTTCATATTAATCTAAAATAGTATATATGTTAATATTTATTGAATGGTTGAAAAGTTTTTTTTTTACATAAAATAGATAGTTTGAAATTTTTTATTTACGTAAAATTTGATATGCATGATCTATAGGAATGAAATATGAAATATGACGGTTGAATAGTTAAAATGTTAATTATACAAAAATATATGAAAGTGAGTAAAATCATTTTAATTTTATACTGGTCTAAGTTGATCTATCCCCTAATAATATATATTATATGAAAGAGATAAATAATAATCTTTCTATTAGTTTGAGAATAATCTAGAACTTTCCTAAATTTTGCAAACACCTTTCCAAGCAAATAAAATATGATTCCATAGTACTAAAAAGTTACCATAGGGATTCTAATGCAGTGCTAAGATTATTAAGAAGTTACCATGGTGATTTCAATTTTGTACTAAGAATATTATGATTTTGTGTAACGTCCCTTACCCAACCCGATCATCGGATCTAAGCTATAGGATGCTACATTCGTTGCAGAAGCAACTACCGCCAAATACATTGTATCATAAATACATTCATATTGTGATACACAATTAAATCCGAGCCTTAATTGTAACACCCCTTACCCGTGTTCGACGCCAGAACAGAGTATGAGGCATTACCGAAGAGTACGAAACATTTACAGATTATTTAAACCATTTATCGCTCAAATATTAAAATTTATTGTAAAAGTTTCCTTTATCAGACCCTTAAGGTTCAAATCATGCATTGGGATTGGGTCAGGACTAAATCAAAATCGTATAAAATTTTTCGCAAAATCCTTAAGTTTATCTCATTTACAAGGTTCCCACGCCCGTGTGGCTCACATGGCCGAGCCTGCAGGGCGTATAACTCTCGACTTGCATCTGTGGAGAAACTTGGGTCACACGGCTTGAGTACACGCCGTGTTGCTTGGCCGTGTGGTAAAGTTAATTTTTCACAAATTATGCTATTTTTCAAGCCATATTTCTCACTCATTTGATCCTTATTCTTCACCACATTTAATACATATAAAAACTAATTTAAGATATTCAACTGAGCCTTATACTTAATACGATTTGTTAGTCGTACACTTCATATAAATAACAAGAAGCGTATATGGGCTCAATTCTCATTAAATTTCTCTTGTACTTGTACTTTTTCATCCTATGTATTCATATAGCTTATAACAATCGCACTCTCTGTTTTTCATATACATTTTTATAACAATTTGTCTTGGTTTCAAAATACCTCATATTTGAGTTTTACTTATCAAATCATTTGAAACATCATCTTTATACATATAGTGCACTTGAGATGCAAAAATTCTATAATTATGAATGAACACATTTATCAAACACATTCCATGTTTTTATATATTATAGTCTCATATTTCCATGTATCATTTACCATCATTTCCTCGTATTTTTGACAAATACATGTAACAACTCATAATCATGCAATTCACTACTCTTCTTCCTGCCAATTACAATTTAAATTGGCAACTCACTTATTGAGCCCAATTTCAATGTTCTCTAAAATCCATTAGGATGCATGTATCCATAAATAAATTCCATGTCTGAGATATCATCACCTCATATTTTCACATACATTTACTTTCCATAGTATGAACTCAAATAACACACACAAGACATACCAATACATTCCAAGTACATTTTCATAATATTTCATTTCGAATTTAGATTATGTCATTTTAGAACTCTTCTCATTAACTCATTCGGAATACATTTCATACAGATAATACACTCAAGGGTGTACAAATATATAATCACAAATGAACTCATTCATCAACCAAGTTCTATGTTCATGTATCATCAACTCATATTTCCTTATATCACATAATTCTATATAACACTTACCAACCGTCAAATTAGTGAGCGTCTTACGAAATTGTTACGCACCAAGATGCCTTGAATTTCATCGATAATCGCGATGCCATATCCGGATATGGTCTTACACGGAAATCACTTGTCACTTGTAGCCGAAGCTACCACTATTCACAGATCAGGTAGCCGAAACTACCACTTTTCACTGATCAGGTAGCCGGAGCTACCACTTTTCACTGATCAGGTAGCGGGAACTACCACTTTTCACTTGATCAGGTAGCCAGAGCTACCACTTTTCACTGATCAGGTAGCCGAAACTACCACTTTTCATCGATCGGTGGTTTGGAGCTACCACTTTTCACTGATCAGGTAGCCGAAACTACCACTTTTCACTGATCAGGTAGCTGGAGCTACCACTTTTCACTTTCACTTGTCTTTGATCAGATAAGTGTAGCCGAAGCTATCACTTATCACTTGTTGCCATGGTTCAACCATTGTATTTTCCGTCAATTCATGTTGTCACTGAACTGAAATGCTCAATTTGATCATCAATACATATGAAATAACACATAATGAAATTCATAAAATTAACAAATGATCACTAAAATTTAGCCATATAAACTCACAACTTCAATTTTTTTGTATTATAATGATAATCATAATTTCATAATAAATATTCCAAATAAAACATTATATCAATTATAATTGAGCATGTAATCAATTTATACACAAGTCATTCATATATTATTTTCCCTCCTCCTCCTCTCCATCCACATCCTTAGTATAAACAACACACTTGTAAGTAACATTTTCTATAATTTTCACTATTTACTCATGTGAATATTCAAGCTGTCCATCCGTGTCATAGTCACTAAATTATTTTTATCTTGAGCTACAGAACTCCAAATTAAGATCCGTTAATTTTATTTGAAACTAGACTCACATATCTTCTTACTACAATTTTTCCAGAATTTTTGGTGTGGCCAATTAGTACAGTTTATTCATCAAAGTCACCCCTGTTCTGCTGTCTGGCAGTTCTGACCCTTCTTCGCTAAAAATTAATTATCTCTTTATACAAGATTCAGATGATGTTCACGTTTATTTCTATTGAAAATAGACTCATTCAGGACTCTAAACATATAAATTATAACTCATAATTCTTTTTTTACAATTTTTAGTGAATTTTTAAAGTAAGAACAGGGGATCACGAAGTTATTCTAAACCAGTCTTGCAAAACTTTAAATATCTCAAAATGTAGACTTCCTTTGCTTGCTATGTTTCTTTTATATGAAAATAGACTCAACAAGCTTTAATTCCATATCTATCTCAACTTCTAATTCAATTTCTACAATTTTTGATGATTTTTCAAAGTTAGACAACTGCTGCTGTCCAAAACTGCTTTAGTGTAACATGTTGATTTCTATTTTGTCCCTAATTCCACAATTCATACAATTCAGTCCTTGCTGAATTAACCCCTCAATTGAGTTAATTTTCTTGTTTAATACTTTTCTCTATCATTTTAAACTACTTCATAACCTTTGAAATCAGAATTTTAACACTAGGCCATAATTTCAACTATTTCACAATTAGGTCCTAAAACCCATTTTCATCAATTTCACTTGATAATATCATCATATAACAAAATTAAAGCTCCAAATCAATATTTATTCATCATATTCTTCCAGTAATAATCCACATCAACTTTAAAAATTAGCTATAGAATCAAAAACTAATGACATAGTAAGTTGGATCCAATTGTAAAAGTCCAAAAACATAGAAATTTCAAGGAGAAAGCAAGAATTAAACTTACATGAAGCTTGAGTATGAAAACCAGCTTGAAGCTCTCTCCCCTGGTTGTTTTTCAGCTGAAGAAAATGAAGAGAAATGAAGAGAAATCTAGATAATTCCACTTTAGTCCTAGCTTTATTAAGTAAATTTTGCAATATTCCAAATTTACCCTTATTTCTCCTTATTTTCTCTGGTTTCATGCCCTTGTTGTCCAGCCCAAATAGACCTTGGGTCTATTTGCCTTTAAAACCCTCTTTCTTTTATCATTTAAACTATTTAATCATTTCTCATAACTTTGCATTTATTACAACTTAGTCTTTTTTGTTCAATTAACTATCGGAACTTTAAAATTTCTTGACGAAACTTTAATACTAACTTATTAACACTCCATAAATATTTATAAAACATTTATGGCTAGATTAAAAATCTCCGAGGTCTCGATACCTCGTTTTCGATTCTAATTATTTAATTAATTTTTTTTTCTAACTTCACATTTAACTTATACTCACTAAATTAATAATATTTTTCTACTCACTTGTCGGATTTAGTGACCTCGAATCACTATTTTGACACCACTGAAAATTTAGGCTATTACATTAATTGAGCTTACAAAAGTTATTTTGTTTTGTTGACCTAAGCATAAAACAGGACCAAATTATAAAATTTTAAAATTTCAGGCCCGACGTCATGACGTCACTTCCTCCATGATGTGATGTCACCAAACAATTTTTCACGTCATTATGTCAAACCACACAACGCCTCGATGTCACATACTACAGGTTGACATTGCGACGAGGAAGATTGCTCACCTGGACGTAGACTATATTTTGGTAAAATTTAGGCCATTTGATACTTATTTCATGCCTATCTTTCAAACGTTACATTTGGTGCATATTTGCACAAATTTACCTGCACAAAAAATCATTTCAAACACATGCCAAAACATTTTATTTAACCATCTCAATTCAACTACTCCAAAACAACTTCAATTTGTATCAAAACATATCAATTCAACTTATTCAATTTCAACCTATTCATCTAATCACTTAGCCATTCAATACCATCTTCTTATCAATGTTAAAACATATCTTAACATGCTATTTTAAATCATCAAACATGACTCAATCACATTTGTTAAAACCAACCATTTCAACTAGGCATTAACATTGCCAAAATCAAACATTAGGTAAGTTTTAACTATGTTCATCATTCAAGCTAACATTTATGAAACACCCATATACATGCCACAAAACTGAACTTTTAAACGATTGAAAAATTATCGAATCAATAATGGGATAGTGTGAGCTTCTCGTTGATCCGATTGGCATGTTCCGCAAGTTAGCAATCTATAAGGAAAATGGGAGGCAACGAAGTAAGCATATTGAATATTAAGTAAGTCCATATGAAATTTACTTAACTTACCTTGACATTACAACAATTTAAGCAATTAAACACATTGAAATATAACATGACATCCTTTGGCATCTTTATACTTTCATATACATTTCAACAAATACAACCAATAGGTTAGTTCATTACATATCAAGAACTTATAACACAAATAATATATATATACAACAATTTCATCCAGTAACATATATCATTAAATTCATATTCAATTCTGAAACATATGTAATTCAATTCATGTTCATATCATTTCAACAAGTTGACAGTGCTCACACAAGTTAAGAGTGATCAGGGTTGCTCACACAAGCTGACATTACTCACATAAGCTAGCTTTTAAGGAATTGTTCATACAAACTGACATTTAAGGATTTGCTCACACAAGTTGATATTTATGAATTGAGAATCCGCAACAAATGGTGGATCTCGTATAACCATGTAAATCCCTGATTGATTTCATATTAGATCCTAATGGCATGTGATATGTATCCTAATTCTTTACTAAGTTCACACACGTTTTATTATTGTAATCATATCGATTCAATCCATATAATAACATATACATATTATGCCAATCTTATAAACATTTCATGTCAACTTTGGTACCTGTACCTATTCACCACTGCCATATATTTCATACTTTACAATTTAGTTTAATTGATGTCAAAATTACTAATATCACACTAGTATTATAACCTTTTTGAGGTTATGACCTTTCTAAAATACTGCTTTATGACCTTTCTGAACAAACACTTAGTGTTATGACATTTCTGAAATGACACTTAATCACATTTTTATGGTGTTTATATGTGCCTCGAATTCAAGTGCAAAAATATGCAGTACAAATTTTTTTTCTTTTTTCTCTTGAGTTATTTTTGGCATTATTCAAGTTTAAAGATGCAATTATTTAAATCAAAATCTAAGTGCAAAAAATACAATATAAACTTTTGATTCTTGACATTATTGAATTTAAATGTGTAATTATTCCATTCAAAGGTGTAAGAAGAATTGCTTCGTTCAAGAAAAGACATTGTATTATATATTGGGAATAGTATTTCTTAATCGTGATATATCTTGAAAATATTATTTTTTATTGTTCTGTACGCGTCGGGGAAATAAGAAAATTGTGAGGCCTTCCCTTTAAAAAAAATTTTGATCCAAAATTTTTTGTACAATAATTAAGAATATTAATATGAAGACATTTATATATAAAGTTTTATTAAATATATTAATATAAGATATGGGACCATTATTAATAAACAACATTTATAATTTCTTTACTTTTATATAATTTGATTTATTTTAGAAAATGGTTAAATTTATATGGTAATAATAAATTTCAAAAAAAATATTTTATTTCTTTAGACAAGTGTTGTAAATCCCACATTTAACTATATGACACTCTCCTTTTTCACACTATAAATTAGTGTTAATTTTTCACTATTTTCATGTAGAGTTTCATCATTTGGAGAATTTCATAAGAAATTATTTATCATTTAAAGTTATTTATATACAATAATATATAATATATGAAAGAGAGAATAATATTTAAAAAAAAAAAGAAGTATTGGTTTTGACCGCATCCTAATGTGCGTGTACTGGGGTTATGAATCAACACAATTTTTTCTAAATATTTAGTTGTATACTGCAAGTGTGACAAATTAAGTTGTAATATTTATAGTGTTACAATAAAACACTCAAGTATTCTAAAGATCGAACCTAAAAAAATTTGGGAATAAAGTGATTCATAAACAATAAGTATGTAAATTTACTAATGAAATTTTTTAAATAATTTAGTGACTATTTTAAAACCTTTTGAAATTAAGTGACTAAAATGTAAGGTTACTAATAATTTAATTGTAGTTACCCAAAAAGAATATACAAAACACGAACTCTCATTGAAGTTGTTGGTTTGCTCCTTTGTCGGGCTCACTTCCACATTCTCTTTCTTCCTCTCTATTTCTCTCTTTCTTAATCAGTCTCTTTACTTCGGTTCCTCCCTACAGAAGCTAGAAAGCTGCGGATTTATTTGGCTTTCAGACTATAATGTGATACCCTAGCTCAGTATTTCTTCTAAAGCTTTTTTTTTCTTTTTAAAGTGAGGGGTCCGTATGTTGTAAATGGACCATTAATGTTTTTAGTGGACATAAATGTGTATATATTAGGTGAATTTATGATGTTTTAATGAAGGGCAAAATGGTAAACATTGTATTAATGTTAATATAATAAAACAAACACATTAAAAAGCTATTGTCATCCTTGCTATTGCCAAAATTGAAGAAGAAAAAGAATGAACTAGGGCTTGAAACATTCGGCCATTGCTTAGTTTGATTGAGGTATGTTTTTGACTCGGTTTTTGATAATTTCTACATTTTTTGTGATCGTTGCTTAGTGTTCTAGCTAGCCCATGTTTCGATTTTAGAATTTGATGAAGATTTTAATATGTTCCATTAATGAACATGTGAGCTTTGTGTTGATAGTTGGTGAAATATGAAAGTTTGATGTTGGGTTAACATAGTTTGTATTTGAATTTTTGATGAAATTGGTACTAGCAGAAAATGCTGTTAAGTTCATTAATTTAGCATCAGAATCTCCATAATCTATTTATAGCCAGAACAATATAACAATCTAGACTGATTAAGCTAAAGCACTTGAAGGTGTATGAATATTCATTTAGAGCAAGTATTTTGATTGATAAATGACCCGGGATGTTTTTGTCAAGATTGAATTTTCTTGAAACCAAATAGGTTCTTTGTGTAAAAAATGTCAAAAACTGCTGAAATACTTGATTATTTCTTCCTCTCTATTTCTCTCTTTCTTAATCAGTCTCTTTACTTCGGTTCCTCCCTACAGAAGCTAGAAAGCTGCGGATTTATTTGGCTTTCAGACTATAATGTGATACCCTAGCTCAGTATTTCTTCTAAAGCTTTTTTTTTCTTTTTTTTTTCCTTTTTCAGTTTTTTCATCGACGCGATCCGGACTGGCGGACATAGTACAAGGCTGCGTTTGGCAGAATGGGGAATTGTTGTAGATCTCCAGCAGCCGTTGCAAGAGAAGACGTGAAATCGAATTTCTCTGGTCGCGATCACGCCCGTAAAGATTCTGTTTCTAAACAGAAGCCGGCGATTACCGTGCTTGCAGGAGTTCCAAAGGATAGCATAGAAGAGAAATACCTCGTGGATCGCGAGCTCGGCCGAGGTGAGTTCGGAGTTACTTATCTTTGCATCGACCGCGGTACGCGCGAGTTGCTCGCTTGCAAGTCAATCTCTAAGAGGAAACTGAGGACTGCTGTGGATATTGACGATGTGAGACGGGAAGTTGCAATTATGAAGCACTTACCAAAGGATTCCAGTATAGTGAGCTTTAAAGAAGCTTGCGAGGATGACAATGCTGTTCATTTAGTGATGGAGCTTTGCGAAGGTGGTGAACTTTTTGATAGGATTGTCGCCAGAGGACATTACACTGAAAGAGCTGGCGCGGCAGTGACGAGGACGATTATGGAAGTGGTTCAGCTTTGCCATAAGCATGGAGTGATTCATAGAGATTTGAAGCCTGAGAATTTTTTGTTCGCTAATAAGAAAGAGAATTCACCGTTAAAAGCTATCGATTTTGGGTTATCCATATTTTTCAAGCCAGGTAAGTTGTTTGAAATCTGAATGTATGCATAAATGAGTGGCCTTTTCAAGAGCACGCCATATTTAGTCAGAATTATTAGTGATAGTGCTAGTTTAGAGTTTTATTTAATTATGTAGCAAAAATGGTATTTTGCTAAGCTGGTTTTGATTTGGCCATAAAGGAACAGTACATGGGACTGATCAAAGTTTATCGGACATCCTGAACTTCCGATGTGATATAGTAGTGTCTTTGCATTTAGTTGTTCATGGTTTTTGTAATGACGAAACTCGCACTTTGATTATTTTATTTGGCTGTGCATAATAAGCTGTTGTAGTACTACTACAAGTAGGTGCAATTCCTTTAAAGTAATGTTACTAGGCCCTTATTTTTCCCAAAATAAACCAACAGAAGAATGGGGTAGTGCATAGTCGGGCCTTGTTAACTGCAGTTTTTTTCATGTATTTGATTTGGAATCACATTTGATTCCTTTCCTCTTGTTGGGGAAATTTGAAGCATGCTTTTTGTCGTTTCTTTCTTATAGTTGTCAGAAACTGTAGCTTTGTTCATCTTATACATATTTCCCTATTTCCTTAAATGGGCTGTGACGGGATAGCACTTGTTAACCTTACTAGCTTAAGTGACTCAAATTAAGTATGCTCTAAACATCCTGTCAGCGTCTGGTTTTGTGAAGATTTTCTTGTTCTATCACCCCAAGTTGTGGCTGAATTTACTTTGGTTAATTCTTTTAATACTTCCTTTGCTTTTAAACTGGGAATAGCAGGCACAGTAAGACCAACGTTTCGTGAAAAGGAAGTTTCTTTTTTCCAATTTATCTCTGCCTACGTATATTTCTGTCTGGTCAATATCGTGGTTTTTTTTTTTTTTTTTTTAAAGAAAAAACTGCATGCCTGTGTAGGGTGTGGTGTGGGGGAAAACCGGTGATGTACGTAGGTGTCAATGGTATGCTAAGTAAGATAAGGCCTTCATGACTATGGTTTGACCAATGTTTCTTTTGTTATTGTTTATTGTAGTTTTTATTCTTTAATACTTTGTTCTAATGCCTATATCGTGTGAATTTCAGGTGAAAGATTCTCTGAGATTGTTGGAAGTCCATATTATATGGCTCCAGAGGTGCTCAAACGAAATTATGGGCCAGAAATTGATATATGGAGTGTAACAGCCCAATTTTAATAGTGTCGGAACAGTGATTCGAGATCACTAAATTTGGCGAAAAGTTAGAAAATTTTGTTAATCGATAATTATAAGTTAAGTGTGATTTTAGAAATATTTTAAAATTAGTGAATTTTTGAACTGAAAGAATTAATTAGAAAAATTAGGCCAAAAAGCGAGGTATTGAGACCTCGAATTTATAAAGTGAGCCATAAATATTTCCAAAAATATTTATGGAATGTCATTAAGTTATTATTAAACTTTCGTTAGAAAATTTTAACGTTTGGGTAGGAAATTAAATGAAAAGGACTAAACTGAAATGAAAGTAAAAGTTAAATTATAGATTAAAAGAAATTATGAAGGATCAAAATGGAAATTATACCATTTTGTATAGTTGAGGTGACATAACAAAGAAAAATCTGAGATTTTTAAGGTATATTATTATAATATTATAATATTATATTATTATATTATTATATATATACAAACAAAAGAAAAAAAAAAAAAGAAAGGAAGAGAATAGAAAGAAACCCAAACGAAGAAGCAGAGAGAGCAGGAAAGAAAGAAGAAGAGAAGAGAAAGAAGAAAAAGGGGGGGAAAATTGGAAAATTTTCAAAATTAGCTAAATAAAAAGGGGATCAAATTGAAATATATGGAGAATTCTCTTCATTTCTCTTTATTTTCTTCAGCTGAAAAATAGCCATGGGAGAGAGTTCAAGCTAGTTTTTATACTCAAGCATCATGTAAGTTTAATTCTTGCTTTCTCCTTGAAATTTCTATGTTTTGGACTTTTACAATTGGGTCCAATTTATTAATTCATTAGTTTTTGATTCTATGGCTAAATTTTTAAAGTTTATGTGGATTAGTGTTGGAAGAATATGATGAATAAATATTGAATTGAAGCTTTAATTTTGTTATATGATGATTTAATCAAGTGAAATTGATGGAAATTGGTTTTAGGACCTAATTGTGAAATAGCTGAAATTAAGGCCTAGTGTTAAAATTCTAATTTCAAAGGTTATGAAGGAGTTTTAAAATGATAGATAAAAGTATTAAATGAGAAAATTAACTCAATTGAGGGGTTAATTCAGCAAGGACTGAATTGTATGAATTGTGGAATTAGGGACAAAATAGAAATCAACATGTTACACTAAAGCAGTTTTAGACAGCAGCAGTTGTCTAACTTTGAAAAATCACCAAAAATTGTATAAATAGAATTAGAAGTCAAGTGAGATATGGAATTAAAGCTTATTGAGTCTATTTTCATATAAAAGAAACAGAGAAAGCAAAGGAATTCTGTAATTTGAGATATTTGTATTTTTGTAAGACTGGTTTAGAACAACTTCGTGATCCCCTGTTCTTACTTTAGAAATTCACTAAAATTTGTATAAAAATAATTTGGGAACGTAATTTATATGGTTAGATTCCTTAATGAGTCTAGTTTTATAAGAAATAAACCATAACATCATATGAATTCTATATAAAAGATAATTAATTTTTAGTGAAGAAGGGTCGGAACTGCAGACAGCAGAACAGGGTGACTTTAAAGAATAAACTGTACTAATTGGCTAAACCAAAAATTCTGAAAATTTTATGGCAAGAATATATGTGAGTCTAGTTTTAGGAAAAATTCACGGTTCTTCATTTGGAGTTCTGTAGCTCTGAAATAAATAATTTAGTGACTATGACTCAAATGGGCAGTTTTGAATATACTTATGAGTAAATAATGAACTTATTTACAATGTTACTTATAGCATGTTATATACATTAAGGATGTGGAATGGAGAGGAGGAGGAGGAAAAATATGTATGAATATTCAGCTAGCATGGCTAATTTGTAATGTTTTAGGCCCAGGACTAAATTGAATAAAAGTAAAAGTTTATGATTAGTTTTGTATAAATGTTGGAGATGACCAATTTACATGGAATGGATTATTTTATTATTTAAAATTGCAAAATTGAATGAAATTATTAATTAGATTAAGATCGGTTGAAAAATCGATGAAAATGGGAAATTACCAAAATGCCCTTGAATCTTGGTATTTCTGCAAATTTAGTTGAGTAAGTTCGTGTAACTTTAAATATGTGATATAAGGAAATATAAGTTGATAGCACGTGAAATATTGATATAACGAATTAACTAATATATGTTTATGAATAAAGCGGCAAGAGAATGATATTTATCATGACATGTCAATATGTGATTATCTGTAATATGTAAATAAAAGGTAATTAAATATGTTGAGACGAGAAATAAATTCAAGTAAGTCATGAAATAAGAAAAATAAATATGTTTTAAGGGATAATATGTTTGATTTTTGATTGGTTTCAAAAATAAATGTTAAATGATATAAAATTTTTGATAAATAAATTTGTAATTCCGGTAATGCCTCGTACCCTATTTCGGTGTCGAATACGGGTAAGGGGTGTTACATGGAGTGCTGGAGTCATTCTGTATATTTTGTTGTGTGGGGTTCCTCCTTTTTGGGCTGGCAAGTCTGTTTCTTTTGACTATTCTTCTCTCTGTTGATATGTGTGCATGTTTACTGGATCTGCACTAACAAATAAAAAATGAATTGAATTGTTATTCCTACCTGAAGACTTCTTGTTATGCAGAGTCTGAACAAGGCATTGCACAGGCAATTCTTCGTGGGTTACTAGATTTCAAACATGACCCATGGCCAAATATTTCAGAGAGTGCTAAGAGTCTAGTCCAGCAAATGTTGGAACCTGACCCAAAGCTTCGACTCACTGCAAAGCAAGTGCTTGGTACTAGCATTTCCTCTGTGCTACTTTTCATGTTGTATGTTTCAGGGGGAGGGAGGTGGATAAGGGTATAAGGATTTTGGTACATTCTTTTCATGTTTCTGTTGATCTTGTGATGGGCATTTTATGCCTCTTCAAATATAACATCTAAAACCATAATATATCGGCTTTCCTAGTTTATTTCAAAATTGTGATGTTTCTGATTTGTCCTACATTATATATGTGATAATTTGCCTAATCTATGTATTGCCTCTTCTCGCAGAGCACCCTTGGCTCCAAAATGCTAAAAAAGCTCCCAATGTTCCTCTTGGTGATGTTGTTAAGTCAAGGCTTAAACAATTTTCAATAATGAACAGATTCAAAAGAAAAGCTCTGCGGGTTGGTTCGCTGCTAATAATTCTACTAAATCCTTTTTTTTTTCCCATAGCTGGGGGAATCTTAAGTTAATTTGATTAGGTTATTGCTGAGTTCTTATCTGTTGAAGAAGTTGAAGGCATCAAAGAAATGTTCAAGAAAATGGACACTGACAATGATGGCATTGTTTCAATTGAAGAGCTGAAAGCTGTATTTGGAAATGTTGGTTCACAGCTCGCAGAGTCTGAAGTACAAATGATGCTTATTGAAGCTGTGAGTGAGTTTTGGTTTATACACTACCTTAAATTAACAAGTATTTCCTGTTTGTTCTAATTTTAAGCAGAAAGAGTCATTTTTTTTATTCTTTTTGAAACTATTTTTTTTTTTAATCATTCGCAGGTGTAGTAAATATGATCATAAGAAGTGTTAGTAGACCAAGGCTTGTTGTAGTTGGAACTTAATTTAGTTGGGTTGGAAGCCTGCTATGTAGGATCTTTAATTAACCTGAGTTCTTTGTTATCACATCCTTTCTTATGTTATTATGCGGTTGTAAGAAACTAACTTTACCGTCAGGCTACCTCTGTTTATTTCTTTTAAAATTTTTAATCTCTGAAGTATGTTTCTGCATCGGTAGAGCAGCTTGAGGAAGTTGGATGTCTGACGATACTCTAAGTAAGAATAAGGAGTGGATGGCCTTTGGGGACAATGTCCTAACCTTGTGCAATTATCAGCATTTATAGACAAATTATAATGACGGAGATCCTGAGGTATCCTAGCAGTTAGTGTAACTACATTTTTAAGCAGAGAAAAAGAAGCAAATCGGTTTTCAAAAGAGTATGCAGCTGCTACTCAGCAAACATTCTAATTTTTCATGAAGGATTATTTTGGCAGTAGTTGATGAGAGAGTTTACTTCAGTGGTTCCTGTATTTGTAGGTTTTTTGGTGTTGACGCTAGTCGGTTCGTAATGCTACTTCCCCCCTTGTCCATTTTCCTGAACAGTTGGTCAATTTTGAATTTGATATACACTTCAGCTGTATTCATACTTATCAAGATGTTTTATCAATGTGGCTGTAATACTCTGGCTCGGTTCCTACATATCCAAATTTAATTACAGACCATGGCTCCTCATAATTTAGGTTCTGAGTTATTTTTATTTTCAATGCTAAAAATGTGTTTCTTGACTACAGGTTGATGCTAATGGGAAAGGAACATTGGACTATGGGGAATTTCTTGCTGTTTCTCTCCATGTGCAAAGAATGGCCAATGACGAGCATCTTCGAAAGGCCTTCTCTTATTTTGACAGAGATGGGAATGGTTTCATTGAGCCTGATGAGCTTCGTGATGCATTAATGGAGGGAGCAGATGACTGTACTAGTGTTGCAAATGACATCTTTCAAGAAGTGGACACAGACAAGGTGACTTATGATGACCCGATATTGTGTCATAAATAAAAATCGGGTTGAAGTCGAGTGACAATTCATTTTCTGTAAATGCAGGATGGGCGCATCAGCTATGATGAATTTGCAGCCATGATGAAAACAGGAACAGATTGGAGAAAGGCATCTCGACATTACTCAAGAGGGAGATTCAACAGTCTAAGCATAAAGCTGATGAAAGATGGGTCTCTGAATTTGGGACGGGAGTAGAGAGAGAACCGTACCGGTTATCTGTTTTAGTGAACCATTCCTTGTATATCTTAGACGTTGACGTAGACCTTTGTTTTCTCTTGTGATTCTTTGTATTGTATGGGAGGACTATCTACTTTAAAATGAAATGACTGGTGTCTACAGTTATCTGAAGCAAGGACTGAAACACATAATGCTGATTGTTAGTTGTGGAAAACATCATCTGAACACTTATTTGTTTCTGTTTTGGTGTACTACTCATCACTCGTATCTATAAATTAGTTTGATCAATCTTTTGATCTTTTAATGAAGCTTACTTTCACCAAAAATAAACAAATCAATATAAATTTAGATGATATATAAATAAATGTTTTTAGAAATTATTATTATCTTCTACTACTAGAAAAATCTAAAAATAAAATCAAATATTTTTCATGATATAAAAAAAATATATATTTTATATTTAAAATAGTGTGAAGTTCTTGAGTAAGTATTGTTTTCTTAGAAATATATTTATGAAAAATATTTTGAAAATTTATCAAATAATATACAAAACTCATAAAACAAAGCTCATTTTGTCTAAATAAATCTAAAAATCGAAAACCAATGTGAAAAAATCAATACCTGAACTGAAGTACGATGGATGGATGATTGAAAAAATTCGATCAAATCAAACTGATATCACCTTTTTTCAATCAAATCAAACTGATATCACCTAACAACTAGTAAAGAAATAGTGATACTTAACAAGTATAATTTTAAATTCAAGAGGGTTATTGAACTTGCAACTACTCTCATTTTGAGAATTTAACTTTTTCTAATCTAAGTTAGTCCTCAATGTTTCCTTGAAGTTGCGGGAATAATTATAAAATCTAAGCTTTAACATGAGAATAATTACCAAGTTTAGAAATTAAGTTAGAGAAAATAAAGTTGAAAAAGCCTTTTCTTAATTTAGAGCTCAATATGATAATAACAAATAAGTTTATGGGGGTAATTTGGATAAAAAGATTTCCGATCCCAACCTAAGAAATAATTCCAATTTCGGAAATTATACGAAGATTTTGTTTTTATAAGAGTATAATAATTGCGCTCAAGTCGTCAAATTCATATTTTGCGGTGGGTGTTGTATAGATTATTATTTAAGGATTGGCTCGGTTCCGATTTCATCACCATTTTCATATCTCAAATGATCTCTCTGTAACCGCTTGCTGTTAAATTTTATAGAAGACACGTCCGCCATTACTTTCCCTTCATATTTGGTATCTTTCTCGATCCATACCATTTTCCTATGCTTTTATTTTGTTTAGTCAGTTATTTGAATTTTGTTTCTTTTCTCTTTTCTTGAAGGTTTAATATATTGATAGTTGGAAACTAAAAACAAAATGGGAAGGATATTCATGATCACTCTTGAAGGACGCGTTTATAGCTGCAAGCACTGCTTTACCCATCTTGCTCTCCTTGACGACATTATTTCTAAGGTTTCCAGCAAAATCCTTTGATCTCTCTTTTCTTCTTCCACGAATTTCTTTATGCATTGTTATTATCTATTTACTTCATTCTGGGGTTCCCCAAGCTATAATTGGGCTATGGAACGTAGTAAATAATATTAAGGAATAATGATTTAACTGAAACAGATTGATTACTCTTCAGTTCTGGTTATGCTGTTTCTCTTTGATAATACTAATCCCCAGCAGTTTTTGCGCACAACCTTCTATGTGATTTCCTTTTTTTATTTTGCAATTAAGGTTGTAATATATGCTTACAACTTTGATGGATGAACGAGTCATTGTCTATGCAGAGTGACTGACCTTAGCTGCCTCTTTTTTGTTTTTCTACGGAGGCTTTTAATTGTTGCTAGAAAATATTAAGTCATAGCTTCCTGTTTCTTTTGATTATGTATCGGTTCTTTAATAGACAATGGCTGGTTCAATTGGAGGTTATTATTTGTCTAAGCCTAAGATATTGTTTGATATTTGTGAAGTTGGAATTTAAGAGTTGAGACATAAGGAAGAGTAAAATAAGTAGGTTGTATGTCAGCCTATCATGTTTAGTTTTACATCAGTATCATATATTGAAAAACCACCTACCCCTCTTTTTTTCGGGACTATTATCATCAATGTTATTGTAGATGCAGTGACTGGTTCCAATGTTCATAGAATATAATCGACTATCATCATACAGGGCTTCTTGCATGCTCTAGGAGCAAAGCCACTTGTGTTACCAAGCGCATTTTCTGTCTTATCTTTCTCTTCATCATGGCCATGCTTCTCATTGTTGTCTGAATTACATCATGTGTTGTTCAGCATCACAGAGTCATACTAACCCCATCCCTTACCTGTGTTTCAGTCTTTCCACTGCGGGCATGGAAAGGCTTATCTCTTTGATAAGGTGTAAGTATCTCATTGCTATGCACACATTTTTTTTTTCTCCATGGAGTGTTCTCTAAAAATAGTCTTATCTATTTTAAAACCATGCTCATGATTTCACTTTCTATGCATTTCAACGTGTTGATTCTGGTATGGATGTATGATCTGTCCTTTTTTTTTTTTTTTTCCTTCTCTCCTTTTCATTTATCTAATAAAAAAAATGATTCAGATCATCTTTTTTCTATTAAAGAAGAACTAAAAAATCAACAATCTGAACCAGTCCACTGCCTGCAACTATATGGCAAGCCAGCAGCAAACTGACAGTCCAAATCACTAAATGACTTGTTAATCCCTTTCCTACGATTTCCATTCATTCTGCTTATTATTATCTAAACTCTAGATTACAAGTGATGCATACTAATTGTTGCAAGAATAACCATGGATGGCGAAAGCAGAAATGCCTATGATGGAGTTGAGAGTATAGGGACTTTATCATATACATTCTGCATATATGAATAGTTCAGATAACATATTTCTTTCTTAATCCATTCAGTGTGAATATCACTGAAGGGGAGAAAGAAGAGCGCATGATGATGACTGGACTGCACACTGTTGTTGATATATTCTGTGTTGGGTGTGGCTCGATTGTGGGATGGAAATACGTAAGAACTAGTCCTGAAATTTCAAGTTCTTCTGCCAGTTTGATTTCATTTCAAAGGTTAGTTGCATGAGGTAATTTCATGGAACATTTTCCCTTTTTCCTAATGGCGTGAGTGATTCTAGGAGGCTGCACATGAGAAGGCTCAAAAGTACAAAGAGGGAAAATTCATTCTCGAGAGGTGCCATATCACCGTTTCCTTTACTCGCTTATAGTATATCAATGTTCTCAAATGTGCATTTAACCGTGGAGCAGGTTTAAGGTGTTGGGTCCTGATGGAGGCAATTACTTGGCTATTCAGGAATCTCTGGTTGGTGGAAGTAGTGATGCTGATGATGCTTGATTGCCATTTAATCACATGTTCTAGTTGTACATATCTCTGCTTCTCCTGCGCTTGTTGAACTTTTTTGGCCTTGAAATTGGAACAATATTCTGTCACTGAACATTCTTTACAAATTAGTATCTGAATAACCTCGCAGAGCTGCAAAAGATGGTACATATTGTTGTTTCCAGTCCCCCCACCGATAAAGATGAGGGTTCAATGTTTCCTTGTTTACATACAAATTAGTGTTAGACTGTTGATGAATTGAAAACATTATCCAAAGGATCCATCCACCATAATAGATTGGGTGTTGGTTTTATTACCCGCTTAACTTAAATGGACCAGGCCGATGCTAAACAGGATGAAACAAAATAACTTGGATTTCCATTCAATCAAATCAACAAAATCTTTTGATATGATTCGGTATATCCGTCAAATAATAATGTATTTTGGTCCTTGATTGACCCCAGCATGGATGGCATAGAAGATGAATATGACCCTGACCCTGAGCTTTTATGAATGTCAATCTGGTCATCAACCTTTTAGTTTTTAGGTGAGATGACGTTTAAAGCTTCTACTATAAATTTATTTATTACCTTTATCTTTTCAATTTTTAAAAGGTTAATTTGTAAATAGAAAATTAAATGTTTCTCTCCTAAGTAGCAAACCTAACATTTATTTCTGCTATCACTTCTATCCATCCTTCCACTTTTGCAGGTAAGATAGAAGTGGTTGAGTATGAGTTAATTTAATTTGGTAAATAGAAGTGGTTGAGTATGAGTTCTTAATTTAATTTGGTAAACTTTGGTGGTCTTGCGCAAAATGGTCAACTTCCAAAACCCAAGCAAATGGTTTCCTGCAGGAATAAGGGGGAGCTAGCCAAGTTGACCACGAACCCTTTTTCACATAACATCATAATTCGTAAATATTAAAAGTAGGTCCATTGCTATACGACAAGTTGTAGGATCATGGTTTGGTTTCTTCTACTCCAATGACTTTGAAATATGAACTGAAAGCCGGCTGCCATTGCCCATATCTTTCCAAATATACATTTGGACAATGTCAATTCCGAAGTAAGCTTCTCTTCACCTAAACCAAAAACTTCTCTTATTTCAACGGAAACCTTGTATTCTTTTTCTTGCTAAGATCATCTAACTTCAAAAAGGAGTTTGAAATTGAATGGTTGGATTGGAGAAAGCAAATACAGCAAGTAAACAAAAACTTTTTCCTATCTTAGACCAGAAATGTTATAGCCATATATTGAACCCCCCCGGTTTTTGCTACAGTGTCTTGCCTTACATGGCAAATTTACCTATCATGTGTTGTCACTTTCATTCTCTCACACTCCTTCCTGCTAAATGACAACCTTTTGTTTCCTCCTATTTTATCAATTCCTTCCAGTCAAAATGCACAACCCAATTCTTATAGCCTTGGGTGATAACTTGATCTTCTTCTTTCCCAATTATGTCATCTCCACCATCCTCCCTGGGGCTTTCTTTCTGAATCTTCTTCAACCAACCCATACCCTTTTTTTTAGCATACTTGTTGCTCGCAACTCGATTAGGATTGTAAAATCCCAGAAGACATACTAAATTTGACTTTCTGGGCTTTGGTAAGTTGGTGAATTACCAGCTTCATGTAATTTGATAGTATTCTCTTGTTCTGCCTTTTGTAACTACTACTCGTAGGTAACTTCCATATTGCTTTGTTTTGGTTTATGAGCAATTAAAAAAGAGTTTGACTTTTGGTGATTTCAGAATTGGATAAGAGATCCGGTTTAATTATATGGGATAAGCTGTGCAGCTACAAGATCTTTAATGGTGTCTGGTGTTTGCAATGAGTTGTAAGTGCTTTGGATCGTTTGATTGGTTCAAAGGAAGCAATAGCCCTGACCAGACACAAGCTCAAGGTTCAGTTGCATTTATTTTGTTGTTTCTTGTAAAGTCGTAGGCTGCATCTAAAGCTTTCTTCTTTGGTCGCTTTTTTTCATAAAATACCCTGCCTTGTCTTCTTATAGTTATGCATAAACTATGACCATTGCTCTACATGGCAGGCTGTGTTTTGAGCGTAGCCTACAATAGGTTTTTTTTTTTTTTTTTTTTTCACTTTTCAGTAATGTAACCATTCCTAAGTATTTATCTCAAACGGTTCCTTGTTTTTGTTTCTGTTTCTGTTTCGGACACATGGTATTGTCAACTATTTCTCTTATAATTTTGTGATCTCATTCGATTCCATATTTGTTGTATCTGTGCATGGCCAGAGTTTACCAACGAGAATGTAAAGCTTTTTACTTACAATTCGTTGAGATCAGCGACATCAGATTTCCATCCATCAAACAGAATCGGTGCAGGTGGTTTCGGAGTTGTCTACAGGGTAATGAAAGCTCTCCGACCGTTCTTTTGGAACAGAGCATCCATGTTTTCTCGGCTCTTTTTGGCATGTATTATGTATATGTCTGCTTGTGTGTGTGTGTGTGTGTGTGTGTGTGTGTGGAGAGAGAGAGAGACAGAGAGAGCAGGTTTTCTGGTTTTCATATGGCACGCCTGTACTAGTGTCTGTCAACTTTAGAATTAGTTGGGAAACACTAACAAAATTTTACTCTGTTACTGTTTGCAGGGAGTTTTGAGGGATGGTACTCAAGTAGCCATCAAGAAACTGTCTGCAGAGTCTAAGCAAGGATCTAATGAATTCCTGACAGAGATCGATATGATATCAAACATACGACACACCAACCTTGTTGAACTAATCGGCTGTTGTGCTGAAGACAGCCATCGGGCCTTGGTCTACGAATATCTGGAGAATAACAGCCTTGCCAGTGTTTTACTTGGTAAATACATCAATCCAAGCTCATTGAACTCCTAATTCTAATTGAGGTATACTGATGTCCAGAAATCCTAATTTCAGGTTCAAGAAGTAAACATATTGCTTTGGATTGGCCAACAAGAGCTGCTATTTGCTTAGGTACAGCCTCTGCTGTTGCGTTTCTTCACTATGAAGCTGTACCGCATATCGTCCACAGGGATATTAAAGCTAGTAATATACTCCTGGATGGAAATTTTCATCCTAAAATTGGGGATTTCGGGCTAGCTAAGCTTTTCCCGGACAATGTCACTCATGTCAGTACTCGAGTAGCAGGAACATTGTAAGCATCATTTTCATTGCATCTCATCCTTACTCAGCTGCCTAAGCTATTTAACTATTTCAATATTTCATTGATGTTTTTTTAAGGACTTTTGAAGGAGTCATCCACTGGCGGTTGTGTTTTGTTCTTTGCCTTTGCTTAATCCTTGTGTTTCTGTTTGCATCTCAGTTATGATATTGTATTTTGTCCAGTGGATATTTGGCACCAGAGTATGCGCTTTTAGGACAACTAACCAAGAAGGCAGATGTGTACAGCTTTGGGGTGCTCCTGCTTGAAATAATAAGTGGTAAAAGTAGTAGTAAGGCAGCATTTGGAGTGGAATTCATGCTTCTGCTTGAATGGGTACTTCCAACCTTTTTCCACTTGTTACATCATGTTACTTATCTTTTCATACATCAACTGGACTCCAAATTTGATAAAATTAGATGGTCTTCACATGACACCTCACATAAGTGATATCATAATTCATGCAAAAGTGTACCTGTTGCAGACATGGAAACTGAACGAAGAAGACAGGCTTCTAGACATTGTTGATCCAGAATTGAGTCAATATCCAGAAGAAGAGGTTCTGCGGTTCATCAAGGTTGCCCTGTTTTGCACCCAATCCGCTGCAAACCAAAGACCTACCATGAAGCAAGTGGTGGAAATGCTTTCCAAAGAAGTGAACCTAAATGAGAAATTGCTGTCAGAGCCAGGCGTTTACAAGGGCCAAAACCCTCGCCACTGGGGCGTCAACAAAGACCAGCAAGCATTTGATCCTTCCTCCTCAACCAGGATTCTTAGCTCTCACATTATATCACAGATGCTTCCTAGGTGATAATGCATATATATGCTATGCTTATTATATTATCCATTGTCTCGTCTACACCAATGCTCACCATTCCATTTGATTACATGCCTGAAATGATTAGTTGGCCTCGGCCTACAATAGTGAGAAATTAGTCTCCAAATTTTCAAACTTTGGTCATCACTCTTCAAGACGACTTCTCAATCTATCTAGGAAATTTTTATATTGCTAAAATAAACAATAAAGGAAAAAAAAAGAAAAGGGGGATCAAGAGCCGATAGTTATATAATTTTAATTTTTATTAATTACTTAAAATATTTACTATTTTCTTGAGGCTAAACTTTAGTTTTGCAAATTGTGCTATCTTAGAAAGAAATTTAGCTTCAAACCCATTTAAATTAACTTAACTTTCGAAATATGATAACTCTAAAAGAAAAAAGAACAAACAAGTTACCGGAGTGTTTACATGTTCATCAACCTTAAAATAGATGGGTTTAAGTCTCTCCAAGAAACAGGCTAACCGTGATGGGCCAAATGAAGCCAAGTGAACAAGAAGGATCATCAATGTGTGCATTGGTTGTGGGCTCTTGTGCGTGACCGATGACACTATAATATGCAAGTGATAAATCGTATAACACATGTATGTGTCATAGGGCTAGAATTTTACTTTCGCAATCTGTATTACTTTAGGTAATTTTTTGATTTTAAATTCGCCTAAATCAACCCAACTATCGCAAAGTGAGAACTTTCGATAGAAATTCTCCAAGACATCGAAATGAAGCTTTGATTAAGTGATAAATTTAATGTTTTACTAATCCAACTAGTGCAAGTTTAAATTTCACCATATGCATATTTTATTTAATTTTTTTTCAAAATGAAAAAAATTAAAATACTATCAAATAATTATGGAAAGGTAAGAACAACTTAAATTTGAAATTTAAATAATACATTGTTGAAAAAATAGTTACGAATTTCGAAAAAATAATGTATAATATAATGTTTAAAAAATATAATATAAAAGGAGTATAGAAAAATATATATATAACTCTATTTTAAAATGTAAGATATTATACTCCAAAGGGAAAAGGCAACAATAATATCAAAATTTAACAATTTTTTTCAATTTAATCCTTACCTTCACACTAATTTTAAATGTGGCAATTTTTTTTTCAAATTAATATAATAATTTTAATTTCACCATTTATATATTATATCATTTTAATTTTAACTTTAAAATATTTAACCCACCAAAAAAGAAAAATTCCAACGAGTACAGTATAATTTCTTTTATCCCTGTTCAAAAATATATTCATAAGTAATATTTTCTCTCTCCTATTATTTTTACAACTCATTCTCTCCCGAGTCTTTTAATCCAGGCCATCATTTCCCGCCGGTGCCTGATGTCTTTTTTACCCCAAAATTTCACCATGATTTTGTGTTTGTTCTGATCTGATATGTAGAGATTTTGCTAGAAAAGAAAAAAGAAATTGCGATAAAGTGGAAAGGGAATTGAGTATCCTCCCCAGTAGAGTCGTAAAGAATGGAGTTATCGGAAGAATGGAAAGCTTATTTCCCCATCGGCAAATCACTGGACCCGCCGCTCCTCTCTTCTTCAAAGCTTGGTCCTCTTTTCTTCATCCCAAAGCCCAAAACTCTTCCTAAAATCCTTTTCCATTCTCCCTCTCTTTTCCCCCCTCTTCTTCCTCCTCTACCTCGCCTTTCTTTCTCTCGGTTCCTCTCTGCTTCTTCTGTCCCTTACTCCACTTCTTTCTCTATTGCTTCCTGTTTCGCCCCTAATTCCTCCCACCACCACGACGTTTCTTCCCTTCTATCACACAATCGCCTCCACCTTCTCCATTGCCCTGACCACAACATTACTCTTGTCTTCTTCACCACTGGCTCCAACCATGACCGAATCGGGTTCTTCGCTATTCACGTCCAAGACAACGATTTTAAGTTTCTGGGTGATGGGAACGGTGGCGTCTTTATTTCTAACAACCACTTCAATCATAAAATATTGAGTATTTTAGTGAACCCAGTTGATGATTTCGACGGGAATTCAGGTGATTCTGTTGTTGGGTATTTAATGACTTCTACTCTATATTCTGTTCATTGGTATTCTGTTAGATTTGATAACTCTTGTAAAACCCCTGCTTTGGATTACTTAGGCAGTAAGTTATTCAAGAGTTCCTCGATTGTCTGTGCTTGTTGCAGCCCACACATACCTGAAGAAAGTGTGGTTTTGTTAGAGAATGGTGCACTGTTCTTGTTTGATTTAGCTTCTTATGTTAATTGTCAGAAACCCAATGGCTATGTTAAAGGGAGTAAATTTAGAGTTTTATGGGATGATTCGAGTGGTTCAGAGAATTATAAATGGTTGGGTATTGAGTTCAGTTGGCATCCTAGAATTTTGGTTGTTGCCCGATCAGATGCTGTATTTTTACTTGATTTTAGGAGTGATGAGTGTAATGTAACTTGTTTAGCTAAGATTGAGATGTTGAGCCCATACACTGTAGTTGATGAGGATCAGTTTCTAGCATTTTCTAGAGCAGGAGCTGATGGGTTTCAGTTTGTTTTGGCTTCCCTAAGTTTATTGCTTCTTTGTGATGTGCGTAAGCCAATGGTACCATTGCTGCGTTGGGCTCATGCCCTAGATAATCCATGCTTCATTGATGTGATTAGGTTATCAGAATTGAGATCACAATCAAGGGATGATACATATCAGCGGGCAACTGAATCGGGTTTTTGCATAATATTGGGATCATTTTGGAATTGTGAGTTCAGGTTGTTCTGTTATGGCCCTTCTTCAGCCAATGAAGGATCTGTTGCTATGGAAATTTCAAAGTTTTGCAAACCCTTTTTGGCATGGGATCTTCCTTCAGATTTATTATTGTCAAACCAAGAGTGTCATTGTGGAAGTTGTCTCGTTAGGGAAGAATTTTCGAAAGGTGCACTTCCTGAATGGATTGATTGGCAGCAGAAGAAAGATATTGTCCTTGGCTTCGGGGTTTTGAGCAGGGATCTCTCGAAGTTGGTGTGCGAGTCAGATGAATTTGGTGGCTTTACTTTGATTAGGCTAATGTCTTCAGGAAAGATTGAAGCTCAACGATATTGTGCCTCGTGGGATTTGGTGCAGAATTTTAATGTAGCTCACCGAGAACCATTTTTCAATTTTGAGGATAGCTTACTATACTCCTTGGGTGACGATGAATATGAATTTCCTAAAAGGTTCAAGTATTTGAACCTTGACTATCTTCGTGGTTATTTGAATGACAATCTTGCTGAAGGCCTAAACTCCAGGATAAAGAAGTCCCACGATGGTCTTCAGCAGAAGGAATCTTTTAACTTAGACTTTCATGAAATTTTGTGTGAGAAGTTGAAGGTCTGTGGATTTGGTCGATTCAGGTCCTCTCCTGCACTTTCCGTTGTCTTCAATGACATTAGCTTGCCAACAAGTATATGCGAAGTTGCTTCGAGGCAAATGTGGGCAACCTTACCTTTGGAACTTTTACTACTAGCTTTCTCTAGCTATCCTGAGCTACTTGATGTGCCCTTCGATGACATGACAATGCCTCTGGAATTTTCAGTTGTTCCAGACCTTCCTCAGCTGCCTCCATTCCTACTAAGGAAGCCTTCATGCCGCAGCACTAAGTGGTCACATAAGATGCAGCCTGATGATTCGCTTGTGGGTCCTGTTCTTCCTCTCCCCGTTCTACTTACACTTCACGAGTTTCGTAATGGCTGTCCAGATTCAGAGAAAATGTGTGAATTTTCATCAGAGGTGGAGTTTGGCCTTAGGTGCAATGAAGTCATGCAGGTTGCTGCAGAAATGGCTGTGTCAGATTCTAGCTTGCTTAACAATGATGAAATTGTCTCTCTTGCTGATGACAGAGATGAGATGTGGGTTAACTCTCAAAGGCCAAAACCATTGCTTTTATACCATCCAGTTGGAGGCGAGTCACATGGAAACCATATTTATAAAGATGAGAAATTTACTACCATGATTACCAAAGTGCATAAGGTTACTGATCCTAATGACACAACGAATAGTGTTGGGCTAGAACTATTCAATGATCTGTGTCCCATTGAGTTGAAGTTTGATGTTCCTGTCATGAACTTTGGCTCACAGGAATTAGAAGCGTTCAAGACATTGAAAAGGCAGTTTTGCAAGTGGCAAGAACGTTTTAAACCATATCAGGAACTGTGCATCCAGAATACTATAGATTTTCAAAAGAAGGCATGATATGCTGTGGTGAAGTGAGTTTAGTTTCATGATTTTCTTTTAACTAGATCTTAGAATCCAGCCTTAGGTTGCTTTCCCTCCCGATTTGACTTGGAGATGCTGTAACAGTAATTGTGACATGCAGAGAAGATTCCTAGGCAATAGGCACAGACAAGGTTTTTTATTCATTTACCTTATTGAACTATCTACCTTTTTTTCTTCCTTTGGTTTTTTTGTCAATTTTTCCTGCCCTTGATGTTTGAAGGCAGAGGTTTGCCTAAGATGCTGAAAATGGTGATTGTAGTTTGTAAATATTACCCTTTCAATGATCAAAAATAGTTTTGCTTACCTGATCCACAGATTAAAGTGTCAGCAAATCTAGCATCTCATTCGTTTAACGTGGCTTTTGGTGCCGTTTAAGAACTTGTTAAATCTTAGATGAGATATTTTGTTGCAAAATACGAATCCAAGCATATAGTCATAGTTAAGCAAAAACTTCATCTGAATTATCCAAAAAAAAAAAAAGGGGGGGGGGGGGAGGTGGTTGAGATGATCAATGTTTGTCACATTAATGATGTAATGGTATAAAATTCTGGGAATCTGACATGGTAGAATACACAAGAAGAGAATCAAGGAAGCAATGTTTGTTGGTACATACTAGCAGCACTAACCCTCATTATTCGGCAATTGTCACATGGCAACAGGGTGAGTTATAGAAATCTTAAAACTGTCGAGAAGCTTCTGTAATGTTTGATGATCCCACTGGATATCACTTTGCAAGACATTATTATGTTGAAAAGGCCCCGGTCCTGGCTGTTCTCTTGCTAGTTGAATGTACAGCTTGTCGACTTGTTCCAACCCATTGTAGGTTACCGCAGTTGTTTTTTCTTCCCATGGTTCACCTTCAGGTTCTTGCTTCTCAACTAACTGAATTTTAATGAATTGCACTTAAAAAATTAATTAAAAAACGATGGAGAGGACATAAGCGCATGTAATCTGTAATAACGCTATCGACCGCAATGGTAGATTTTTGTGAGGGGAGAATCACAAATTGCCTTGATCACCCTATCATTTTTCAAGTACATCCCACAGGAGCAGCGTCTCACAGTATGATTGATTGTCAAATGGGCAAGTAAATTGATAATTATATTCCTGTTTAAGTAGAAAAGGTTTCCTTAACATTCAAGGATTCATATATTAGCATGACCAGAAATGCAACATTGCGTTTGTTGGTGAATCAAAACAATCATAGGTATAGGTAGCAAAAATAAAGTTTAGACTAAACATTCTCATCTCGTTTGCAGCAAAAATTATGTTGTATAGCAGAATGCGTGTGGAAAGTGGAACGGGGAACGTGCGACGTTTCATATATTATTGATGATTTATATGTCATTATTCTTAACTATTAACGAGCAATACTTCATTGATGAGGGATTGAAAGAGCTGCATTGCAGATTACACATCATCTCAACAAGATACAAGCTTAACCAGATACTTTTGAACTAGTATGGAATTTCTTTTCACATGAGCGACAAGGTTCATGGAGATGATGTTTTATTTGTTGCTAGGTTTATAGTAATAGAGCACCGCAAAGGAGGACAATGAGAGAATAAAATCCAAAGCATCACACTCATCAGGCCATTACCTCTGATAATTCATCGCATTTAGCTTCATCAACTCCAACAGATGTATCGCTCGTACTATTCTTGTCATCTTCAACCAACATTTCTTTTTCAGTTGCCACTGTTGATAATGGAGTCAAGCCCTCTGCTACTACAACATTCTTGTTAGCAATAGCCATAGCTTCAGCATTTTTATTTGCCATGAAGTCTTCTGTTGGGTAGCTAGGATTCTCTGCAACAATAGCAAAGGGCTTGTCTAGGGAAGGAACACCATTTCCAGTGGCCAATTCCTCCGATAATGCTTGTAGTTCTTCCTTCAGTACTTCCTGATAATCAGCTGCTTCCCAGTCCTCGGAAACAACAATCATATTCTCAGTTTCCAAGGATTTAAACATCCGATCAGGGCCCGGTTGCCACAAAATGTCCCCAGTGGTTGTTTTCAGAATGAATTTGAACTGGACTGAGATTCCAACAGGTATATCCTGAGCAAGTACCAAAAAGAGAGATCTCATCAGTTGTCAATAAAGCCTTCAACAAGAATATTTCACATTCTCAATAAGTTGCTGCTTACCAGCTCTACTGCCCAAACATGTCCTTCTGACCAAGTCAGTGGGATACAACTCTCATGGTCCCATGAGCCTAACATAGGATGATCCCCTACTATGAAAAAATGCTCCCCAAATGAGCACTCTTTCTTCAATTGAAATTTGACACGAGTGGTCTTCGATGGATCTGTGCATCAGAGGTGTTGAAATAAGACTCAGAAATCAGAAAACTCAATAATAGACAAATAGTTAAAGGGCCACAAGATCTTACTGTATTCTTTAGGTTGAGTTTCTACCGTCTCCAACTCCCCCTACATGAAGAAAATTTACCAAATGAATCTCAACTTCAATACAAGTAAACTTTCTTGAATTGGAAAGGAACTGTAAATGAAGCAAAATCTTTTGTTTCAAAATCCATTCAGTTTCAAAAGGCTTGGATTGTAAAAAAAGGATTTACGTATGCATGTTCTAAACCCCACGTTGCACGATAATCCATGATTGGAGAATTAGATCATATATAAGTTATTTGGAAAAAAAAAGTGTAAAGAGAAGCAACATGGAAAGGAAACTTGGGAATCGTGCAAAGGAGCATCGGCAAAGTAAAAGGAAAAATCAGTAAAAATGGATAAAAGTGGACATAACATGCCTGTAAGTCAGATGAGAAAGAAGAAGATGAAAAAAGAGGCTGCAGACGCCTCCGTTGCACAGAAACCAAATGCAAGAAGCGGATTCTAGCAAGCTTGTTAGAAGGTAATAAGCATACTTGAGCTCTAGTAAGAGAAAGATGTTGAAAAGAAGAAAACCCTCTATCTTTATTGTTGCCAAAGATTGGCTTGGAGCAAGGACTCGTCAAGGTTTTCATCACTTGCGGGTTCCAACTGAAACTGTCTCCTCAAATTTTTGTCGTTAAAAAAAAAAAAGACAGTGTTTTGTTTTGTCTGTTGGTTTGGCTCTCCTCTCTATAAGGGATGGAGTGTGAAAGGGATCCATTGCCACGTATCGGCATGGGTGGAGTTGAGTCTGGCTTTTCTCACTTGGAACGTGAGACTCGCAAGTCCCAAGACTCAGCTCTCTCCACCAACTGGCAACTTTTTCAGCATTTGCAGAGACCCTTATTTATTACTACCAGCTTAAACTTAGGAATTAGCCAATTAATATTGATATCTCTGCTGCTTTGGATCTGGGCCAGGCATTTCAAGGCTAACAATGTCCACAACCCACAAAGGGCTTCACTGAAACCATTACAACTCAGAAGGTCATGCGACCAGACTTTCGGTCTTTTTACTATAAGTTGCCAACAGAAATTGGTTCATGAGATGGATTCCTTGTGAAACTGTAGGCCTGGACTCACTATGGATAAATAGTTGCAATAATAATGATAATAGTTATCATAAAGCTTAAAATTTTCGAACATCTTTCATTTCGGCTTTTTCTTTGATGGACTAAGGAGAGAAAAAAAATATGTTCAATTATTAAGATTTAAATTATTTTTATTTTTTAATTTGATTTTTTTTCATGTTAATATTTTCTCTATGAGTTAGATTGTATTTTGTCCATTTACTCAAAAAACGGACAAATTAATTCATATACATAATATCAAAGAGCAAATTGATCCAATTGTAAAAAACTAACATGGTTGATTGATAATCAGATAGTTACATGTGGCGTGTCACATGTATCTCATTCCGATGTATATGAACCAATTTTTAATAGTAGAAATAGATGAAAGGTAAGTCTCCTTAATCTTAGCCTAATCATATCCATTTATAGGACAAAAATAATATAATAGAGAAAATACGAAAGTGCCCTTAATTAAATAAAGTAGAGTTTTTCAAGATATTTTAGTAATTTTTGTGTAAAACTTTCAAGCTTATTGTAAGTATCCTTCATGTTTTAAATACCAGAGTGCACCTTCCGCTGCATGCTTGGTTGCTGCGTTCTTTGTGGTCCGAGGACTGCTGAAGCACTCCAATATCATATCTGGGGCTTCTTTGTGGTCCGAGTACTGAGGTAATTGAGAGCTTAGTGTATTAGGGTTTTAAGTAGAGAGGAGTCCATCTACTAAATTGATCCTTGGGGTGTTTATAGTTGAGGATTTCTACCCAATTATGTCACTACCCAATTAAGAGTCCAACTGGTCCAAATTGAGGATTTTCCAAGAGGGAATAAGTTAAAAATTGATATTGGTCAGACATTTTATCTAATCATCAACACTATTTTAATTCAGATTTGATTTAGATTTTAATTTTATTGTAATGATATTTTACAATGTAAGGAAGTTAAGAAAAATTATGTGCTAATTAAGAGGGGTAATTGAGTGTGGGGAAATTCGAAAATTCTCTCAGATCATGTACAGAATGGTGAGACGAAAATTTCATTCAAATTCAGACTATAATAAATGGGAAGGAAATCGATTATAGTAATGTGTTTTTTTTTAAATAAAAATAAATCCTCGCTC
Organism: Gossypium bickii; assembly: GCA_025503065.1. Taxonomy (NCBI): domain Eukaryota; kingdom Viridiplantae; phylum Streptophyta; class Magnoliopsida; order Malvales; family Malvaceae; genus Gossypium; species Gossypium bickii. The sequence goes on from CP106711.1 coordinate 137,020,427, forward strand.
CCCGATATGAACTTGATTCACATATATTTGAGAATAAACATTATAAATTGTGAATATTGCTGCCAATACCAGCAAATTAAACCCAAAATCAATTAGCTTCAGTTCCCCCAAAATCCTTAGATGTTTTCCTCCTATTCAAACTGCCGAGCCGAGAAGACTTGGTAAAAGCCTTTACTCTATTTAATTCATCAAGGGCCTTAGGGTCCACAGTGATATCGCAATTTATAACAGTCTCGCCTTCTTCGGTTTTCCTGTCTTTAGAAATAAGGTTAGAATCTGCACCATCTAGTTGACTTGCAACGTTTTTGCTCATGTCAGACAAGGATCTTGTTAATAATGGTCGTTTCTTCAGGAACAAGCATACCACTGCACAATCATCCACCTTGGAGCCTGGATACTTTGTTCGCCATGCTTGAACAGCATAATAAACCAATATTTTAGCTGCCATTGATTGTTTTTTTACTGAAGCTACTATTCGTATCACCTCGTTGTTTGTTAGCACATCCCACACCTGCAAAATTTGTAATTTTTTTCTTATACAACCTTGGTATTAATTTCAACCATTAATTAATAAATAAATATAATTAGCGCTTATATATGTGTTGTTAAATTAATTAACCCTAAAGAAAGATTCATTTAATTCTATAATAATATTTCAAAAAGAAAAAAAGGAGACGCTATACGTGCATGTAAAAGTTTTCCTTCTTACCCCATCAGTCGCCAACACTACAAATTCATCTTTGCTCGTAAGCTTCCTGTAAGAAACTTGAGGAATTGCGATAACACCATGATCCTTGAGGCAGAAATCCCCGAAAGCCCTTGCCATGGCTAAGCCAGGGCAATCATGATCGGGCATCCATACTCTTGGTACATTTGATTCTTCATCCATTGCAAAGACCCTGCCACCGCACTTCAGGATTCTTTCAGCTTCACCTAATTAAGAAATAACTCCAGAGGAACATATTAGATATGGATATACGGTTTGATTTAGTTTTTAACTATAGGGCATAGGCAAGGTTATATATATATATAATATATATACGCGAATGGAATGGAGCAGAAAATACCTACTTGGTATACTAGGTTTCAAGTCAACTGTGAGTTGGATCGGAATGAGTTGGTTTTCATTGTCTCTAGTGCAAAGAATCGCACGAGAATCCCCCAAATTTGAAATTATCAAATGTTCATCCTGAAATGAAATATGCATATATGTTTTTTGGAGAAAATAAACGGATCATCATCTACATGTATGTACCAAATTAAGAAAGAAGCTATACCTGCTTAATAACAGTTACAGCTGTGGTACCACTGCAGTAACTGTCAAGAGACTCTTCCAAGATAAGATCTTCATCCGACTCTTCGAAAGCTCTAATTATACTTGCCTCCCAGTCTTTGTCAGCGCCAACAGCTACATCATTTTCTTTGCACACTGTAGAAAGCTTGGATGGCAAAGTGTGACATACATGACGTGCAACCTGGTGACCTGACGGACCATGACCATCAAATACAGCGCAGAAGAACACGTTCTTCTCACCCATGAAGTTCTGGATAAATTTTAAATATGTTTAGTTCCGTGTATTCAATAAATAAATGGTCATACATTCTTAAACTATCTGATTATAAATATTAAAGTTGATGGCGATATGCATAGAGCAGCAGCATTCCCGAAGAAATGAAATACCATGTGTGGGTTTAGGTAGGTGATTCAGGACGGTGAACTGGCCTACACAAATGTTATACTAATAAACTTGTTTGCTAAATTAAATTAAACTCCCCCCAAGAAATTGAGGAGTCTTCCTCCACGATCTAATCGGCATCAAATTCTTCTCTAGCTACGAATTTTATTTGGTCAAGAAAAGGTCGGTATTGGTCGATCGGAGCAAGCTGTTTTATACATACAAATTATTAATATTAGCATCTGCATTTTTCAACAGTCATCAGGTAATGGAAAGAAATTACTTAACATTCAGAAAATGGAGAAATATATTAATTATGATTAACTGATTCCATTTTCTCTCTCTATATTACATGAGAGAGCTGCACCAACAATAACAATGAACCCAAAAAAAAAAAAAAAAAAAAAGAATAACATCAAAAGGGACAAATAGTGACGCGAGCAAAACAACGTCAGATTCAGACGAAGCAGTCGGCAGCGACATGCATTAAAAACAACGGAGACGACCACCAAATGTGTAAATAGAATATTAAAAGGAAATAATTCTAAGATCACAAAGACCTTGTGAAAGCAGCAGATGAATCCTAGACAAAATTTTATATTGGTAGGCATCAAACAATTACGATCTGGTGGGTAGCACTGGAAATTGGAACATACGGAAAGTATCGATCGAAATGTTGAATTAATAAACAAACAGAATGAAACATTAATTAAATTAAATCACCTCCCATACGGTCATGGCGTCCTGATTGATCCCTTTTTTCCCCTTGCGGGTGTACATTGACGTGTAGCTAGAGGATCCCTGAAATCTGACTATGGCCCCGGCATGTCCAGTGGTCGTAACTTCCTCCTGTTGGCCCTCCTCTTCTTTCCCCTCCAAATCATCTTCTTCATGGCGTCTACCTTTGTACTTCACCTCTGTACTACAGCAGGCACCCATGTTTCGTTGCGTGTATAAAAGCAAAAAAGATTAGGGAAAAAAAAAAAGCAGCAGCAACAGCAGCAGGCACCAGGGTACGCCTCCAAAAGGGTATGGATGCCCGGAAAATTTGCGGGAAAATCAAAGCCCAAAATTGACAAGAAATGGTAGTCGAACTGGAGGCGACCCAAGAGACTCAAAATTGAAATGCATGGAGAGGCAGAGGAGGAGAAGTCAAGGCCATAATTTTACTCTATAATATGAAAGGCTAGTTTAACAAAAGAAAAAAACAACAGAAAACAAAAAAGCCGAACAGCTTTTCTTTATTTAGAATTAGAGAAGAGACTAGTCATGGCTTACGGGTCATATTATTATTGTTATTATTATTTTGGCTGCTCCAGGAGGGTGATTTACTATGGGAAAATGCAACTAAACTAACCATTTTGGAATTTTAAGATTAATATCTGTTTGTCTCCTCTAATTTGGAATAATTTCAGTTTTCTGTTCTCTTCTCATCTTCCTTGCATAACTACTTTCGGCTCCCTCAATCCCCTGTCTCTCTTCCTTACATAAAAAAATTCATTAAATTTAAGTTCAACCATCAACAATTAAAATCTCTTGTATTTCATCACATATCACACAATGCATATACATTGACTATCACCATTATCCTTGCAACAAACTTTTAAGCTCTAATACCTCATCTGATCAATCTCACATTATGCATACGCACAGGCTATCAATTTTTTGAAATTTGTTTCATCTTCCTCTATTTGGTAACAACCAACCATACTTAACAATATTCAAATCCATTACAATCATGTTTTTATTCCAAATTATGCTTAATTCAATAAGACTACAATTCCTCGTCGGATTGTGAAAAGAAAGAAATATTTTCATTAAACATTCGCCTTAATTTCACAAAATGTTTATAAGAGAATCCCGTAGTTTCTCAATCCAACACCAAAATATTGGCTTTGAAAATTTTATGCACTGACCTACATAATAGTCACCTTTTATACTTGATTCTACCCTTGGTTTCAAAATTAATCAATGTTAGTACAAAACTCCGGTGAGGAAAATCTCGAACACACGAACAAAAACTCGAACAGAAGAAGAAATAGGACAAGGCTCCAAGGCGTGTATTAAATCACTATCTTTAAGGTTATATTCGCCCCCACCTATCTTCGGTGTGCAAACGAGTTTCAAGCAAATTAACCTCGAGGATACAATGAAGCCAATGGCTATTTGCGTTTTGCATCGACGAGAATAGCCCACTACACATCGAGCAATATATGACAAGAAAACCAATTTCTATAAAGGATTTTGCAGCGAATACTTTATAGAACAATCTAACAATATTAGAAAATGAAGGAAGAAAGAAAGAATATTAGAATTGTTGATTTTTTCCAAATGAAATCTGATTCCTATTTATAGGAATTTTCATGTCTCTTTATAGAGACATATTTAATCAATAGGTAATTTTTTCCGAATAATAATATTTTTTAAAATAAAAACATTATTATTCATTTAATTATAACTATTCAAATAATATTATTTAAATAATTATAATTCTTTTTCAAAAAATCAAAAGATATAATCTTTTAATTAATTATACCCATTCATTTATAGTTATTGGAAAACTATAAATTTTGAAAATGTTCCAACAATCTCCCCCCATTTTCAAAATATTTTAGATTTTGATATTCTTGGAAATCAATTTGCATAAATGAAGGTATCTTACGATTGAACCTTCACTTAGTGAAAACATGTTAAAGTTAATCGAAATTGCATGGTAGACTAAGCTTTGAACCAACTATTTCATTTGATTAACCGAACACATCTCACACAATGATTTCAACATTGGTCAATGCATAATATCTAGGGACACTATTATGGCCATGTGTCTGTGTCCTCTTTTCATGAGTGCTGTCAGAGCCAAGCCCTTGAGCCCCTAGAAGCGGCCACACTTCCACTCACATAGGTAGATCCCATCAAAAGTGTTCCCGTAATTATAACACTCTAACATATTTATGTTATGGGTCCATTAAGAGTACATTACTCATCCTTCCCTTATCATTACGGGTACCTAGCACTTTAATCTTAGGATGGATTTATTTATAGTGCTAACAGTCACATACTAATGATGTACTTTATCTCATTGAACTCAAGACTTGACGTTATACCAAGCGTTGAGTCGAGTTTCCATCATGGGTGACTCTAATTAATGGGCTTGAGTCCCATCCCTTTTGAGGTCCTTTTTACTGCATCTCTAGCAAGACTTTTTGTCAAAGGATCCGCCAAATTTTCACTTGACCTCACATAATTAATAGTGATCACTCCATCAGAGATTAATTGTCGGACATAACTATGTCTTAATCCAATGTGTCTCTAGACTTTCCATTATATATTTGGCTATATGCCTTTGCTAGAGTAGCTTTGACTATCACAACGGATAGAAGCAGGTGAAATTGGCTTAGCCATAAAGGTACATCATAAAGCAAATTTCTTAACCATTCTCGCTTCTTTAGATGCAAATGGCTAATGCAATAAATTCTCACGCCTTGGTGGAATCAGTAATACATGTTTGTTTCTTGGAACCCCAAGAAATGGCTCCTCCACCAAGAATGAAGATCCATCCACTAGTAGATGCATGATCTTCCAAACTTGTAATCCAACTAGCATCCGAATACCCTTCTAAAACTGGAGGATATCCATTATAACACAATCCATAGTTAATAGTTTTCTTTAAGTACCTAAGTACTCTATTCAATGCTTGCCAATGCAAATTACTTGGATTACTTGTGTACCTACTCAATTTCCCAACAGCATATGCAATATCTGGTCTTGTACAAGTCATTATGTACATAAGACAACCAATTAGACTTGCATATTTCAATTGATCAATTTTCCTACCAAAGCATTAGATACTAATTTTATTTGAGGATCCATGGGTGTAGATCTTTGGTATACAGATTGAAAAGATCAAACTTTTTAAGCACATTTTCAATGTAATGTGATTGTGATAAAGCTATACTGCTTTCATCTCGGGTTATTTTAATCCCAAGAATAACATCTGCTACACCCATATCCTTCATAGCAAAGTTGTTTGACAAGAATTTCTTTGTGTTTTCTATTTGTTCCAAATCCGTGCCAAAAATAAGCATGTCATCTACATATAAGCAAATTATGACACCTTTTCCATTTTCAAATTTGCTATATATGCACTTATCGGATTCATTTATTTTGTAGCCACTAGCTAAAACGACATTGTCAAACTTTTGGTGCCATTGTTTTGGTGCTTGTTTAAGTCCATATAAAGATTTAACAAGCTTACATACCTTATGCTCTTGTCCTGGAACAACAAATCCTTCCGGTTGTTCCATGTACACTTTCTCTTCCAATTCACCATTTAAAAATGCAGTTTTAACATCCATTTGGTGAATAACCAAATTATATATAGATGTAAGTGATATTAAGAGTCTAATTGTAGCAATTCTTGCTACTGGAGCATAGGTATCAAAGTAATCAATACCTTGTTTTTGTGTAAAACCTTTGGCTACCAACCTTGCTTTAAACTTATCAATGGTTCCATCAACCTTCATTTTCTTTTTGAAGATCCATTTACAACCTATATGTTTGGAACCCGGTGGAAGATCAACTAAGATCCAAGTTTGATTTCCCATTATTGAATCCATCTCATCATTTATTGCTTCTTTCCAAAAAGCAGAGTCTTGAGATTTCATTACCTCTTCAAATGTAATAGGATCAGATTCTGTATTGTAACAATAAGGTATCTTATTGTATATACTTTCACCTTTTCTTTCTACAAGAAACATCATGAAATCTGGTCCAAAATCTTTGACCTTTTTAATCCTCTTACTTCTTCTTAATTCTTGACAAGATTCACCATTATTATCAATTTGTTTCAATGGAATCTCATTCTCATTTGAAGAATGAATCAATTGTTGTGGCTGTAATTGTCTTGATATAGAATTAAATCTATTTTCATCAAAAATAGCATCTCTTGATTCAATAATGAGTGTTAATTGAAATTGAATCATTTGGTTCAATTACCATGAACCTATATGCCTTGCTATTATGTGCATATCCTATAAATATGCATTCAATTCCTCTTTCACCTAACTTTTTACGTTTAGGTGTTGGAACTTTGACAATAGCTCTACAACCCCAAACCTTCAAATAATTAAGGTTTGGTTTCCTTTTCTTCCATTGTTCATAAGGAGTTATTTTAGTTTCCTTATTAGGAACTCTATTCAATATATGACAAGTCGTTGTTAACAGATTTTCTCCCCAAAAAACCTTGTCCAAGACCTGAATATGATAACATTGAATTTACCATTTCAGTTAATACTCTATTTTTCCTTTCAGCTACACCATTTTGTTGTGGTGTATAAGGGGCTGAAACTTGATGGACAATCCCAGTGGATTCAAAATAACTTGGATTATAGTATTCTCCACCTCTATCCGATCTTAAGCACTTGATAAATGATTCACATTGAAGTTCAACTTTGATTTATAAACTTTAAATTTATCAAGCGCTTCATCTTTCGAATGCAATAAATATACATAACAATATTTAGAACAATCATCAATAAAAGTAACAAAATATTTCTTTCCACCTAATGTAGGAGTATTATGCATGTCACATAAATCACTATGTATTAAATCAAGCAATTTTGTTTTTCTTTTAACCTTAGGGAAAGGGTTTCTTGTAATTTTAGTCAACATACATGTATTGCATTTTTCAATATTATTATTAAAAACAGGAATTAAATCTAACTTATACATGTCATTCAATTTTCTATAATTCAAATGACCTAATCTATAATGCCATAAACAAAAAGATTCAATCATATAAGCAGAAATAGTTTTTTCATTCTTATTGATAATATTTAGTTTGAACATACTCTCATACATATACCCTTTCCCTATAAAAATTCCTCCCTTAGATAAAATAAATTTATCTGCCTCAAAAACAAGTTTGAAACCAAACTTATTTTATGACTTCCGGACACTAAATTCTTTCTAACTACGGTACATAATATACATCATTTAAGGTTAAAACCTTTCCGTAAGTGAATTGCAGTTCAATGAGACCCTTTGCCTTTGATTCTTTGCGGTGGAAGAATTTCCCATGTACAAGACATTGTCATTTTCACATTGTGTAAACTTTGTGAACATGCTTTTGTCTTTGCACACGTGTTTGGTTGCTCAGTATCAATCCACCATGTATTATCATCTTGTGCCATATTAATTTGGATATCATTGCAACAAACTTTTCGTTATTATCACCTTAGAAGATGATTTCTTCTTTAAGAATCGACATTCATTCTTGAAATGTCCCGCTTACCACAATGATAGCATGAGCCCTTTTGTTTCTTTTTAAACTTAGGTGCTCTATCATCTGTTTAAACTTTCTCTTGAATGGTTTAGTAGTCTGCACTTCCTCCGTAACATGCACTTTGGCATTTTTGAATTTAGATTCGATCTTGCTTTCGATATTCTTCTTCAATACGAAGATGATTTGCCAAAGCCTCAAGAGATATTTCCTCTTTCTTATGTTTTAGACTTCTTTTAAAGTCTTTCCAAGATGGAGGAAGTTTGTCTATTATGGAGGATACAACAATCATTTCATCCATTTTCATATCATATTGTTTGAATTGATTCAAACATCTTTTCAATATCACGAAATTGTTCCATAATGTAAGCGACCATCAATCATTTGATAATTATTGAAACGATCGACAAGAAATTTCTTACTTGTAACATCTTTGGTCATGTATCTTGTCTCCAATTTTTCCCATAATTCTTTAGCGGTGACCTCATTTTGGTAGGTGTCGAACAAACCATCGGATAAACCATTCAATATGTGGCCCATGCACATATAATCAGCATTGTCCCATTTTTGTCTTTCTCGGTTTGCGACAACAGAATCGTTTTCGGTCTCCTCGAGTCTTGGGGTATCCAAAACATATGCAATCTTCAAAGTTGATAATAAGAAGTGCATCTTTTTCTACCATCGTCGGAAATTGCCACCATCAAACCGATCAAGTTTGACAAAATTGGAAGCCAACTCCCTTAGTGTTCCACTTTCGTGAGTTGCGGTAGTCATTATGAATTATAACCTTAAAATTGTTAGTACAAAACTCCGGTGAGGAAAATCTCGAACACACGAACAAAAACTCGAGCAGTAAGAAGAAATAGGACAAGGCTCCAGGCGTGTATTAAATCACTATCTTTAAGGTTATATTCGCTTCCCACCTATCTTCGGTGTGCAAACGAGTTTCAAGCAAATTAACCTCGAGGATACAATGAAGCCAATGGCTATTTGCGTTTTGCATCGACGAGAATAGCCCACTACATAACTCGAGCAATATATGACAAGAAAACCAATTTCTATAAAGATTTACAGTAATACTTTATAGAACAATCTAACAATATTAGAAAATGAAGGAAGAAAGAAAGAATATTAGAATTGTTGATTTTTTCCAAATGAAATCGATTCCTATTTATAGGAATTTTCATGTCTCTTTATAGAGACATATTTAATCAATAGGTACCTTTCCGAATAATAATGTTTTTTTTAAAATAAAGACATTATTATTCATTTAATTATAACTATTCAAATAATATTATTTAAATAATTATAATTCTTTTTCAAAAAATCAAAAGATATAATCTTTTAATTAATTATACCCATTCATTTATAGTTATTGGAAAACTATAAATTTTGAAAATGTTCCAACAATCAATTCATTCATGATTACCTTAAATTCTTTATTAATAATTTGATGAGTTTGTCGACCACCATGCCTTCTATGTGCCTTTGCACAGAATTCTCTTATAATTTTGAAAATTTTAATCAATAAAAGACTTATTCGTGTATTTCTCATTTTTGTTAATGGATGATTGCACATTTTGCCTCCATCTTTTTTTTCTCTCGAGTTTTTAACAATCACACTCTTCAATCTCTTTATGTGTCTTCACTTTTCTTGTTTTTATTTATGGACTCCTAACATTTTTAATTTTTTTCTAATTGCTCCGACAACGAGTGTGACATACTATATCTCAGACCCAACAATTGGGTCAGGCAAGAGGTGCTACAACTAATATGTCCCTTGAATTGCTAGCTTTCTTGGATCTCCCACAAGTCTTTGGTGGGACATTCTAATCATTTATTTGATTTGCCATCTCAATCAACACCTTAATCAAACCTTGTTTTAACACCATCACGATCTTGGACTTCAGCCAATCAACTCGCTCAACCATAGACAATGAAAGAACTTAAAAAGTAATTCTCTAATTCCTTAAAATCTGAGAATCTCAAATCGAATTTTCCAAGGCTTTAATGCTAAAAAGCAGTTGAGAGAAACAAGCGAGAAAAAAAAATGCTCAGGAAGGCACAAAAAAGCTTTTATAGTAAACGCCCTCAAGTAAAGAATACAAGATTGAATGATTGCAAATGAGGTGGGGAAGGTCTTTATTCGTAGTTGTGCTCCCTTATATCCAATGGTACAAATCAAATTATATCAATGACTCAAATTCAAACTTAGCTACAAAGTAGTCCTAAAGAGTTTGCACTCTATTTTATATTTATCATTATTACAAATTAGCTTGGGAACTACAATTTGCTAAAATATTTACCAAGTCAGTAGACTTTGAATAGAAGAGCTTTCCATTATTTTGCAAAACTTAGGCCAATCCTGGTAAGTTAATTTATTCAAATAATTGCCTTAAGCTATTCTGCTCACCTTCATCCCGGACCTTTGAGTGCAATTCGTAACATACTTGGGGTTAAAATCCACAAAAATGCTCGTATTATGGTCCAACAATATTTTTATTTTTATTTTTTACTTCTTATCATATTAATATTTTTAGTTCAAGTATTATTTATCAACAATTATTTTTTGAACAATTTTCTATTTGTTAAATTTTTTTTTGAATAAGTTTATCTTGTTATTCTGAATCTTTTAGATTCAAGACTAATTTGATAGTATAATTTAAGATTAAATTTGTTAAATGATCAAATTAATAAAAATTATAAATATTGGTAGGTTAATTTTACTATTATACCAAAAAAAAAATATCACATCAACATGATTTAACTTATAAAATATGCAAATATTGGCAGGTGAATTTTACTATTATACCAATAAAAAAATCACGTCAACATGATTTAACATATAAGTGACTCGATTTTTTTAAAAATTTGATGACAAACAAAAAAGACTGTTGGTGCAGCTTACCTTTTAAAAAAGATAAATAACAACCAAATAAACAAACAAAAATTGCTCGCCATCTCTCTGTAATCTGTATGTTGTCGAAATAAAACAAATAACGCCACATCATACATTTTTCTGAAAAGGCAGTGTGGAGTGGAGGCTAGGCAGAAATCAGGAAGAACTCCGCAACAAGCCAAACCAATATCACTGCTCTTCCTCTACCAAGCATCCATTCAGACCCATGAACGAAAATTATAACAAATGACCACACTTTAAGGGTTTCTCATTTTACAAATTTCTTTCAATTCCATTAAACGTCTCGAGCGAAAACTGGTTTATCTTTGTCACTATCCAACAATACCTGGGTCCCTACCAAAACAAATTCCCTCCCTGCAACAAATTACAACTGCTGTGTCAGATTCATTCTCCAGCAGTCCAACAATACTAGTTACTAATCTTATGAAATGTGTAACTAAGGGACAGGGAAGGCATGATCTGCATATTATAGATACACCTAAACCTAGACCTGCTGAGTTTTAATCATAGTAAAACAAAGGCTTTCCATTTATCCATTTTGTTTTCATCTAGACTTGAACCCCCCTGGCTGTTATTTCCTTGACAAATAAATAATCCGCCAAGAGGAACAAGTTTGGTCCAGGTAACATACAGCTTTATTAACAATGAATAACAGCACTCTACCTCTTTACCAAGGAACTTGTGCAGCAATTAAAAACACATGAAATATTTTCAAATTTAAGAAGTTGACTCCCAGAACAAAAGGCTTTCACATACTCCCTAAAACTTTAAGAGGGAAGAAGTGGTTGTCTCTCGTCGGATCCAACACGATGACTAGCCTGGAAAGAGACAAATTTACATTAATTTGTATGTCCAAAAAAAAAAAAAAAGAGAGAGAGAAATAACATTAATTTGGAATGCAATCAGACAATCATAAAAGACCCTCTCCCAGGGGAAACTTAACTACTTTTACATTAAATTCATACCTCTTCATGTGCTCCTGCTGCTATATTAATGAAAGATTCCTTGGACCTAAGATATATATTGGAAAAAAGAAAATAAATAAAAATAAAGAATCTGTAAACTCCATTCAAGAACTAACTTAAACATTTTTCCATATATATTATAGATAAATTCGGTTGGGTTCTTCTGCCAAATTCTAGTTAAACTGTTGCTGAAGAAGGTAAAATCATTATCCCTACCGCATCCATCAAAAGCATGAAGCAGGAACAATCTAACTTGAACCATTGAAGAAGGATAAAGGCATAAAACCCCCCCCGGGGGGGGGGGGGGGTTAACCAACTTGAAGCAATAGCACAATATAAAAAAATATGCTTCTAAAAGATTTGAGGCCATGGAAAAGAGCGCTATTTTAATTTACCTTTGGTTTTCCTTATAATCTACCGGTTCTAGCATTCCATTCTCTTGTTCTTCTTTGACTTTGGAAAGCGGCGAAAAGAACTAGGGAGAAAATAAAACATCAAATAATCTCATAAACAAGAAGTAAGTACAGGTGCTCATGGGCCGAGTGGGCCCGCTTGGCCATACAGGATATCTAAACCAATTTCCCAAGCCTGAGCCTAGCTTGGCCCGAAAAATAGGCAAAAAATTTAAACCCACCCATATTTGATTTTTTAAGATTATTTTATTTAAAAATAACTTTTTAAAAAATATAATACACTAAATGTACTAAAAAAAAGCTAAAATAAATTTTTTTTAACACATTACAAATACATTAAAAAGTACTTATATTAAAAACAATACCATAAATATAATAAATGCTTTATTATATTAAAAAACACAAATAAACATAATAAATTTTTTATTGTATTAAATATAATTTTTAAAATTTTATATTTTGGGTTGGGTTATTTAATTGGGTAACTCTTTTTTTTAAGGTAATGAATTTAATTGTTATTGGGTTAAAGATTTAATATAAATATATATAATTATTATTTAACATATATAATTAATATAATTATTTTTATATTATAATATATTCGGGTCAGGCCGAAAATCTTACCCAAGGCTAGACCCATATAAAAAACGGGTCTTAAATTTTTACCCAAGCTCATTCTCGAGCCTCATTTTTTTGTCCAAACTCTCCAATTTTTCAAATAGGCCTAGGCGAGTGGCCCGACTCATGAGCAGGTCTACAAGTAAACAAGCAGAATTCCATAGAAAGCTAGTCATCAGTGTGGCAGCATCCTTTTCCAATTTACCTGGTGCATTGAGATGAACACAATTGAAATTCCTAGGATGAAGTTCATAGTCAAAGTATGGCCAAACAGAGTAGCAGATGCTATGCCGGTAAAGATCGTAGCAACAGTTGAAGAGTACTTCTTCAGAATTGTATCTGAATGCAAAAAGACAATGAGTTGAAAACAACAATTATGTCTGGAAAACAAAACTGGTGGGATGCTCATTGAAGCCATCTTTTAGTTAGTTCTATTTCAATTCAAGCTTAGATGAAAACTAATGAAATTATATAAACTATTAGTGTATGACCTGCATATTTGAAGAAAAAAGAGGATAAAATTCCCTGTGCTGCATTGTTACATATAAGAAACATGGTGGCTTTGGAATGTCCTTGTAGGATATCAAAGCTACTAGGACCTGAAATAATCCAAATGAGAACATCAGAATATCAGACTCACAAGTCAGGATCTAAAACTGGCCAAATAGTTGCTGAAAATAATAATTGCTGGAGAAATAACCGATGAGGCTTCTAACACAAGTAAATATTTTGAAGCAGAAAGCTTGTTCAGAATTGAAATACTTAAAGAAGACTTTGAAGAAAGCAACTTAGGCCAAAAGTAATTTAACTCTAGAGCCACTAGCCTTCTTCATAAACTTTTAACATGCTTTAAAGAATTGAATATTATATACTTTACCATACCTTTGACAACAGTTGTCCCCAGAATTGCCAGAAAGTTAAATATAGCACCATAACCATATAAAAATAAGTTCTGCAAACCAAAAAAGAGCAAAAAGAAATTAGGGGATGACCATATAAAAGTAATCCTTTAGCCTTTAGGAACCGAGCCAAAGTGCAAAATTCTAGTGATTCAATTCAGCAGATCCTAGTATGACCATGCCTGATAGCTGCACGTAACCCTTGTAGTGGCAGAGAGAAATACCGTTCAATAGGTTTCCAGACAGTCAAACTTCATAATATTGGAACTGAGAAAATAAAATTTCCAGATAGACACTACACAAACCTTAAGAAAACAAACTAAGTTCTGGTAGACATACCAGATACTAAGGCTCAATAATTATTACAATTCTAACATCAAATCGATCACTCCCTTTGAAACTAACACAACATCTCTAAAAGCATTTCTCAGAACAGATCAAATACCACCAATGCAGGTAATCCTAAAAAATACCTGAAGATAGATGCTTGTCTCATACTGACTCTTAAGAGCATACTCATTGTAGACAGAAGCCAAAGATGGAACAGTTACCTGAAAGATTAGGTCTAATGTCAGCTTCTGGCATGTGTAAAATCAAATAATAGGGAACGAAAAAGAGATGTGGAAGAATGATAAACAAAGAACAACTTTCTTCTAAAACTGATTGCATGGTCAGCACAAAAGAGACATGCTAAATATAAATTACAGATACCCAAAAATACTTACAAAGATCAATGTGTAGATGTAAGCACCGGTTGTAACGTGAAGACCCAAACTTGTACTACCCTCAGGTAAAGAACGCAGCTGATTTACACTAATTCCAATGAGCAAAAGAGCAAGAGCTTCCCACTGCAAAATAAACACAAATTAGCTACACAGCATGTAAGAAAGATCCCAAAACAAGAATCAGATGTGCACTTAGAGAAAAAAACTTATTGCACTGACGTGCACCTGTTTTTTTAATTTTTTTGTTATGCAGTTGAGAAGTTTTAAGCCTAACCTGTATCACAGAAAATCTGCGCCTCATAATCATCTTCAGCAAAACAGCAATTACCAAAACCTGCATGATCATCGAGCAAATATAGAAAATTTTGCAAGAAGCACAAACAATTGTTTTTTTTTTTCCTAAAAAAAATTTATTTCCAACATCTTAGAGGAATGAAAAAAAATCCTCCTAGTAACACTATGCAAGTGTCACAAGCCAAGACTTAAGCTCAAGATTGTGTGGCTCTTGATCCCGTGAATGCACTAAAAATTGTCCAGATCCAATATCTGCCTTCCCACACACAAGGAAGTATCGCCATTACTGAATTGGCAACAATGTTGATGCAAATAAGGGTCAATAAATAGTAAGAACTTGTTAGAAATTAGCATGTCCCAATTTGAACCAAGCTTTTTTCTGTATCCAAATTCCAAATACCATAAACTCAAAGAAAAGGAGAACAAAAGAGGCTACTCAAGCAAGAAACTACCCAGCAAATTGTAACCCCAATTAAACTCTCATCAAGAATAAATGTCTAACTGTGGAGAAACAAGAATCTCAGAACTTAAGAATATATCTTCTTGGGCAATAAACTAGCCGATAAATGTGCATCAGTGGAGGAATAGTACTATGGAATAACTCAACAACGACATATGATAAGATAAAGAAAAGTTCCAAGATCTAAGCACACAGACAAATCAAAACTAATAGCTTCCAGTAGGAACCAAGGTTTGATACATTATTATGATGAAATATTACCTTGAGGTTGCTCAGCATCTTCACGGTTGCAGGATTGAAATAAAGCTGCCAACAAGCAATTCACACTAGTTATGCCTTAAAACCTTTATCATGCTAAAAACATATCCCAGAAGGAAGACATTGCCAGACAGTATATGGACAATTAAAAACATAGAGTGCAATGATATTAACCAAAAGCATCAAGAAAATACTGCAGGGAACCTTTTAAGAAATATACCTGCATGATGAATTTCAGATAGTTATTGATGGCATAAAGAAGTGCTGGAACGGCTAGGAGAACATTGTTCCTTGCTGCCTGCAAGAAATTATGATCATTGCTAGAGTTATCTTATAAAAAAAGAATCATTTCAAAATTACATCTTTTGGTGACAAGAATAATAAAGCATTATCAGAATCTAGTGGACATGATTGATATGCAAAATGATAGCTGAAGTAGGCATTCTGTAGCTTCAAATAAAACTTTTCAACTTACAGACTTGTTATTACAACTTCTTTTACCAATGCCTCTCAAGTACAAACCTTGTATGTCATTAAAAAAAAACTGTACCTGCATGAATGTGGAAATTGAAAGAAGGGGCTTTTCACCAACTTTCTGACGTCTAGCCTGTAAACATGTAAATATTGGAAAAGTAACTTTCTCAACTTTCTGACGATATTATATTGAAAAGTCCATTTATTTCCAACATGCAAATTATTCCCATCACAATGTGAACCAAGCAACATGAGTGTACTTCTCAAACAGTTCCATCTACATCAAATAGGATAGTTACGGCAATCACATGATAAAACCATATAAAGTTCAACACCATTAGTTCAATCCAATGAGGCAAAGTGCTGTTATCCTATGAAGCTTATCCAGTAGAAAGGTTGAATCAAATAAAGAAAACAAGTTAATCAATGAAGAAATAATTTGCAATGTACCTGTAAAATCAGCATAAGAACTGCAAATAGAACCTTTGCAACCTCTGTTAAAAAATTAACACTAATGGGGCTAAACATGAAGCGTCCGTCCACCTTAGACATATAAACCAAAATAGGCTGGTAGAAAAAAAGAATATCAAACATGTGAAGAATCAAGATGAGTAGAGGAAAGCAAATAAAGACAAGCTATCTGGGAAATTGCAGAACATTAAAAAAAAAAAAAAACAAAAGGTACGACAACAAAGAATGCAAGGAAAGCACAAATTGACAATAAATTACCTGGAAACCAACAAGAACACAATCACCTACGACTAAGAGAACATTAAGGGCACGTTGCTTTGATGATACCCTGCTTTTATGGCGGTCGTAAGCCCTAGACACACCCCGGGTAGTTGGGGAAACCAACTTCGAATGGCAGACACTGCATTCTATCGTCCCGTTTTTCATTGGTTTGCCCCAAATCTGTAATAACTACAAAACAAACAAAAATAAGATAAGTTGATGTAATTTAAGCGCTTAAACTCCAAATAGTAAATACTAACACCTAAATAAACAAAACAAAACATACGAGACATGCAAAATCTAGTGGAAGTCAGTCACACAGAACCGGTATTCCAGGAAAACGGAGATATGGATGCCATTGTCAAAGTTGGGTGATAATTTGAAATTCTGAAAATCAGCAGAGTGCTGTGAGCATAATAAACTGTTTTCGCTCGAATTGATACATATAGATAGATCCGATAGACTCAGGAAGGAGAAATTAATAAGGAAAATCCGTTCCAAATTTAGTGAGAAAGCAAGAGAAACATCAATATGATTACGGCGGATCTACGGTCAATAATCAGTAGCTGGATTTTTATAATCCAATAAGTAACTTAAAACAATTAAAGCAATACACACACAAATATAGTGAAATAATTCAAAAATCCAGATCCTGCTAGCTGTAACAACCTCGAGGTTGTTCTGTTACGGTAAAGGCAAGCAAATTATGAAGAACTAATAAAAATAGGAAAGATAATTGGATGGCAAATAAATGAGATGAGATGAGATCTTGATAGTAGAGTTGACAAAGGAAATGAGACTTAAAAAGAGGAAAGAAAACAAGAGAATGTGAATGATAAAATGAGATTAGTAAATAAATTAAGCTAACCTTTACCTAATTAATGTGTGAGCGTTATTGTTGGCCAAGGTTCCTCTAATAAGGCCTGTCCTCCAGAACCAGAAGAGCTTTAAAATGGCGCTACCAGATCCGTAATTCTACCCCTTCTCTAAGTCTCGTCCAGATTTATATATCGGATGCGGAAGAGAAATTAAATTCAATCAGAAAATCCTTTCGCAAAGCAGCGTGCTTACTGCTTAGAAGATGCGATCAGATCATGCGAAGAATATGCAGGGAGAAAGAGAGAGCTCTTTTAAAATTAAAACAAGTTAGTCCTTCTCCTAAGTCCTAGTCCTACACCTACAAAGTCTTAGCTTACAAACAACATCAAGGTCAAATTCTACAAATAATCCCTACTCTCTATGCATATTGCGGAAGTAATACCTATACTCCAATTTAATTAAAATTAATTTCATACTTTTCTATTTATCCCGACTAAACTTGCTAATATTACACTGCCTATAACAATCAGAACTAGTGACCAGTCTCTAAAGTAACTCAACTTTTGTTGGGATTACAATGATTTCTCTCATTATATTCCAACCATAGAAAGTAAATATAGGTGCGTTCTATACAATCAGGTGTGCCATTATTGTTGATTGTCCGGGAGCAAAGGTAGAGCTGATGAAATTAGACTTTAAATTTAAAAAACTAATATAAATTAAATCATCGTATATATAATTATTATTTATCAAATTTACATAAAATTTTTATTTAATAATGATTTTGAAATTCCAAAGAAATTTATGAATTTAGCATACTTTCCAGATATATATTACATTAAAACTCATCTTATTCTTCAAGCATAAGTTTTATTTTTACAAATTATTAAAAAAAAACCTAAATGATCACCGTTAACGTTAAAAAATATTGTACCGATAATTTTTTCTGAGTTTTAACAATTTATGCCAAATTAATAATTTTCTTCGAACAATAACTTGAAAACATACGGCAAAAAAAAAAAAACAAAACAAAACTATGGCACTAACATAAGTGTCTGCCCCATTCCACCAACAAACGCAACAAAAATCAGGTTAGAATTTTGAAAACTGTTATAAGTATGATTCCTATTTCAGTCAAATTTGAGAAGTAATCTTCTAGTTAAACTCTGCTTATTTGTTTCAATCAAACACTGATTAGTTTAGATTATTTTATTATTATTTGATCTATGAATTTAGCCTATAAATAGACTCTTTTACAATATTAGAAAACATACATATTAGATATTAGAACTCATAACACATTTAGAGAATTTTGTGTTTACGTTTCGAGGGTTCTTTGTTTTCGGGTTTTCGGGGTTTAGTTTTTATCTCCATCTTTTGTACTATTCGTTCTTTTCCCATTATAATAAAATTATCTTTGCCTGTGGTTTTTTATCCTCTTTAGAGGGGTTTTTTCACGTTCAATTTGTGTGTTTAATTTCTCAATTTATTCCGCTATTTTTCTTATTCCTTAATCGGGTCGATCCTAACAAAAACATTAGAGAAAATAGTACAAAAAGCATAAAATAAAGGTTTTGGTTATGCCTTAGCTAGTTTTGAGCTGAAAAGGATGGGGAGAAATGTCGGAGAAGAGTTAACAGGAATTCTTGCCTAGAAAAAGAGAACCCCTCTTCAACGAAACGGTCATACCTTTTTCCCTCCTATGACCAAGTTGCCTCCGCTCTAAATGAGTTGACTTCGACTATGTAACGGACGAGGGACGTCTGATTTCATCGATCACTGTAGAACCTTCCAGAATATAAAGATTGCCAGTTCTTTTACCTTTTAACAAAACGAGAGCTCTAGGAGATACTTTAATGTCGCTCGACTCGATGTTGATTCTGCATCCTTTCAAGTCTAAAATACTCAAGGAGATGAGATTCTTTCGTAAATCAGGTACATACCTGACATCTGAGAGTGTCCTAATCGTCCCATCGTGTATCCTAATTTTAACAGTACCAATACCAATTACTTTACTAGATGAATCGTTTCCCATGCACACAACTCCACCTTCAACCGAACTGTATGTGGAGAACCATTCTTTATTGGGACACATGTGGAAAGAACATCCCGAATCTAGGATCCACTTGGACGTGAGCTTGGAGTTATCGCTCGTTGACATTAATAAGAAATCATTACCACTTTCATCAACCAAATTAGCACCAGCTACATCTTCCTCGTTACTCTTAGCAGCTCTTTTATTTCGGAGTTTATAACAATCTGCTTTGACGTGACCTAACTTTTTTACAATAGCGACACCTTTTGTCTCGTTTCTTTGATGCTATCAAAACGGAAGCTTGCCTATCTGCCTTGCTATCCGAATGAAGCTCATTGTCGAGTTTGTCTCTACTCAACAAATGACCCTTTACATCTTCGAACGAGAGTTTGTCTCTGTCATAAATCAGGGTCTACCTGAAAGACTTGTATGAAGGGGGTAAATAGCACAATAATAGCATAGTCTAATGATCTTCATCGTCAATATGAACCTCAACATTCTTTAAATCATTTAAAAGAGTAATGAATTGACTGATCTGATCTCCAAGAAGCTCACCTTCGTTCATGCAAAACGTAAATAGACGTTGTTTCAACAACTTTTTTCAAGCCGGTTTGAACTAGATTTGCCATCATCCGAACTTGCCACAGATTGAAATTTGTCTCACCATCGAATTTCTCAATTTCAAACTTTGTTGCTGCCATATCTGAATAGACTGATATATGAAAATTTAACTAGCTTTAATACCACTTGTTAAGAAACGACCCGATTAAGCAACAACTAAAAAAAATAGTAGAATAAATTGAGAAATTGAACACACTAATTTAACGTGAAAACCTCCTCCAAAGAGGATAAAAAATCACGGACAAATATAATTTTACTATAATGGCAAAAGAACGAAGAGTATAAAAGATGGAGATAAAAACTAAACCCCGAAAACCCAAAAATAAATAACCCTTAAAACTTAAACACAAAATTCTCTAAATGTGTTATGAGTTCTAATATCTAATGGGTGTATTTTCTAAGATTGTAAAAGGGTCTATTTATAGGCTAAATTCATAGGTCAAATAATAATAAAATAATCTAAACTAATCAGTGTTTGATTGAAACAAATGAACAGAGTTTAACTAAAAAATTACTTCTCAAATTTGATTGAAATAGGAGTCATACTTAACAGTAGATATAGTCTCACTCTCTCGTATTTTTTGGTAGGTAAGTCTCTGCTTTGTGGACTTCTCTCAGTCACTCTGTAAGTCTTGCTTTGTTAACTGCCAGTCACTTTCCTTTTTCATTCATTTTTTTATAGTGTCAATTCTTTTCTTCTTCACTTCTCTCGAGAAAACTTCCATTTTTAGCATACTTGGAGAATTTGTTCCGGCATCCATAATTGTTGTGCTTTACAGTGTAGCATCTCAACTTGCTCAAGAGAAAGAGTTCAATCTGAAAAAGCCACCTTCTTATCACTACGACCCTCCTTTTGGGTTTTCTAGTGATACTATTCTCGAATGATGAACCTATTGACCAAATTTGACATGATATATAGTTGATAAACCGTAATTATAACATATTTTAATCCCATATTTAGTATGCTTTTGGATGATTTATTCTTCGATTTATGTAAAAAGGTGCTTTTAATCCTTTCTTTTCATGACTTATACCCAAGAAAGCACCCGATGATGAAAAGAACATAAAACGGGCCCAAAACAAAGTAAATGGGCCATATCACGAAATCGACACGGCCTGAACTAAAGCCCACACGGCCGTGCCTCATTGATCATTTAGAACACGGCCTGACCCCCGATTTACACGGCCGTGCCTCATTAAAGAAGTCTAAGCACGGCCTGACCACGATTCACACGGGCGTTTGCCATGGCCGTGTCCCTATCGCTAGAAAAAGCAATCTCATTCGGGAAAGGATAATTAGAGGCAAAGAAACACATTCCAAAGCCTATTCAAACACCCTAGCAGGAATTCTACTTAAATTAGGATACTTAGGGGCCAAGTAAGGCATCACAAAGTCTATATAAACACCCAATGGGGCAACTTGAAAGGGGGAGTTCGGTAGAAGCCAAAACCGGCGTCGAGCTAGGCCAAGGAGCCAAGCCGGAAAGGTCAGAATTATGGGAATCGCTTGAAGTTAGCCAGTTGATCTATCCCAAGAAGTCGGAATTATACTCAAGACGGCGGAGTTCTCCTTCAATTCCTTCAGGGAGTTTTAGGGATTTCTTATATTTTGTTTTATCTTTTCTCTTGAAATGTTTTCTTATTTAGTTATGAACTAAACCTCTTAGATACCTGAAGGGGATGAAACCTAGATGAATCTTGTTATTTGAATTCTGAATTATATGATAACTACTTAGTTTGTTCTTAATTATGCATGCTTAATCCAAATCTGATGTGCTTAGGAGGAGGAGGAATAGACCCTGCTGAAGAGTAGATCTAGTATAATTAAGCGGAGTTGATCGAATGCCTAGAGATAGAGTTACGAAATTTTGCCGGATTAGGGTGAAACCTAATATGGGATCGATTTACTGCTATTCTAGGCGGTTATTATAAGAGAACGAGAGTTCCACTAATTAACCTAGGGTTAGACGTTATTCGCCTCAAGAGAGGGTTTAATATACGTTAGGGAGTCCTACGGATCGAGCTAAGTAAATAAGTCATATGATTCAGGGTTAGATAACAAGTGAAGTCTAGGTGGATTCTTCCTGAGGGTATCGTTGTGATCAATTGAGTTTTTTTTCAAGTTATTTCTCAATTCGTTCTTTTTGTCTTTGTCCTTAGTTTAGTCGTCATAATTTAGATTAAAACAACTTCACTTTATTTTTAAGGCTAAATAATAAAAAGAAAGTTAGTATTAATACTTTTAGTTCCTTTGGGTTTGATAATCCGGTCTTGTCTAAGCTATACTACTGTTCGATAGGTACACTTGTCTTAAATCGTTGTCAGAGTTAATTTTCAGGTTCGATCATTCTCTTTATAAATTTTAAGACTCTGATCACAGCGATCAATAGTAACTAATGATATGGTGTTTACTAGGTCATATTATATGGTCTTATTGGCATTCCACAATCTCCAATGCATACAAAAAGCTTAGCAACTCTGAAACACCGGGTAGTAGATAGTTTGATTCTAGTTAATGATATATGAATTCACAGTGGCAATTAACTGAAATTCCTTCCATCATTCTCTATGTGGTTATGAGTTTCTTATTGCCTTTAACAGCTCTTGCGTAATAAGCTTGTATCGACAGCTCGACAATGTACAAGTAAAAATGCAAACCTGAGTCAACTAAATTTAAGCATGCAAGAGGCATACAATGAAATGCAAACTCCTCTAGTTTATCAACTCCCGTCCACTCTGGTAACATCATTTTGAATTTACACCATCAATTATCACCCTCCGTTTTTTCTTACCCTTTTGAGTGAAATAGGGACTTAAACATCTAAAAGAATCCACGATCTGACTGGCCTCACGTACTGGCTGCATTGATGCACCTGTGGATGGCACCATACTTGACGTGGATAAGGAAATCGATGAGCTTTTACCTGTTGAAGTCAAAGAATAGCGTCTCAGTAACCTTCTTCAGGCACTGATGGTTGATGGGTGTGTCGCAGCTATGCCTCTCCTCAAGAAGATCCCCACTGCTGTAAGTAGAAGATACAAGTATGCTTACTTTTTCATTGGGTATATCATAAAAACAATCATGTATATACATGTTGCAAAGTGGCCATCCATGCAATGGCGAAAGCCCAATGTTCCGTTGATTTCCATAGGTTGCCTCACATATTCTAATGGGTCTATCAAAAATCCCAGTGGTGCTGCCAACTATGATTTCCCCACTTGGAAAGGCATGTGCTAGGATGGATCTTACTGCAGTGCATGATATCTTACTGAAAACTGGTTACAAAGAAGAAGAAGGTGCAGAAAATGAGGTGGGTTACGGCCATTTTACTTTGTCAATGTCACATAATAACTGGCTATGCATAGTTTCATTTGTCTGTCCCTTCTGTGGTTTAATTTGCTGGCACCGTGTGATTGCTGAAGCTGTTATTCCAAGAGTGGACACAACAGGTTCAGGATATGCTGAATACAACGAAATTTGGAGATATTGCATTTACGGACAAAGATTTTAAAAATGCTATTTATTACTACTCAAAGGTACCTTTCTTCATGTGGACGTGGTGTACTTGTTTACTATTTGACAAGCTTGCTTACTGGGATGTTATATTGAACATAAGTTTATTTTTATTTTTTTTTTATTCTAGTTGTTAGAAAATATTTATTGGCCTCTGAATAATCTCCAAAAGAGAGTTTGGCCTGCTAATATTTCAAGCTCGGAGTCCAACTTATTTTCTTTAGCTACATAATTATTTTGGGTATTAGGGAATTGCTTTAGCTCTATCAATCTGCTTTGTTCCTCCGTTTCCTTTCTACATGCTTGTAAACTAATTTCAACCTGTGTTTTTTCAGTTTTAAAAGTTAGTTAATGTTTTCCCCTTGAATGCAGTTGGCGATGATGTCTGTTCCTTCTGGTACTGTATTTGTGAGAAGAGTCCTTTCATACTTGATAATTGGCCAACCAGAACTTGCCTTGAGAGATGCCATGCAGGCTCAGGTGTGCTTGCCCGAGTGCCCCACTGCCTTCTACATGCAAGCTCTTGCCCTCTCCAAGCTTGGAATGGAAACCGATGCACAGGACATGCTTAATGATGGAGCCTCATTTTTGAGGCAAAGAAGCAGAATGGTTGGCGTGTCTAAGCAGCAATCAAGCAGTATTGTTATTTTTTTTTTTTTCCAAAAAAATAGAGTTTGGCATAAAGAAATGTGTAAATGATATTAAATATGATGGAATAAAATAAAGTAGGAAAAAGACATTTGGTTCTGCTGCTGCTGATTTTCTGAACAAGTTTTAGTTGAGCGTTTGGATCCTTGTAGCATTCTGAACCAAAACTCAGCACCACCAGAACCCGAAAACCTAATTCCAAAAAAAATGCTTTTTGTCCCTGTAGTATGAAATAAAGCATTCTGACCCTTCATAGTATTTAATTTTGTAAGGTTAAACCCCAAAACCATGACATGAATTTTCTTTCGATATGTGGCATTACTGAATAGAATGGGTTCGATCGTCTTGACCAGGGCCACTCAAGAAAAGATCAAAGCCACAATTATAGAGACGTGAAATGTCTTAGAAGACAAGGGTGAGTCATGCTAGTAGATACATGGAAAATCCTACCGAGCTACATTTGCAGGTGGTGAAACGAACTTTGAGATACTTGAAGGGTACCACTAAATTTGGAATCTTCTATAAGAAGGGAGGAGAAGATGAACTTGTTTCTTACACTGATAGCAACTATGCTGGAGATATAGAAGATAGAGTACCAGTAGTTAGTTTGTCCACCACAGAAGCTGAATTTATTGCTGTAACATCATGTGCATGTCAAACAATATGGTTACAAAGGGTGTTGGCGAAATTGGACAAGAACATGAGAAATTGATCACTATTTTTTGTGATAACAGCTCGGCAATCAAGCTCTCCAAAAATCCAGTAATGCATGGTCGCAGCAAACATATTGATGTGCGTTTTCATTTCCTTCGGGACCCGACAAAGACTGACAACATTAAACTGGAGCATTGTAATTCACAGGATCAGCTAGCAGATGTGATGACCAAACCTCTTAAACTGGATCAGTTTTGTATGCTGAGAAGATTCTTGGGTGTCTGTGCAGAAACTGATATAAACTAAATGTTTAGAGCATTTTTAGTTTAAGGGAGGAATTGTTAGGATTTGATAATATGTTTTAGGTTGTTTGGATAATAAATCACGTTTGTTTAGGGATTTTTATTTGTTTGATTTATTCTAAGTTATTGACTCATAACTTCCTTTTTTTCTTTCTATTTTCAATTGTGATGTAAAGTCATTTTCTCCTTCAACAATGGACATTCAAAATTCTCTTTAGTCTTTACCTTATAAAATGAGTTTCACGAAATAGCTCTCTCTCATTCTTTTCTTTTATCTTCTCGCTATGCTTATACTCTAAATTCTCTTTTGTTCTCAAAACGCAACTGTTTTCGCATTTCGCTCTCTCTCTCTCGTTTCACTTCGATAAAACATAGGAGCTTGGCTGTTAAAATAAAATATAATGAAAACGTCTTTGTATTAGCAAAATCAGCCTAGAACTTGAAAGTCGTGCATTCTTCTGTGAAACTTTTGATGAATTTTGTTAATATTTTTAGCTTAGTCACTTTAAAGGGTACTTGTTTGAGTTGCATATGAGTTTAATTTCTTGTCGCATTTTCAATGGCTATATCAGACAACGGCATTTTCACTTCTCCAGAGTTGGCAAAGTCATTTGATTTTACTTCGGAAGAACGAATATACAATTGGTATTTTATTCTTGAATCTGATAATCAGTTCTTTGTTTTCTTTTTAATAAAAAAAATTCTAGATTCATCTTTTTAAATTGAATTTTGATGTTTTTATGTTGTTTGCTCCTTATCTTTGGCCAAAAAAAAAGTTTTCGGTTTAATGAAGTTAATGTAAGTGATTAAATGTATTAATGTTAGAGAAGAGGTTGTTTTAATTATTTTATCCTTATGAACTTATCTTTATGTGTCTATATTCAGTTTTTTCATGTCCAAATATGTGTAGGATAATCGTGTTTACATATTTTATCTTTATATAGCGTTTACATATTCAGTTTGTGTATTTGTGTGTAGTTTTTTTTTTTTTTTTTTTTTATGTTATGGCATGTATTATATAGTGTTTTAGTTTTTTTTTCCCGAATCGGGTTTATGTTGTGTTTTTATCCTTCATGTAATTAATATTTTGACAAACCGAATATTAGATTTAATAATATAATCATATTGGCTCGTGTTTGTAAAGTTTCAAATAGATGAAATAACTCTATCATATTAATCGAGAACACTATTTTTTTTTCAATATATATTTAGGGATGGAAAGTTTTTACATTGAACAAATAATTTAATATATTTTTAATTTTCTTAAAACTTGATGGATGATGTATGGGAATAGAATGTGAAATATGATAGAAATGATGGTTGGGTTAAACAATTACATATCCTATGAAAGGTTTCGAAAGTGCATAAAACTAAATAGTTTTGCACTCATACAAGTGGATTCCTCCTTATATATGTCTGTCTAAAATAAGTTTTTACATTTGGTTGTTATCTCTACAATAGGAAACACCCTTTTTTGCTTGTCATTTCATTCCTCTTTTTGGTCGACATAGCGAGCATAATTAAAGACATTGGATCACTTTTCAAGTTAAAATTTTGACCACATATTTATCTTAAGTATTTCGTTTATATATGCAAGTCCTGCAATTTTTGTATGTTTGTAAAGCTTTTACTTGTTTATTTTATTCTGGCAGGGTTTGTGTGTCTATAAATGCTGTTATGAGCAACTGTCATAAAGTTTTTTTGTTAAACTTCAGCATGTGTCCCTTGCTTAGAATTAGATATGGTTATATGTTCATTACTTGTAACGAACTTTGTTAACATATATTTCTGTTGAGAGTATTTATGGAACTCTTGGATGTCAGGTGGCTGTCTCAAGGCTATTTCAGACCAAAATTTGACTGGGAAAGTGACCCTTCTGTCATATCAATGCCACCTCCTAATGTTACTGGCTCTCTGCACATGGGACATGCAATGTTTGTAACTCTTGAGGTTGTGAAGATTATTAAATGATCTTGAAAGGACTTAGTTTCCATTACTTCTTTCACTGGTAGTGTCAAACATTTAGGATACATTTTTCAGGCATTATTGATACAGCATTCTGTTGTTTTCTAAAATTATTTATAAACTTGAAAGTGCAGATAACTACATGCGGGCAACCTTTGCATCTCAACTTCGAAAGATGTTTCATGCAGCATAATTTGATTTTATTCAACGCATTTGAGTCGACAGTGGTCAATGTAACTCCTTATACTCAGAAAATGTCTTCTTAGTAAAAATGGCCAGATTCTCTTATTTGTATGTGGTTAGTGTCTTGGATGAACCTTGATGAAGATGTGGAGGAGGATGAGATATAAAGATACGAGAATCCTTCTAATTCTAACAGATTCTAATCTTTATTTTTTAGACATTGTAATTATTCTAAATTTTGTTGACTTTGCTATTGGTGTTGTCATGCTTATTTAATTGTATCTGTCTCCTTTGGTGGTCTCCTTTATGATATCATGGCTAGGTACCATCGCATGAGGGGAAGACCAACACTTTGGCTTCCTGGAACTGATCATGCTGGTATTGCAACTCAGGTTAGTCTCTTGATGATCATGATTTCTGCTCATCTGATCTCCCGAAACTAGAAAGAAAAAAGGGAAGACATATTTTGGAATAGTCTAATAATCTAATCCAACTGCCTTCAGTTTTAACTTGTGTAATGTTTTCTGGAAAAAGGATTGATCTTTATGGTTGTATTATTTCTAGTAATCTTTTGTAAATAAAATGATTTCAGCTTTGTTGTTGATTTATATTCTGCCCTCTTTATACATAATTTTCTGTGTAAAGTTCCAATCTGTGACCTGTTTTACTTGTTACATCGTTTGTTTTCTTTGCATTGTACGTATGGCGGTAATAATAATAGTAGTGACAATCATAGAAGTAATAATCAGGCGCTTACATTTGTTCAAATATCAGTAGGGTAAGTTTGTGTTCTGAACCTTGCATTCCTATTGCAGGAGCTGTTATAGAGGCGTTTATTAGACTTCACGAAAAAGGATTAATTTATCAAGGTATATGCCAAAATTCCATTGATTACTATCATGTTTCACTTTGCTAACTGATATTTAGCATGTTTACTTTCTCATTTGATTATAACATTCTATCTTCCTCCTTTGCTTCAGCTGCCTATCGTAGGGAAAAGAAAAGAATGGCAATATTATCTTACTGTGCACCAAAAATCTAGAAGAAATTATGATATCAAACGAAAAACAACAAAGATAGACTAGTATTAACATTTAAAAGGAAATTTATATATCTTTTCCCCCTTTGGTGTATTGATTTAGAAGTACCGATGCGTCAATTTGACATCTAGTCTGAGTTAGTCATTGACTGGTCGAACTTGGTAACATGGAACTGATGTAAATAGACTTTCCTGTACTTATTATTGTACATGTGCATATAGAATGTCTGGTCTGAAAATAGCTGAGGAAAATACTGAAAGGAAGGAGGTTTTAAACTTAAAAGCTTTCTTTTGGACTTCAAGTACAGTTATTTTTCATGGTGACTTGAACATATTCTCTGGTGTTTGGTGGTAGGATGTGGGAACTACTTTCTTTTTTGTTTGTTAATTTTATCAAATATTCAACTATACAACTCAGCTCAAAATTTTCTGATTTGATTTCATTGTTAATTGCACAATATTAGTCTCAGTAACTAACCTAGTTTAACTGATATGATATCTTCTTTTAGGGTCTTACATGGTTAACTGGTCTCCAAAGTTACAGACTGCTGTTTCAGACTTGGTATGAATATTGCTTTTCTTTTTATGCACTTTGTTTTACATTCTTTACCATTCAACTTTGTCTCTTGCATGTTCCCATAGGAGGTAGAATATTCTGAAGAGCCTGGTACCCTCTACTATATTAAGTATCATGTTGCTGGAGGTTCAAGGTACTTTTTGTTAGGCATTTTTTTGTGTGTTTGCTTTGCTTTTCTGGAGTAAGAATGGACTTAAATAACTCAAAGGAGAAAATGTAGTAAGACAACTGGATTCATAATTGCCAGAGTAAAAAGATATAGAAGACAGGGAATGTTGTGTTACCTTAAGAGCTTTAAAAATTTACTCTAATTGGAATGTCAAATGTGGTAACTAAGTGGTAGAGAATCTCCATATCCTAATATTATTTTATTTTTGATTTAATATAAAATTTACATATGCTTTCATTACATATGGACATAAATGTCCTCAAATAGATCATTTTGCATCTACTTTTTTAATATTGCCATGTACTTTGACTGATACTTTAATATCTGCTCTCTATTAGGAGTGATTTCTTAACAATATCAACAACACTGCCTGAAACTCTGTTTGGTGATGTAGCTATAGCTGTGCATCCTCAGGTATAACACCTTTATTTTCTATTGAAATAAATTGTGAAGAATGCATGGCCAAGTGATAGGTAGTTACTTCTGGTAATTCAAACTTTATAAGATGTGATGCAATGGTCCTTGTTTAATTCCTACTTTCTGTGCCTATGTGCTTAAGATGCAGTGTCTTTGATTATATTGATCAGTGTAGTCTAAAGAATCCTATTCTGCTCTCTTTCTTTAGTACTAAAGTAGTTACATATGGGAAAATGTTTCCAATTTTATGTGGGTTTTTCTGGAGCATGTTTTGAAGTGCAATAGAATCACATACAATTCAGGAAGAAGGATAGAAGTAATTGGAAAATAGGAATAAGGATGCAGCATTTATGAAATATTATGATAAACATAAAGGCCATTTCTGTTTCTAGTTACTCATGGAAGCTTACGAATGCATGTATTACAATAAACCATAAAAGAAGAGGAAATATTAACAACATGATGCACTATTCATAAAGCTAGTAAAATCTGTTAAAAGCTATATCTTTACAGATTTCTAGTAAAATCCTTATCTTTCTTTAGCACAAACTGCCTAATCGGGATAATGTTTCTGGTTGGCAGAATATAGAGGCTTGTAAGGTTTGTTCCTCTTTTCTCAGATTAGTGGGATAGTATTAGACCACCTGTCTATCCTTGTCTTCCGACAACAGTATGCATTTACTACCATATGAAATTTAACATAAATCAGAAGGAACAATGCTGAAAAATGGCCAACCATGCTGCTGTTATGTTTTTGTTAAAGTGCATGCTGCTATGATGATTTTGTTGAGTGCATACAGCTTGTATGCATGCTGCAGCAATTGTGCATGTTGCAGCAACATATTTTCTGTTTTAGTTGCAATGTAATTTAGTTTGGTTGAAAATGAACTTAGTTGTTGATGTTTTGATGGGTTTAGGGGATGATTGGGCTGATAAGTCAGCTTATCCCATGTGTACATGCAATGTTTTAATAGTCCCAATGCTTATTAGTGGGATTAGTTGAATATTTGGTGATGTATTTTGATTATAAATGTATTGTTTTCATATTGAATGAGCAAGCATATCAGTTGTATAAAGCAGATTGCTTCCTTGCTGCACGTTTGTGAGCAAGTAAATTATGTCAAGCTTCTTGCTCCTTTGTTCTCTGTCTTGTTCTCTTCTTTTGCTGCTGTCAAAACCCCAACAAACAAGCACATAAATATTTTTAATTATTAGATTGGTGGAGTATTCATTGTGTTTATTGATTGTACTATCAACAGTATTAATCTGAGTTA
Source organism: Gossypium bickii (assembly GCA_025503065.1). Taxonomy (NCBI): domain Eukaryota; kingdom Viridiplantae; phylum Streptophyta; class Magnoliopsida; order Malvales; family Malvaceae; genus Gossypium; species Gossypium bickii. Next base: position 137,051,358 of record CP106711.1, read on the forward strand.
TGCTTCCATTTGTAACTATTATTACTACTCTCAGAAGAAAAGAAATCTATTATTATTGCATAGGGTGTAACTTAATTTTTCTTTTGACATCATCACAATGTCCTGTTCCTAAGAAGATTCGCATCATCCTATTCAGTAAACTGAAGAAATTATTTCCTTCTCAGTTTAACACGGAGGGGTATCTTCTAAGGCTTCATCTTCCAGAATGTTGGGTGGTAAGAAAAAAAATACGGTGCTTGTTTTGCCACCATCTGTTTATTTGTATACTTGAGCCAAGTTACTTCCATTTATACATACCCCGATTATTCTTTTTCTGAATGCTAAAGAGAAGTTACTTGAGTACTGTTTTTCATTTTTCATGTCTCAAAACTGCATATGCTTATTGATGCTGTCACTGAGAGTTTAACAAATTTTTCTTTGGGGACGTTGGGAGAGAAATATAGGATTTCTTTTGGGGTGGTTTTGCCGACTGGTATGTTGAATGTTCTTTTATAATCTGCTTTCTGCTAATAGAACGTAGTTCTATTGTTTTATGTCATTAAGGTCTGGATTTTATGCCATTTATAGATCATGAAAACTGAGAACTAATGAAGTTTATGCTTTTGTTATATAGCACATAATGCCCTTTTTTCTAACGTTAAAGTGGTAAAAATCATTTGGTGGATAGTGTGTGTTATTTTATTTTTATCATTACAAGAATTCTATTGTAAGTTGGATCAGTATGTGCTGTTGAGACATACATGAAATACCTGTCATGGTCGTATATGTTGACAAAAAATACCGGTATAATTTTTACTCTGATTAGCTGTAGTTATTTTTGTGTTATATGTCCAGACAGTCCAGTTTTTAGATCTGCAACCCAAACTTGGGATTTATGTTTTTATTGTTTGCATAGGTATATTGAAGCCAGTAAAGCTCGCCTTTTTCACTCTGGAGATGATTCAGTTGCTTTAGTAGCTCAGACTGTTATACTTTACGTTTTCGAGAATATACTGAAATTAATTACATCCATTCATGCCATTCATAACTGAGGAACTGTGGCAGGTGCCGGCTTTGTAGTGTTTTACCATGTTTTTTGTAAATATAATTTTTCTAATTCAAACTCATTTATTTTACCATCTTCTTGAATCTGATCATTCATGTTAATATTAATTTAGGATAAAATCCGCTGGAACACAATTTCCATTGACGAGCACCTTATCAAGTCTAGATCTAATGTGCACACCTGACTGTGCACATGCACATGTACTAAAGTGAATTTTGGGTTCACATTACAGCATACATGAATAGTGCTTCATACAAGAAATGATATTTTTTCTTTTGTTTTATTGTTTTAGGCATCCCCTAAGGTTTTCTGCTGATGTAACTCTGAATTTTTCTTTTTGTTTTATTTATCTTCGGGCACTGCCCAATCGGAGAGAAGCTCTTCTAATATCTTTGGTCATATTTTCAGCCTTGGCAAAGCTACACATCGTGTTGGGATGATCTGCACTGTTTACTCATTTATGTCACTACAAACTCCATTTCGACTGTTCTGCATATTCAACCTTTAGAGGATTTTGCAGTTTTCTGTTGTTAGAAGCATATTATACCCGGCAGCTACACATCGACAATCTGACTAGCTCCAAAATAGACGTGGTCCCGAAGTTCTGCACTGATAACGTGAGCCCAGAACGCAACTGGCTTGGTCGGATAAGAAGGTTAGAGCAATACATAAATTGAGTGGAGTTGAAATGCCATAATTGTGCTTTCATTGCTTCGTCAAAGTTACAAAAAAACATTAGATTTCATTGTTCTTCATTGTACCTTTATACAGATTATTGATTTCATTGGTTTCTTGTTTTGATTTCCAGTCTTCCATAGATTTAAGTAGCATTTTTTTATCAATACTATTGGGGGGAGAATGCAAGATGATGGGTTTCTGTTACTCAGTGTTAGCCTTGCATATTTGTGGGATTTTATCTCAATAATGTGTGGCGTCTTTTATGCATTGGTTTGAGGCATCACATAAATACTAATGGATTCTTTTACATTTCCTATACTAACATGTTTATAAGCGAATGAATGTGTGGAAGTTTCTCTGGCCTTAAATGTTGGAAACAATTGGTTTGAAAAGTTAAGGTTTAATAAGCCTCTTGGTCATAGAGTTCAATATTAAGTAGTAATCTGCTGGTGAAATTTAATTGTCATAGAATAATAATAAGCTTGATTTAGTGTATGTGAACTTAATTTAGTATATGTGAAATGTGTTATCAACGAGGAAAATATGTTAATATAATCATTTTGTATGATAATATGGGGAAATGTGTCTTCTCATATAAATGAAGGTTTGACTATATATATGACTTTATAATGACCCTTCTCGGAATTGGCTAAGTGAAAGTTGCTAAATCAATGAATTTGTAGCCCTCAGTTTGTTGAAATTATAATGAGAACCATGAGAATGTTTGTATGACCTGTGCTAAAATATGTAATTGTGTGTATATGCGAAGGATTAAATATGTGAGATTAAACAAAGAATTGTCTGAACATTCTCTGATTTTTATGAACCTTAAATATGTCTCTCTATAAATAATAAATATATTATTTATCTAAATAGATATAAGTTATCTATGAATATAATTTGCCCCAGTAAATTTAATAGAATGATAGGATAAGATTGACATACCAAATACGAATTTAGAAGCACACTTTATCTGGTTTGAGTTGTACAATTAGGGACATGATCTAATGCCTTCAGGATTGAAATTTGGTGCACTAAAGTGTATTTGGAGGTTTTGCAGTTATGTGCTCATGTGATGGGAGGTTTTGCACTTCAATGCACTCTTGTATGCTTGGTTAAATTTGTGTTTAAGTTCTCTCTGGTTGTCTCTAATGGGACCTCGTGTATCTGAGTTGTTTTGCTAGAGTTTACTAATGGCTATAAACCTAATAAGATAAAAAGAAATTAAATAAATAAGTAAATTAGTATTAAATGTGTTATGATATAACATGTTCTAAACATTTGTGGCATAAATGGATGATATATCTAAGATGATTATGTTGAATGATTAAGTGTTTAACAATGAAGGAAAACCATGGACCAATTTATAAGTGTAAGGATCATAAGATAAATATATGAGTATGAAGCTTTTGGTTAAGTATGCTCCTAATAAAGGAAATAAAAATGTAATGTTTGACTTATATTTGCAACAAATGGACAATTAGCTAAAAGCGAAGCTTATATATGATTGTGTTAAAATGATGTTCTATTTTTCTTAATGCAATTGTCATTTAAATAATTTCTAGTCAAAAAATCATTTCACTAGTATTATGTACATTTTGAGATATTTTTAACTTTCAAATTTTAACCATCTCTTTTAATCTACAAATAATTATTAGTAGATAGACATGATAGTTCAAAATAATAAAGAAAATCAAATCAGACTTGTTTTAACGAGAAAAGCAAACTTTATCAAATAATACCAACAATTTTAATTAAATAATACTGTTTATAGTGAACTTGATGGAAGAATATTAAAAATATAGTAATTATATATGTTGCTCATGCCCTCGATAGCCCAAGCAACACTAATATAACCAATTCCAGCACCAACGGAAGAAAGAATATGTTTGATTATTGTTATTGATAATATCACGACTACGAACGATCTAAAGAAATTAGAGAGTACCAATGAGCTTAGCAACGATCTCTATGAAAAGACCAACACTTAAGCTCTGCCACATCCCCCAACAAGGCCGGTGGTTGGTGTACGTAGTCCCTCGCATGTTGCTCATCAACTCCGCATTGTCTAATAATGATGTTTTCCATTGCCGGTGGAGGGTGTACGTAATATAAAACGTCTTCGGTTCAATTATATCCCTACTTCTCACCATGCCATGCATTTAAATATTACCTGAATATTTCAATCAAAATCCATTTCCAAATCATATACATAACAGCACACAAACAATCCCAACTAAGTTATATTAAATTTGACTTAAACATTGATGGGCAAAAAATTGTAAGATGTAATGATATAAAAAGGAAAAGGGTTAGATTAACAGTTGTCATCACAGGAAGATGCTGATTTATAATAAACATGAGAATGGTGAAATAAATTAACAGTTTAACACCAAAATTCATAACCTAACTAACCTAAAATGTCTTTCTCAAGTTTTGACAAATTTAACAAGGTACGTTTATCTAATGAAAAACCCGCCATACTGGCCTCCTTACAAACCTCCTTACACTTGCCCACCCTCCCTGCAACCATATACATATTAATCAAGTCACGATACATATCATATGTCGGAGAGAAACCCGCTTCCTTGAGTTTGGAAAAATATCTCACTGCTCTTGCCAAATCCTTCAGGCCAATAAAAAGCTTTATTACTACACGATAAGCAGGAAGATCCAAGAGACATTCCCTGGCTTCCATTTCCCAAACCAGAGCTAATGCTTCCATGTACTTGTTCTCAGAATAACGACTATGAAGCAATGTTGTGTACATCACCACACTGGGGTCACGCCCTGATTGCTTGAACCAGTAAAACAAGCTCTCCACAATCTCAAACTTCCTATGCCTAATGCAAACCTTCATGATAGCTGTACAGTCCTGCTGACTCAAATTCAAATCATCTCTTTCTCCAAGATCACCCAGTAACTCCTCTACAAGGATGTGTTTATCAGGATTCTTTCCAAGCTCCAATATTAACTTTGCGTAAATGCCTGGATCCAGCATTCTTTTACTTTGCTTCACAACCGAAAGAAGCTTCCATGCAAGGTTCAAGCTTCCACCTTTAATGAATCCTTTCACCATTGCCTCAATCAGACTACGATTGGTCGAGCTCGTGAACTTCTCCAAGTTGACAGGCAATTTTAATTCACGCTTCCTAGCTAATACTTCAACAGTTGAAGTCAAAATCCTATCATCCGGGTACAAGTGAGGCATATTCTGAGCCCAACAGAAAGTTTGCAGAGCTCTTTGTGGAAGATCCATAAGACCCAATTCCCGAATTGTGATTGATAACGAACCCTTACGCAAAAAGGGAGCCCATTTATTGAGGACTGTGGACACATCATCATCGGAAGCCAGGTCTTTAATCTCTTTAGATAAGCCAATAAGAAAGCTTGGATTCTTATATAACTGTTGTGATACAGAAGCACGAGATGAGTTTACCCCAGGAGAAGCCTTCTTAACGAGTTTCTTTGGCATAGGAAATCCCAGTGGCCGTAGCATGTGAGGAAGTGGGAGAGGAAGAGGCCTCTCTCTACCTACTTTTCCAGGTTTTTGAGGAATTCTTCCCTGAAAAAGTGAAGATATAGCTTCAACCTCATCTGATTCCCAAGCAAGATCAATATTCACATGATCTTCTTTGTCGTCTTCTTCTTCAGGTGAATCATTATTGTGACCGCAAATTGACTTTATTTGTTCAGTGTCAGTGGACATGTCGATTTCAGTTCTAGGTTTCTCCAAGAATAAGTTAACGCCAAAGTCAGGAGGGAGTTTGGTGCGACGCGGATAACGGCGGTTCTTGGGTTGCTTGCTATAGCAAATTCTTGTCTTGGGATGCGCCAGGTTAGTAACACAAATGCTCTGTTGTAGTTTTCCTCTCAAAGTTATGAAAGGATATGTGGTGATGGTTGAGAATATGCAATCCATTTTCTTAGTCGTTCGTTTGTAGGATGAACCTTGTGCATAAAAAAGGAGACTCCAATACCTAACGGGAATTTCTTCAAACCGCTTATCTGCGACAAAAGTTATTCACTGACGACAGGCATTTTAAAGTATGCAGCTGTAGGCTTGAGAGCTGAAATGAAGGAAACTATGTAAGGCAAACCGGTACTGGACTTGCAGGGGGAGAATTTGATTTCTGGAAAAGGAATTGAAGTTGAACAGATTATGAAAACTTACATTCAATTCATCGCCTTTCGATCAAAACCAACACCAAACCAAACCCACCTTCACCCAAATCCTACACATCAACCAAAATATAAATTCAATAACCCAAAACCATAATAATCCCGTGAGATGAACCAAGGTTTGTTTTTGGAAAAAGCTTTAAAAATGAAAAGATTATGAATTGAATAATAAACCCCCAATTTCATTCAACAACTTTCAATCAAAAGTAGCACCAAGCCAAACGCTCCCTCACTCGAATCCCACAACATCCAACAGAGTCAGAATAATAAAAAAAATCAAGAACCCAAAACCAGAATAATCTCATATTAGAAATCAAACGAACCTGAAACAACTAAAAAAATAAAAATAAACGATGTCTCACCCACTGTCGATTGACGAAGACTTTGTTGGAAAGGTGTCTTCTTTGACAATCCCCTTATGGTGGAAGAAGATGTTGAATCCTAGGTTTCTGGTTAGAAATTTAATGGATTTGGGGGAGTTCCTTGGAAATCTAGTCTGATCAAAGGGAAGAGGGGAAGGAGAGGATCATTTCGGAAGGGAGCAGTAATCCGGAAAATCACCGGCGTCAGTAGAACAAAGATACGGCTAGGAGATTTGAGGTTGAGAGAGTTTAGTATTGTATTTTGCTTTAAGAATTGATTTAGTTAGAAGAGAAAATATGATTATTTAGTTTTTAAAGTAAATAATAAAGTTAAGGGATAATGCATGACAAACGGTTTAAAAACAAGGAGAAAATAAATTTTAGGGCTATTTGACGGAAGGTTTAAAATATTTTTAAATAAATAAAATTTTTAAAAATAAATTACACGTGAGTATGTTTTAAAATATCAAAAATTTAAATTTAAAATCAAAACCGACTTATTAAAAATTTTAAGTATCATATTAAAATAAATTGATAAAATTTAAATACTAAATATAACATTAATATATTTTTCAACAAACCTTCAATGATAAAACCATAGAAAGTGAATTTCTTTTATAGCTTGAATACTTTTTTTAATTATTTAAATTTATTTATTATATAAATAGTAAAACGTACGAATCAAAACATATATTATTAATCAACCAAACACTTTAGAGGGAAATATTGAATTTTTTAAATAATTTAAAATTTTATTTAAAAATTTAAAATAAAGTTCAATTTTCTATAATTGAATAAATATCACAAAAAATTTAGGGGTAGTGCCCGTCCCGGCACCGAATCAAATGCCTAATTACCTACCCTTAGTTTTCCTTTCCTCTTCAAGTCACTGCCCCCAATTTCTAACGGCTAATTTCTAAATCCCTAACCCTAACAAAATAACTTTGCCTTCTCCACTCCAACACCCTACGGCCACCACCATTGTCGTTCACGAGTCAGGCAGACACCACCGGTCCAACAAAGTCTTCGTCAATCGACAGTGGGTGAGACATCGTTTATTTTTGTTTTTTTAGTTGTTTCAAGTTCGTTTGGTTTCTAATATGAGATTATTCTGGTTTTGGGTTATTGATTTTTTTTTTTTTATTCTGACTCTGTTGGATGTTGTGGGATTTGAGTGAGGGAGCGTTTGGCTTGGTGCTACTTTTGATTGAAAGTTGTTGAATGAAATTGGGGGTTTATTATTCAATTCATAATCTTTTCATTTTTTAAATCTTTTTCCAAAAAACAAATCTTGGTTCTTCTCACGGGATTATTATGGTTTTGGGTTATTGATTTTATATTTTGATTGATGTGTAGGATTTGGGTGAAGGTGGGTTTGGTTTGGTGTTGGTTTTGGTTTTGATCGAAAGGCGATGAGTTGAATGTAAGTTTTCATAATCTGTTCAACTTCAATTCCTTTTCCAGAAATCAAATTCTCCCCCTGCAAGTCCAGTACCGGTTTGCCTTACATAGTTTCACCTTACATAGTTTCCTTCATTTCAGCTCTCAAGCCCACAGCTGCATACTTTAAAATGCCTGTCGTCAGTGAATAACTTTTGTCACAGATAAGCGGTTTGAAGAAATTCCCGTTAGGTATTGGAATCTCCTTTTTTATGCACAAGGTTCATCCTACAAACTAACGATAATACTAAGAAAATGGATTGCATATTCTCAACCATCACCACATATCCTTTCATAACTTTGAGAGGAAATCTACAACAGAGCATTTGTGTTACTAACCTGGCGCATCCCAACACAAATATTATGTCGTGTTTATGTTAGGGGATGATACTGATTTTGTTGGGATTTGGTTCTAATTTTTATTTCTTAAAATTTCTTTATTAGTTTAAATATAACTTTCCTAATAAATTAGAATATTCTGATGTCATATTTTTACTTTCCATATTAGAATAAGAAAGTAGGGTTTTGCAATACAATTCAAATAAAAGCTGTTACTCTTGGGTTGGCCCATCCTCATTAATCAAAGTATTTGACTTAGAATTTCCAAAATCCAGTGAAGCATACCGGCAACCAGTACCCTTTCCGCTTAGTTTTGGGCGATTAGAATCAGCATAGTGTAAGAATGGAGTCAGGGGCAAAGGAGGAAGGGAAAGTGCTGGGATACAACAGCAAAAACGTGAAGAAAGTGGCGTTACTTTCAACACTGGCTGCACTCCTTGACGATCCAATTCTCGCCGATGTCCCTAAGAAACCCAGTTTGTCCGATGTAGATACCCTGATCAACCTTGAACTGGGGAGTGCCATGTGTATCTCTATCTTCAAATTAGATGGAACCTTCTTCGGTACACTTCATATGCTCTCTCTCTCACTCTCTTTCTCTCTCTCTCTCACTCACTCACACACACACACACACACACACACAGAGCTAGGCAGGCCTTCAGCCACATAGAATTTGTGTTTGAAATTAAAGTCAGTACTTATTTGGATTGGTTTTCCTTGGAATTTGAAGATGTTGCGGTGATGAATTCAGCCACGGTGAAAGACTTGAAGCTCGCAATCAAGAAGAAAGTGATCGAGTTAGAGCAATCCAAGATGGGTCATCGACACATTTCATGGTTTATCATCTTGTTTTTGCTCTTAAACCACCCTCACTTTATTTTTTTGGCCAGAACCACCCTCACATTAATTGTGATGTATTACAGAGAAAAAAAGAAAGCAGAGCAATTACGTTTACTATAAAGTTCTGTTTTTGAAGATTAATTTTTTTTTTCTTTTAATGTTTACTTTGTTTGTGGTTATAGGCGGCACGTTTGGGCTAATTTCTGCCTAGCACACCACAATGAGAAGCTCCTTGATGATGGCGCTGCACTTCAGGATTTTGGTGTTCGAAATAATTCTCAGGTGTTGTATATGGCCCCTTTACTTTTCTGGAATTTTTTTTTTTTTTTAATGATTAGTGTTTGCTCGTTTCCTGCTTATGATCTCACCTTGGAGCCTTAACACTCATTGACCTTGCAAATATCAACTTAAACAAGATTCATATGCTAATGAATTATGGGAATCCATCATCCCGCTTAGGTTTTTATAAATATTGTTAAGAGGAATCCCAACTTAAAATTGATCTAGAAATTTGGCTCTCATTTACGATTACTGCGGCTATAATGTCTAGCAGCTGGCAGCATGTAAATTATAAACATGAAGAATTCCTCCTCCTGAGATGTGATGATGTGTATTGCAGGTGCATTTTTTACCTTATGTTGTCTCAAAAGGTTCTGGGAGACATTCTAAGAGGAGAAAACACCGTTTCTTCCATGGCCTGAACAAGCATTCATGATGACATGCAATCATTCGGGCATCCCTGTTTTCTGATTCAACTCATTCCACAAATTCACAATGTTCCATAGCAAAGTAAATGTGGTACAAGTACATTGGTTTCTAGTTGACATTTTAAATGAATTTTAAAGCTCTTGTAATACTAAATTTGTAATAAATTAGCTTTATCATATCTCGTATTCTCGTATTCTAGTTGACATTGATTTCTAGTTGATTTCTTCAGAAGCTGATAGTGTTCGCGTTTCTCTTCTGTCAATTTATTTGTTTTTCACTGTTTCTCGATGCCATGTTCAGTTGTGAGTAGTGCATGTTGTATCTTATCATGATTTACTGACTTATTGTGGTTTTGAACTTGTAACATTGTGTTTCTCATTTTTCCTTGTTTGGTTGCTCATAAAACTGAGGGAAAATGGTTATTGCAAGGTGTTGTATTGTTGTTCTGACTTTTAGTTACGGAAAATACTTGCTCAACTAAGTTTAAAAGCGTTTTTGTAAGCAGACAAGAGGATCTTTATCCTTAAGTCCTAAAATGGAGGTTAATATTTTAGGTCCTTTTGTTATCTTTTTCCCCATTTTGAATTATGGGACCAAGTAATGTTCTAACTTAACTTTTCCTTGTTTGACTTTGGATTGAGAGATCTGAACCAATACCTCCTTTTGTAGTTCATTAAGGAAGGAAGTAAGAAGAGATTTTGGGATCAATTAACATCAATTTTTAACTAGAAGAATGTGGTCATTTGCTTCATTGTATCCTTGAGGTTAATTTGCTTGAAACTCATTTGCACACAGAAAATAGGTGGGGGGCGAATATAAACTTAAAGATAGTGGCTTGATACACGCCTTGGAGCCTTGTCTTATTTCTTCTTTTTTTCATTCGAGTTCCGTCAGTATGTTCAAGATTTTCCTCATCAGATATTTGTACTAACAAATATTTATATTGAAATATAATATATATATTCAACAAGTATAATACTTAAAGATTATAACTAATTCCAACTACATATTACTTTTTTTTTAAATTACTTGTATCAAATCATAATTTATCTATTATTATTGCATAAAGAAATTATCTACTATTATTATTTTTGAATTTGTACCATCTGAATGTTAAGCGAAAGCTTTAATCACTATTTTAAATTAGTCTTGACATAATCACAATTGCTAAATATTATTAAACCTTTTTTAAAATATGAAATATAAATATATAAATGTATATTTGAAGTTACAAGTATGATTACAATAAATGGAATATTAAACATTCAAACTACATTTAACTATATAAAGTAAGACCGGATTGATAAATGGAATATTTTCTACACAAAGTTCACACATAACATAAGTATTTTAAATTGTGCAAATTCATAATCGAACTGATTAATTTAACTAACATTAATTATTTTATATAATTATATATTTATTATATCTAATCATTTTAAATATATATATCTATCTATAGTAGTTGTCTAATAAAAAGTAACTTTCTGCCTATTTCGCAAGTCCATAATCAATGAACGTTAATGAAAGGCACTTCACAAGATCTATACCTCAAAGAATGACACTACAAAAAGAGATAATACATTATTCCTTAAAAGATACTGTTGCACTAAAGCTTGAATATACAGTCCACAATCGCGTGGGAATATTTTCATAGTCTTGTTAAGTTGGAAGTGTCCTCTCATGGTAAGCTCAACTTGAGTTACATACAAAAAAGCGTCACCGAGGACATTAACAACAAGTTGGATAGGGACTTTACGGATAGTGAGATCCTTGATGCGTTCAATCAGATGGACCCCTGCAAAGCCCTTGGGATTGATGGACTCTCAGGTATTTTCCTTAAAGAGAGCTGGGAGGTGGTGGGCAAAAAGGTTATTAAGCTTTGTCACGATGTGTTTGATGGGAACAAGGACATATCTTGCCTTAACGATACAATGGTTATCATTATTCCTAAGATTAAGGACCCTAATGACATGACTAACTTTCGTCCTATTAGCATATGTAGGGTAATTTATAAACTTATTTCCAAAGTCCATGCAAACTACCTCAAGGCTGCCCTTTCGCTTTGTATTAGCTAGAACCAAAGTGCTTTCGTCCCGGGCTGTATGATTCATGACAACATTTTTATTGCATATGAGTTGATGCACTATCTATAGAGCTCGAACAAAGGTTTTGTCATAAAGCTTGACATGAGCAAGGCTTATGACTGGGTTGAGTGGAATTTTCTCAAGAAATTTTATGAAAAAGTTGGGATTTGAGGATGCTTGGGTTGACAAGATTATGCGGTGTGTTCAGTCTGTAAGATACATCGTAAAATGTAATATGGTTCTATCAAAGGTTATTGTTCTCGAGTAGGGACTTCGACAAGGGGACCTCTTCTTGTTCTATCAAAGGTTATTGTTCTCTAAGTCCTTCCTCAAAGCGGACACAGCGCTCGTGTTCAGTAGCCACAATGCCTCTAGCATCCTACTCAGCCTCAAGAACTCCGCCTCATATTCCGCTGCTGACTTAGTTCCTTGTACTAGGCTCAGAAAAGTTTTCCTTTGGGCATCCGTATAGCTAGTGCCCACATACTTCTTCTGGAAAGCATTCTTAAAGCAATCCCACGTGAGATCATCTGCCGTGGCTCCATCTCGGACCGTGAGCCACCATTGGTACGCTTCATCCTTTAGAAGCGATATTGCTCCTTTCAGCTTCTCCTCGTCGGACAGATCAAGGTCGTCCATAATCCTTTCTGTAGATTCTAGCCAGTACTCCGCTGCACTAGGTGCCACTCCCGACACGCCCCGAAATACCTCAGCTCCATTAGACCAGATTCACTCGGGAACAGATTTCCGAGCTCCCAAATTTCCACTAGCCCCAGCCACTATCTCCAAGACTCGCAGAAAACGACTTGCGACATACCTCACCACCGGTCTGATCCTGCTCCTCAGCCCTAAAAGTAGGAGGTGGTGGTGGCGGTGGTACCTCGTTTTCCGAACCTTGCCCGACCTGACGGGTTCAGACACCGTCATCCTACCCCTACCGCGTCCACGGCGTCCACGTCCTCTAGAACTCATTCTATCTACCGCGCTTTTAACTCGATTAAGAAAATTTTATGCATTAGCATTTGTTCCACTTTATTATTCGCGAAGAAATTTTATGGATAAGGTTTAATCAGAGATTCTTTTGAGCAAACAAGGTTTCAGTCTTCTATCCTAGTTCACACAAAGGAGTTCATGCATCCATTCCTTAATACTTTCCATACCTATTCACTCTTGGACATTTCGCCCATTTCTAACCCTGTGGGTATTTTCGTCATGTTCCTACTGTGGGTATTTTCGTAATAAAAGAAGTTGTAAAATTTTGATAAAAACATGTCACTTTCGAAATTCCCAAAACTGGAGAGTGTTTCATAAAATTTTGCAAAATTTAGAGATATGGCATCTTTTGGAACCCAGGGGTATTTTGATAATTTGATCGATCAGGGCAATTTCGTAATTTTCATAAATCAGGGGTATTTTTAACAGTCGCAAACTTAAGGGTTTCCTTCTGAAAATGTTCCTTTTTAAAAAGTGATGTTTGTAAAGATTTCCAAAAACCGTGGTCATTTGGTAATTTTTCCACTTGAGGTATTTTGTAATTTTCCAAAACCAACATATTTTGCTGATGATTTTCAAAGCTAAGTTGTTGAGTATTTGTCAAATAGTTGAAATTTTTGAGCAAAACCATTGAACTGATATTTTATGAGCTAGGGGCATTTTGGTAATTTTACCCCTAAGGGTATTTTTGTAATTTTCCACAAATTGAGTTTTTCAAGAAAACGTTGTAAAATGAGTGTTCTTAGATTCAAAAGAGTAATTTTGAAAGTTTTAAAAACATTAGGGTTGTCGTTGTTTCATTCTTTTTCGAAAACATGGCTAATTCCCTTTTTCGGGTTTTAATCATTATGTTTAGCCTATGACCGAGCCCTCTTGGTCAGGGTGAACCAAAGCTACGCACCTGCGGATTCGAGTGAAGAGGAGGTGGGTCACGCGGACCGCTTAAATACCAAGCTCTCACCGAACCTTTCTAGACATGCGCATTGCAGGTTACCACACCACCGAGCCCTGCGAGTTAGGGTGAACCGAAGCTACGCACCATGTAGGATACCTGCGAAGAGGAGGTGAGTCACACGGACTGCTTAAATACTAGGCTCTTCCGGTTCCACTCCTAGACATGCGTACAGGGGTTACCACACCCTAGCTTAGTGACCAAGTCATAGGTTGGTTTAGTTCCTTAAGTCTTATGCCTTGTTTTGTGTGTTCGAGTAATCTAGTCCTAGGGTTCAAGTTCCTATAAGTCTATCTACGTTCCATGCTTCCTACCCTTCTACAGAGAATAATTCACAAAGAAGTTCAGATGTACTTACCTGGGCGGATCGGTGCCGGAGACTCAGGCCATGCTGTTCAAAAACCAAAAATCACTTCATAAGGCCTACCAAAACATTTTTGGGCCTTGGGCCCCCACAGTCGAGCTTTGAACTTGGCTCTGATACCAATTTTGTAACAACCCAAACCCGGCCCAAACACTATGGCCAAATCTAGTTTGTTACGAGGAAAATTTTTTTGAAAACCATTTTAAAACCCATTTAAGTTTTTTTGAAAACTTCCCGTGGTTGATTATCTTGGTCAAACCATACTTAGTGTTTATTTTAAAAAAAAATAATTCAGTCAAGTTATTAAACAAATTTCAAATGTGCCCGATGGCTCGATAAAAACATTTACGAATTTAGTTTAGGAACCCTTCTAACTCATTTCATAAACAGATAATTAAAACAAGTATTCAAGCACAAAATAAAATAAAAACAAAATACTAGGAGGCCTTATTACATTCGAAATAAAATTTAAACCAACAATCCAAAAATAAATTGAAATTCAAAGTCTGTTAAAATTTAAATCCCACTGCATGGCCACCTCGAGTCAACCCGGCTCCACATCCGCGATCTACGTGTCACTGAAAAATATAAAGGAGAAGGTGAGTCACCAAGACTCGAGATGTAACCCCTTCCCGGTGTTAAACACTTTCATACACAAAGATATAACTATTAACATGCACGAGATAATGTACCCAACCTAGCCAACCAAACGCCTCAGTCTACCCCGTTGTGGTACCAAACCACTGGTTGTGCCAAACCACTGGTGACGTATAGTCACAATGTGTTACCAAAACACTGGTGTCCGTAAGACACGAATCGGTTGATGGGGCCAACCCATCGTGTGATACCAATCACTGGCAGACGATCCCATATCTCAAGTGGGGCCAACCCACGGTGGTGTTAACCACAGGGACAAGTCGCTATGAGGTGCCAAACCTCGGAGGTACCAAACCTCGGTGACCGTAGTCACGGTGTGTTACCAAAACATCGGTGCCCGCCGTCGGCACATTATCAACGCCCCTCCACTACCAACCCACAATAGCCAAACAATTATTATGATTTATCATATGTATCATCACGTCATGCTTCCCAAAAGCATAAAATAGCGAAATCACATTAACTGGTACTTACCTGAATCACCACTTATACCGTTATGGTATTCAAGCCATTGCTACATAAATCAAGTTAGCATACATAAAACTCAGCGCATTTAATAGATTATAACGTGTGTATGTACACACTGTCACCCTTGGATGTTCTAAATCTCAAAAGAAACGTTGGTCACCACGGATCTACTTGTCCTATATTCGGCCAAATTCATGGGTTAGTCTTATGGCCTATCGGCCCAATTAAATTATTAGAGAGGGTTCCTTATGAACCCGAAATCTTACCTTTCCTTGGTTGGATGCTAATCGCAACACCAAACTCCCGAATCTGCTTTTGATTCCAAGAATCAACACTCAATAAGTTAGTAGCCTTCGGCTAAACGAATATCAACTGACTAACTAAAGTAGATCTTACCGTTTCTTACCAAAAATCGAATACTAGAGATCGGCCGCGAATCGATCGCTTTACTCCCACAGAGTACCTAGCGTAAATCGGTCACTACTTGTTTAGAAGTTAACCATTGCCGAAATCGGCACTTTTCCTTGTAAAAGTCGACAGAAAAGAAATGAAGGAAAAGGGGAGATGGATATTCGGCCATTACTTACCTTATCAAAGGATTCAAAGAGATTAATGTTCCTTCCACTATTCGCCAAAGTGCTACCCAAAAGAAGAAGAGAATTTTGGCACTTTCAGAGAGGGTATTCGGCTATTGAAAAGAGAGAAAAGTAATGGAGAGGAAAAAGGTGATAAAAATTTCGGCAAAAGGGGTTTGAGAGAATGGGAAAATAAAAGAAAAGTAGGAAGGAGAAGGGTTAGGATTTTCGGCTAAGTAGAGATGGAAAAGAAAAGCAAGGTGGTGGGTTGAGGTATTTATAAGCATTCGGCACCCCCCCTTAACTTGCCGTCCACACTACTCCACCAAGGAGTTCAAATTTCGGCAATCTTTTCAAATTTCGGCAATCTCCCCCAATTGCTCCTGACCAATCATTTGATTTAATTCAAATAATTTGAATTAATCCCTAATAATAAATAATCTCCTAATAATCCATGTGATATCCTTATTTATCTCCCATTATCCTTAGAATTAAGCAATTAAAATGCTCATATTATCTCTAAAAAAAAGAATTTAAAGGGAGAAAAACTCTCCACTTGTGCTGTCCAACAATAATGCAAAAAGAGGGATTTTTGTGACTCGAACCAAGGCTCTCCCTTGCTCCTTGGTGGCGTCACATGCAGTCCCCTAAGTGGCCTCATTTTTGCCACTTTACCAAGGGATTTTCAGTGTCAATTAACCCATACTTATTCTTATAACCCCCTTCTGCTAAGGCTCCCTGCCTTTAAAGTTAAAATTTTTTTTACCGAACCGAGCCAACACAAAGCCTTAAATAATATCATTCCATAAATAATACCACAGCAGTTCATACATAAGAAAAATAATTTAATTCCAAATAGCCCCATTTTTAGGATGTTACAGTTCTACCCCCCTTAAAATAAATTTCGTCCTCGAAATTCCTCGATCAAAAGAGGTGGGGTATTTTGCCGCATCACATCCTCGGGCCCACGTAGCTTCTTCCACACCATGGTTCCGCCATAGCACCTTCACCAAGGGCATCGTCTTTCTTACGTAGAACCTTCACATCTCGGCCTAAGATCTCGAATCTGGTTCCTCTTCAAAGGATAAATCGAATTCACCTCGATCTTCGCGCATCGGCACCACGTGCGATGGATCGATCGATATCGCCAAGCATCGACACATGGAAAACGTCATGTGTCGACTCAACTCGCTCGGCGACTCTCGGTGGTAAGCTACCGGTCCTACTCGCTTTAATCAGATATGGCCCGATGAACCTTGGGCTCGCTTTCCCTTTCGGCCAAATCTCAACACCTTTTTCCAAGGTGACACCTTGTAAAGACCTTGTCCCCTACAACATACTCCATTTCCTTGCGTTTGAGATCGGCATAAGACTTCTGCCTATCTGATGCTTCCTTGAGACGAGACCGAATCACCTTGACTTTGTCTTCAGTCTCTGTTACCAATTCTAGACCCAGAACTTGTCGTTCCCCCAACTCCGTCCAACATGTAGGAGTACGGCATTTTCGTCCATATAGGGCTTCATATGGAGCCATCTGAATACTCGCTTGATAACTATTGTTATAAGCGAATTCCGCTAGTGGCAGATACTCCTCCCAACTACCACTGAAATCCAAGACACATCCTCTTAACATGTCCTCCAAGATCTGTATCACCCTTTCCGTTTGTCTGTCAGACTGTGGATGGAAAGCTGTACTAAAATCCAACCGTGTACCCAAAGCTTGATGCAACGCTTTCCAGAACCTTGACGTGAATCTGGGATCCCTATCCGAGATGATCGATATTGGCACACCATGCAACCTCACTATCTCAGCCACATACAACTTTGCTAGCTTCTGGAGTGAGTAATCCATTCTCACCGGTATGAAGTGAGCTGACTTAGTTAGACGGTCTACTATTACCCAAACTGCGTCCTTCTTGCTGGGCGTAAGGGGTAGCCCACTGACGAAATCCATAGTGATCCGCTCCCACTTCCATTGAGGGATCTTTACCGGTTGAAGTAGCCCTGATGGCACCTGGTGTTCAGCCTTAACCTGCTGACACGTCAGACACCTACCAACAAACTCTGTTACTTCACGCTTTAACCCGGGCCACCAGAACTGCTCTCTGAGATCCCTATACATCTTACTGCCTCCAGGATGCATAGCGTAAGGGCTGCTATGTGCATCTTGGAAAATTTTCTGCCTCAACTCCACATCCTTTGGCATACAAGCTCGCCCTTGAAAGCATAACACTCCATCCTTAGACAAATTGTACCCTTCCAATCCACCATTCTGAACTTGTATCCTCTTAGCATTCAACCCTTCATCTACTGACTGCTTTTCCTTAACCTCCTCGATCCATGTTGGCTTAACTTGAAGTTCTGCCAAGAGACTTCCATCATCATATAGACTCAACCGAGCAAACATCGCTCTTAAGTCCATCACAACCTTCCGGCTCAACGCGTCAGCTACCACGTTGGCCTTGCCCGGATGATACTCGATTGAACAATCGTAGTCCTTCAAAAGTTCGATCCATCGACGCTGTCTCAAGTTTAGATCCTTCTGAGTCAAGAGATACCTCAAACTCTTGTGATCTGTGTAAACTATCGACTTCTCCCCATAAAGGTAGTGTCTCCATATTTTCAGAGCTAAGAGGCATCGGGCCGCTAACTCCAAGTCGTGCGTTGGGTAGTTCAATTCATGTAGTCTTAATCGACGTGATGCATAGGCTACTACCTTCCTTCCTCGCATCAAAGACACATCCCAATCGGTATGGGACGCATCGCAATAAACGGTAAACAACTTCCCTGCCTCAGGTTGTACCAAAATTGGAGCTTCCGTCAGAATTTTCCTTAGCTTATCAAAGCTTCCTTGCTGCTTCTCCGTCCATACAAATGGAACACCTTTCCTTAGCAGCTTCGTCAGCGGCGCTGCGATTAAGGAGAATCCTTCTACAAATCTCCGATAGTACCCCGCTAGACCCGAAAACTTCGTATTTACATCGCCCTAGGCGGTTTCCAATCCAACACCGCTTCAACCTTGCGAGGGTCTACTCTAATTCCCTCAGCCGATACCACGTGTCCTAAGAAAGCCACCTCTCTAAGCCAAAATTCGCACTTACTGAATTTGGCATATAATTGCTTCTCCCTCAACACTTGTAAGACTATGCGCAAATGCATGTCATGCTCCTCCTCCGTCTTAGAATAAACTAATATGTCGTCTATGAACACCACGACAAATTGATCCAAGTACTGCTGAAATACTCTGTTCATTAAATCCATGAATGCGCGCCAAGCGTTGGTCAGCCCAAATGGCATTACCAGGAACTCGTAATGTCCATACCGAGTTCTAAATGCTGTCTTGTGAACATCAACCTCCTTCACCTTAAGTTGATGGTAGCCCGACCTAAGGTCTATCTTCGAAAACACTGAGGCACCCTTCAGTTGATCGAACAAGTCGTTAATCCGAGGCAATGGATACTTGTTCTTGATCGTTAGCTTGTTCAATCAAGCGTGAGTCGATACACATCCGCATTGATCCGCCCTTCTTCTTGACAAACAACAAAGTGCTCCCCACGGAGATATGCTTGGTCGAATGAACCTCTATCCAAGAGCTCACGAATTTGAGCCTTGGCTCCACCAATTCCTTTGGTGCCATTCGGTATGGTGCTATGAGACACAGTGCCGTTCGGGTAGCAAGTCTATACCGAATTCAACTTCCGATCGGGAGGCGGACTTAAGTTCTTCTCGAAACACATCCGCGAATTCCCCAACCATTCGGACCTTCCCCACTACTGACTCCTTAGCTTCCAAAGCACAGATTCGAACCAAATGCGCCTCACAACCCTTCTTAACCATCTTTTCAGCCTTTAAGGCAGACACTACGTTGGATAGGTAATTCCTTCTATCACCTATCATAACCACTTCTTCACTTTCAGCTGTCTTAAGGACCATGCGCTTAGCCGCGCAATCCAAATTCACCTGATACTTAACCAGCCAGTCCATTCCAAGGATCAAATCGAACTCCCCAAACGGTAGTTCCATCAGATCAGCCACAAATACTACCCTTTGGAGTTCTAGGGGTACGTCTCTATAAAGTTTGTCTACGACTACAGAGTGACCTAGGGGGCTTAGTACAGTCATCTTTCTAGAAGTAGTCTCAGAGTCTAGGTCCATAGTTCCTACCACACTACTAGCAATGTACGAGTGCGTCGAACCCACATCAATTAATGCAACATAAGGAAGACCAAAAATTAGAAACGTACCGGTGATTACATCCGGTGCGTCACCCTCCTCGCGACGCCTCGCTGCGTAGACTAAGCCAGGCTGCCTAGCTTCTGTGTTGCCTGAACCTCTGCCCTGAGTTCTATGACCTCTATTCGGACCATTTCCTCCTCGACCATTACCGCGACCCCTCTGTGGTCCCACATTTCTATCTTGAGTACGATTCTCGCTTCTTCCGGTGATTTCTTAGCTAGTTTCCGGGGGCAATCTCTGACGCGATGCTCCAAAGACCCACATTCAAAACAACCTCTACCACCGGTCCAACAACCTCCCCAATGGGTTTTTCCACAGCGGTTACACTGAGTCGGCCTCTGATTAGTAGTCGTGGGTTTTCCTTCCTGACTCGGCCCACTCTGTCTAGCCCGTTTCTGAGCATTAGTACTACCCGATCCAGCTGACCCAAATCCTCTTTTCGGGTTATTCTTACTATAATTTTGTCTCACAGCCTCCTTGATCCCTTCGGCCACCTTGGCCTTCTCCACTAGGGATGAGAACTCGCGGACCTGCTGCGGGGCAATTAGTAACCTCAAATCATCTCTAAGTCCTTCCTCAAAGCGGACACAGCGCTCGTGTTCAGTAGCCACAATGCCTCTAGCATCCTACTCAGCCTCAAGAACTCCGCCTCATATTCCGCTGCTGACTTAGTTCCTTGTACTAGGCTCAGAAAAGTTTTCCTTTGGGCATTCGTATAGCTAGTGCCCACATACTTCTTCTGGAAAGTATTCTTAAAGCAATCCCACGTGAGATCATCTGCCGTGGCTCCATCTCGGACCGTGAGCCACCATTGGTACGCTTCATCCTTTAGAAGCGATATTGCTCCTTTCAGCTTCTCCTCGTCGGACAGATCAAGGTCGTCCATAATCCTTTCTGTAGATTCTAGCCAGTACTCCGCTGCACTAGGTGCCACTCCCGACACGCCCCGAAATACCTCAGCTCCATTAGACCAGATTCGCTCGGGAACAGATTTCCGAGCTCCCAAATTTCCACTAGCCCCAGCCACTATCTCCAAGACTCGCAAAACAGCTTGCGATATAGCCTCACCACCGGTCTGATCCTGCTCCTCAGCCCTAAAAGTAGGAGGTGGTGGTGGCGGTGGTACCTCGTTTTCCGAACCTTGCCTCGACTGACGACGGGTTGGCACACCGTCATCCTACCCCTACCGCGTCCACGGCGTCCACGTCCTCTAGAACTCATTCTATCTACCGCGCTTTTAATCTGATTAAGAAAATTTTATGCATTAGCATTTGTTCCACTTTATTATTCGCGAAGAAATTTTATGGATAAGGTTTAATCAGAGATTCTTTCGAGCAAACAAGGTTTCAGTCTTCTATCCTAGTTCACACAAAGGAGTTCATGCATCCATTCCTTAATACTTTCCATACCTATTCACTCTTCGGACATTTCTGCCCATTTCTAACCCAGGGGTATTTTCGTCATGTTCCTACAAGGGTATTTTCGTAATAAAAGAAGTTGTAAAATTTTGATAAAAACATGTCACTTTCGAAATTCCCAAAACTGGAGAGTGTTTCATAAAATTTTGCAAAATTTAGAGATATGGCATCTTTTGGAACCCAGGGGTATTTTGATAATTTGATCGATCAGGGAAATTTCGTAATTTTCATAAATCAGGGGTATTTTTAACAGTCGAAAACTTAAGGGTTTCCTTCTGAAAATGTTCCTTTTTAAAAAGTGATGTTTGTAAAGATTTCCAAAACCAGGGTCATTTCGGTAATTTTGCCACTTGAGGGCGTTTTCGTAATTTTCCAAAACCAACATATTTTGCTGATGATTTTCAAAGCTAAGTTGTTGAGTATTTGTCAAATAGTTGAAATTTTTGAGCAAAACCATTGAACTGATATTTTATGAGCTAGGGGCATTTTGGTAATTTTACCCCTAAGGGTATTTTTGTAATTTTCCACAAATTGAGTTTTTCGAAGAAAACATTGTAAAAATGAGTGTTCTTAGATTCAAAAGAGTAATTTTGAAAGTTTTAAAAACATTAGGGTTGTCGTTGTTTCATTCTTTTTTGAAAACATGGCTAATTCCCTTTTTCGGGTTTTAATCATTATGTTTAGCCTATGACCGAGCCCTCTTGGTCAGGGTGAACCAAAGCTACGCACCAAGCAGGATTCGAGTGAAGAGGAGGTGGGTCACGCGGACCGCTTAAATACCAAGCTCTCACCGAACCTTTCTAGACATGCGCACAGAGGTTACCACACCACTGAGCCCTCTGAGTTAGGGTGAACCGAAGCTACGCACTGGTAGGATACTGCGCGAAGAGGAGGTGAGTCACACAATTCGCTTAAATACCGTGCTCTTCCGGTTCCACTCCTAGACATGCGTACAGGGGTTACCACACCCTAGCTTAGTGACCAAGTCATAGGTTGGTTTAGTTCCTTAAGTCTTATGCCTTGTTTTGTGTGTTCGAGTAATCTAGTCCTAGGGTTCAAGTTCCTATAAGTCTATCTACGTTCCATGCTTCCTACCCTTCTACAGAGAATAATTCACAAAGAAGTTCAGATGTACTTACCTGGGCGGATCGGTGCCGGAGACTCGAGCCATCTTTGTTCAAAACCAAAAATCACTTCATAAGGCCTACCAAAACATTTTTGGGCCTTGGGCCCCCACAGCCGAGCTTTGAACTTGGCTCTGATACCAATTTTGTAACAACCCAAACCCGGCCCAAACACTATGGCCGAATCTAGTTTGTTAGGAGGAAAATTTTTTTGAAAACCATTTTAAAACCCATTTAAGTTTTTTTGAAAACTTCCCGTGGTTGATTATCTTGGTCAAACCATACTTAGTGTTTATTTTAAAAAAAATAATTCAGTCAAGTTATTAAACAAATTTCAAATGTGCCCGATGGCTCGATAAAAACATTTACGAATTTAGTTTAGGAACCCTTCTAACTCATTTCATAAACAGATAATTAAAACAAGTATTCAAGCACAAAATAAAATAAAAACAAAATACTAGGAGGCCTTATTACATTCGAAATAAAATTTAAACCAACAATCCAAAAATAAATTGAAATTCAAAGTCTGTTAAAATTTAAATCCCACTGCATGGCCACCTCGAGTCAACCCGGCTCCACATCCGCAATCTACGTGTCACCTGAAAAATATAAAGGAGAAGGTGAGTCACCAAGACTCAGTATGTAACCCTTCCCCCGGTGTTAAACACTTTCATACACAGCATATAACTATTAACATGCACGAGATAATGTACCCAACCTAGCCAACCAAACGCCTCAGTCTACCCCGTTGTGGTACCAAACCACTGGTGGTGCCAAACCACTGGTGACGTATAGTCACAATGTGTTACCAAAACACTAGTGTCCGTAGACACGAATCAGTTGATGGGGCCAACCCATCGTGTGATACCAAATCACCGCGACGATCCCATATCTCAAGTGGGGCCAACCCACGGTGGTGTTAACCACGTGGACAAGTCGCTATGAGGTGCCAAACCTCGGAGGTACCAAACCTCGGTGACCGTAGTCACGCAGTGTGTTACCAAAACATCGGTGCCCGCTTCGGCACATTATCACCGCCTCCACTCACCAACCCCAACAGCCAAACAATTATTAATGATTTATCATATGTATCATCACGCCATGCTTCCCAAAAGCATAAAATAGCGAAATCACATTAATGTGTACTTACTCGAATCACCACTTATACCGTTATGGTATTCAAGCCATTGCTACATAAATCAAGTTAGCATACATAAAACTCAGCGCATTTAATAGATTATAACGTGTGTATGTACACACCTGTCACCCTTGGATGTTCTAAATCTCAAAAGAAACGTTGGTCACCACAGATCTACTTGTCCTATATTCGCCAAATTCATGGTTAGTCTTATGGCCTATTCCCCAATTAAATTATTAGAGAGGTTCCTTATGAACCCGAAATCTTACCTTTCCTCGGTTGGATGCTAATCGCAACACCAAACTCCGAACCGCTTTTGATTCCAAGAATCAAGACTCAATAAGTTAGTAGCCTTGGCTAAACGAATATCAACCGACTAACTAAAGTAGATCTTACCGTTTCTTACCAAAAATCGAATACTAGAGATCGGCCGCGAATCGATCGCTTTACTCCCCCCGAGTACCTAGCGTAAATCGGTCACTACTTGTTTAGAAGTTAACCATTGCCGAAATCGGCACTTTTCCTTGTAAAAGTCGACAGAAAAGAAATGAAGGAAAAGGGGAGATGGATATTCGGCCATTACTTACCTTATCAAAAGATTCAAAGAGATTAATGTTCCTTCCACTATTCGGCCAAAGTGCTACCCAAAAGAAGAAGAGAATTTCGGCACTTTCAAGAGGGGTATTCGGCTATTGAAAAGAGAGAAAAGTAATGGAGAGGAAAAAGGTGATAAAAATTTCGGCAAAAGGGGTTTGAGAGAATGGGAAAATAAAAGAAAAGTAGGAAGGAGAAGGGTTAGGATTTTCGGCTAAGCAGAGATGGAAAAGAAAAGCAAGGTGGTGGATTGAGGTATTTATAAGCATTCGGCACCCCCCTTAGCTTGCCGTCCACACTACTCCACCAAGGAGTTCAAATTTTGGCAATCTCCCCCAATTGCTCCCAACCAATCATTTGATTTAATTTAAATAATTTGAATTAATCCCTAATAATAAATAATAATCTCCTAATAATCCATGTGATATCCTTATTTATCTCCCATTATCCTTAGAATTAAGCAATTAAAATGCTCATATTATCTCTAAAAAAAAGAATTTAAAGGGAGAAAAACTCTCCACTTGTGCCGTCCAACAATAATGCAAAAAGAGGGATTTTTGTGACTCGAATCAAGGCTCTCCCTTGCTCCTTGGTGGCGTCACATGCAGTCCCCTAAGTGGCCTCATTTTTGCCACTTTACCAAGGGAATTTCAGTGTCAATTAACCCACACTTATTCTTATAACCCCCTTCTGCTAAGGCTCCCTGCCTTTAAAGTTAAAATTTTTTTTACCAAACTGAGCCAACACAAAGCCTTAAATTAAGCTCTATCATTCCATAAATAATATCACAGCAGTTCATACATAAGAAAAATAATTTAATTCCAAATAGCCCCATTTTTAGGATGTTACATGTTTTTTGCCGATGATGCCCTTCTCTTTGTCAAGAAAAAAAAAAGTGAAGTAGATGCCTTTGTGAAAATTCTTAGGGAGTTTGCGCAAGTATCGGGTTAGAAAATGAACCTTGACAAATCTATGGTGTTCTTTAGCCCAAATACTCCTATGGACCAACGCCAACAATATGGTTACTTGCTTAGGATGAGAGTGGTCGACAAGTTGGATAATTATGTAACAGCCCCATTTCGATGAAATTGGAATAGTAGTTTCGGGACCACAAATCCGAGCCAAAAATAAAGTTTATTTTTATTTTATTATATGGACCATATTATGTTATAAAAGTCATGTGAAAATTTTTATATGAAAATTTTACTTATTATGTGTTTAATTACGGAAAGGACTAAATCGCATAAAATACAAAAGTTGAATTCTAGTAGCTATAAGGATTAAATAGCTATAGAATTCAAAACTAGAGGTCCTTATATGGTAATTAGACCATTAAATATAAGTATGTAGATATTTTGGTATGACTCATCCATGGAAAAATAAAAAAAGGCTAAGGACTAAATTGGAAAGATGAAAAGTTATTAAATGACAATTTATTTAAATGAAAATGAAAACAATTTCATATCATCTTCCCCAAATAT
This sequence comes from Gossypium bickii, assembly GCA_025503065.1. NCBI lineage: Eukaryota > Viridiplantae > Streptophyta > Magnoliopsida > Malvales > Malvaceae > Gossypium > Gossypium bickii. Next base: position 137,077,039 of record CP106711.1, read on the forward strand.
TTCTATGGAAATCCTAAGAGAGAGAATAAGACTTATCAAGCTTATTTGGGTAAGTAATCAAGCTCCGTTTTTAATAATTTTGATATTTTTAAAACTGGGATAGCTTAATCTATCTATTTTGGGGATCAATTTGTAAAGTTATCAAAGTATGGAAAATGAGTCATGGATGTATATGCTAAAAATTAGAAATTTATGGTAGAAAATGAAAGGTTGATGATAGATAAACAACTTTTACAAAGTGGTTTTTGATGAAAACATGAATTAGGGACTAAAATGTAAAGTTGTGAAATTTGATGAAAAATTCTAAATTTTTATGAATACATGTGCTGTAAATTTTGTCATTAGATTTTGGTTAGGCTTGGAATAGGGAGTAAATTGCACAAGTTTCATTTTCCGAGCTTAGGGACGAAATGAAAATTAATGGAAAAGCTAGGGGCAAAATGGTAATTTTGCCTAGGATGTAAATTGAGTCCAAATTCATATGAGATGTGTGAATTTGATGTTAAATTTACTCGTATAGATCTGGATAGACCAAATTCGGAGTTAGAACGAGGAAAAAAAGGAAAATGTCAGATTAGTAGATGTTTGTACACGAACCTTTGTCGAGGTAAGTTCGTGTAACTAAATTGTGTTTATTTACATGCTTACATTGATTGTGTTTATGTAAATTGTATAAATTTCATGAATATGTAAAATGATTACGTATCCGATCAAGCCCGATAAATAAAAATGTTTAACTTAAATTATAATGCCTGATAGATAATAAAAGGATAAACGATGAAAATGTTAATTTTATGCTTGGAATGTGATCATTTGAATTATATGGATGTTATAGATGTATGAAATAATCACATATCAGAAAATGGTTGAAAATGTTAAATCTCGTTTAAATAAATGAAAATCGATGGATAAATGTAATTGCCGAAATAAATAAGGTCCTGCATTTGTTGTAGAATGGATTAGGCTCGAACGAGCAATCCTAATGACTTTATTACATGAAGGATTTAGCCTGGATGGGTAATCCTGATATAAGTCCTCTCGAGCATATGTTATGTATTGGATTTGCTTTGGATGGGTAATCCAGTTAAGCTCTTTAGAGCATATGTCATAAAAAGGATTTAGCCCTGGACTACTAATTACATTTGTATACATGTGTGGCTCGAGAGTGTACTCTTTGAAATTGTACCTTATGGGTACTATTGGACATGAATGGACGACTCGATTTGTACACCTCGAGTGTACTACCTATGTATCCATTGATATTTCAAATGAATTTAAAGGGTAAAAGTTCTTGACAGGAGAAGATATGAACAAGAAATGAGTTATTTCACATATCGGCCTGAAATACATGAAATTGACGATATGTGATAACTAATATATGGAAATATGAAATGATAATATTGTACATGGAATTTATTTGATGAGTGTAACATCCTAAATTTTTGGGCCTATGCGTTTAATGGGAGAACATGTGTAATGTGTTAATTTAACTGTTAGGGGTCCATATTGGGCTCAGGATGTGGTCAAGGCCTTGGTGAACTTTTTGTTTGGGCATTATAGAGTTTAAAAAGTTGGTATCTGTGTTTAAAATATCAAAATGGGCTTGTGGCCCAGTGGTCAGTGGCGCCACTCAAGGAGCAAGGAGGTGACGCCACACACAAGGGAGTAAGGGGCCCAAATTTAAGTTTTATGGAGCCCAATTCTTTTAATGTAAGTTAGCTAAATTTCGGCATTAGGGTTAGGTAGAGTGGACGGCAACAAGGCTCAAAAATAGGAGGATTTATGTGAAAGGGATAATGTAGATATTATAGTTGATAATATGGAAGATAAGGGAGGAAATTTAGGGTTCTATCTGCTGGTCACAGTGATGGCCGAATTTCAAACTCTGAGTGGGAGGAAACTTTAAATAGTCAGGTGAGGGTTCTCTTCTTTATTTTTCGGCATTTAGGGTTTCTATCTTTTCTTTTCTCTTCTTTCTTCTAAAAGCTGAAAACTCCATTGTTCTTTTCTCTTCTTTCTTCTAAAAGCCGAAAACTCCATTATTCTTTTCTCTTCTTTCTTCTAAAAGCCAAAAACTCCATTATTCTTTTCTCTTCTTTATTCTAAAAGCCGAAAATTCCATTATTCTTTTCTCTTCTTTCTTCTAAAAGCCGAAAACTCCATTATTCTTTTCTCTTCATTCCTCTAAAAGCTGAAAACTCCATTATTCTTTTCTCTTCTTTCTTCTAAAAGCCGAATCTCTATAGATTTCTTCAATCATCTTCTCTTTCGATTTTTTTTAAAAAGCCGTAATCCTCTGGGAGTAGCCGAATCTTCTCTAGTAAGATCTCTTAGATCGAAAAGCCGGAAACACTAGTCCCTGAATCTCATATCACTTTTCAGGATTTCAAGATAGCGATGGTGTTGGCTACGAATAGCGTCGACTTAGAGGGTCTTGTTCTAACAGTAATCAGGTGTGTAGATCTCTAACACACTCTTTAACTGTGTTTTATGTGTTATGGGCTAAAAAGCCGGAAAGTGGCTGTGTAGACAGTTGAATAAAACCCTAAAAAGGTTAGGCAAGGATGCCAGGTACGTAATCATAGAAATCTCTACGTATATCGATATATATATAAAAGCCTGTATGATGTTTTCTTTATGTGTGTATGCATGGGGTGGGATATTGAAATGATGAAGGGAAGAAGGTCGATAGCGATCGGTGGCTTTGCCACATAGGTCACATAGTGATCGGTCTTTATAATGAATTTCAAATTTGTCGAAATGCTATGATGTATTATTAAGGTCGCATGGCAATCGGTGGCTTTGCCACATAGGTCACATAATGATCCGTCTTTATGACAGGCAGCTCAGCTATCGAAATGCTACGATGTATTATTAAAGTCGCATGGCGATTGGTGGCTTTGCCACATAGGTCACACAGTGATCGGTCTTTAAGACAGGCAGTACGGCTGTCGTTATGATGTGTAGCGGATGGAGGGCTGATTGTAGAAATCCCCAAGGTGTGATGGTTGGTACGGGTTGGTGTGTAGAGGATGGAATTCTAGGATGGGTTGGGCTATGCATCATTTATTATCTATCATGTAATTATGATTGTTGCCTTCATGTATGGGTCAGGGCTCATAATGTGTTTGTGGGCCTTAGGTAAGTGTGTTCGGGATTTGCACACTGAGTCTTGGTGACTCACCCCTTTATTTTCCCTAACTTTTTAGATGAGCAGTAGATCGTGGACATGGGAGCCGAGACAGACTCGAGAGGCCATCAAGTTTTTATTTCTATAGATTATTTTTGGTTTTTCTTTTAAGTTTTATTTTGGGAATATTTAGGTAATAAGGCCCCATAGTTTATATTCGCCTAAGTAGTTTTAATATTTGCAACTTATGAAATTATGTCAGGGATTTATTTATACCAAATAATAATAATACAAGGTTTTTTTTTAATTTCACTTATTTATTCAAATATTGTCTAATTAACTTACGATTTCCAAAACCAACAAAGTAAAAGTTTTCAACGTACAACCCGTAGCATACCAGATCCGGTCGAAACCTATGGCCGGGTTTAGGGTGTTACAATGAGTATGTACATCCTTGATTATAGACTTGTACACCTTGAGTGTACTAATCGTGGCTTTGATATTCTGAGTAATATGGGTAATGTTTGATATGAAATGATGTAACATCCCGAAATTGGGCCTAATAGGATTGGGTCGATTGGGCCTTGGGCTTAGGAGTGTTTAAAATTTTCAAGAATATGAGAATGGTGTTTTTGAAAATTGGATTTATTAGTTAAGTGGATTTGGAAGGTTATGAGGTTTCTATGAATTCTCGGGTTTAATTGGGCTTTAGGAAAAATTTGAGTATTTTCTTGTTGCTTGTGATAGCTCGGATATGATTTTATTGTGTGCCTAGTATAGTCTTGTGAAGGCTTGGAATTAATTGGTTTAGAATAATTTTTAGTATGGAGAATTTAGTGAAGTGGATCAAGTGATTATGATGCTTAAGTTAATTTAAGTGTTTAATGTTAGCATAAGTGAGCAAGTAAAAAGTGGTGTTGGCGCATGAGTAATTGTATGAGGAAGAGGTTCGAATCCCATGGATGACAATAAGGTGACTTTTATTTTTGCATTTATATGGCATGTGTTGGTCAAACTCTAATTAAGATAAGGTTGGACTATTGTCTTTTATGGATAGTAGACTAAGGAATAAGGCAAGTTATTAATTAAGGTATGGAATCAAGATGTTATGGAAGGATAAGGGGACATAAGGCTTGATGTATGGGAGATGTTTTGGAAATGTTTTTATGGTAATTTTGACCATGAATGTGGACGCATAGATGGCTAGGGGGGTTGGCCGAATATTGTATGGGATTAGGGGGGAGATGGCCAAATTCTTGGCATTTTGTGCATCTTTTTCCCTTTTCTCCAAAATCTTTCTCCTTAGCCGAATTTGTCATGGGCATTAGGTGAAAATGTTGTTTTGTTTTGGCTATCATCTTTGACCATATTGGTATCCCTTTTTTCTTCTTTTCCTCTCAAGTTTTCTTTCTTTTTGGTGCCGAAATATTATTTCTTCTGAAGGCATTTTTCTTTCATCCTTTTTCTTACTTGACCGAATGTGCACCTTTATCAAAAACTTTTTCTTTGTTCAATTCCTTTCATAACCGAAACCATTTAGCCTCTTTGATCATTTCTTCTTTTTTCTTTATTTTGTTAAAGTCGAATCTATAACCTTATTATTCTCTTCCAAAGCCGAAAGTACCATCTTCTCTCTTTCATCTTTTTCTTTTCTTCTCTCAAAATTTTATGTCGAAATTCTCTTCACTTCCTTTTTCCCAAATTCCCTCTCTTCCATTTTACTTTTATTTTCTTCCTCTTTTCCACTTTAGTCGAATTCTATTTGTAGTTTCAATTAACCATTTTGCCGAAATCTCCCTCTTTCTTCTAGTTTTGTTTGGCCAAATATTAATCAAGAGTGGATCATCTTTGGGTTCTCCTCTATAATTGGTTCTGGAAGATAGGTAAGTGTCTTGGCTGATTTTTCTTTTCTTTTCTCTCTATCGTTTCTCATGAAGTCAAAGGCCTAATTTTTGGGCATTTGTTAGTAAGGTTCTAACCATAGGAACTTATTTCTTTTAGGCTCTTCGAATTTTGGAAGCAATCGATTTTGGTAAGTCAAGTGGTAAGGTTTATGTTGGTTCTTTATTCTTTAAAATGGATGTAAAGCCGAAGGCTATGGTGAATAAGGCTTGTTGTTGGCCGAATAGTCTATGGTAATGATCTAAGAATTGGCTGAATGTAGGGCAAGGTGATCTAGTGCGGTAGATCGGGTCTTCAGAAGTTAGTGCTTGCGTTAGTGACAGGTGTGTACCTTACACACTTTATAATTCGGTATATATATATTTATAAATATACTAATCATGTTATTAAAGTTGGAAACTGTGTGATTTTGATATAATACCGTAAAGGTATAAGCAAGGATTCGGGTAAGTCCGTTTCGATATGTTTTGCTATATGATACTTATTACCATGACATGTGATATATATTTCTATATGATACATAAATAAGCATATTGCATGATTTGCATAATATTTGCATGGTTATGGGTAACATGAGAGGAGGGGGAAGATTTGATATCCGTGTCTTTGGGACACCAGAGGTTTGGCACCTCCAGTGGTTGGTACCACAATTATTTCGTGTCTTTGGGACACCAGAGGTTTGGCACCTCATAGCGACTTGTCTCAGTGGCTTCGCACCATAGTGGGTTGGCCCTACATTTGATATTATGGGATCGTCGCTAGTTATTTGGTATCACACGTGGGTTGGCCCCACAACTTTATTATTTGTGACTTTGGGTCACCAGTGGTTTGGTACCACATATTTCGTGTCTTTGGGACACTAGAGGTTTGGCACCTCATAGCGACTCGTCCTAGTGGCTTAGTACCACAGTGGGTTGGCCCCACATTTGATATTACGGGATCGTCACCAGTGATTTGGTATCACACATGGGTTGGCCCCACAACTTGATTATTCGTGACTTTGGGTCACCAGTGGTTTGGCACCACCAGTGGTTTGGTACCACACGGGGTAGAAAAGGAGTTATGGATGGCTAGGATTGGGTGCATTGTATATATATATTGCTTGGTTATAAATTGTGTAAGTATGTTGCATCAACCGAGGGAAGGATTTATGCACTGAGTCTTGGTGACTCACCTTCTCCCTTATCTTCTCAGGTGATTCGTGAATCGCGGATGAGGAGCCGGATGGACTCGAGGAGGCCATGCAATAAAATTTGATTTACACGGATTTTGGTTTGGGTATTATATTTTATTTAAATTTGGTTTTTTATCTTTATTTGGATTTGTAATAAGGCCTTTCAAATTATGTTTTTGGATTATTTATATGCTTTGGACTTGTTTTAATCATGGCTTAATAAACTACATGGTTAATTAAATAATATGAGCGCAAAGTTTTCTAAACTACAAAACGTAATGGTTTTCAAAACGTTACCATCGGGTAATATAAATCATTTGATAATATTTAACAACCTAAGTGTTTTCGATAACTCATACTATTTTCCAAAACTCAAGTTCCCAAATTTCAATTAGAAACAATTTTCAAACTATTCACTTTGGTTTCTTTTAAATTATAAAAGGTTTTCTAATCCATGGATTTACAACTATGTTTTAAAGATTTATTTACGGAATTTCAAAGTAAATTATCAGTTTTTAACTTATTATACACTTGATTTCTACAAACATAGAACAACAAAGAGTTTTTCACTAAAATTTAATCATTAACTCAATTTTCTTCAAAAGCGTTTCCTCTCTACATGCCATGCAGTTCGGTCATGGCGTATTGACGGGTTTGGGGTGTTACAAATTGGTATCAGAGCTAAGTTCAAAGGCTCGGCTGTGGGTCTGAGGCCCAAAATGTTTTAAAGAATGGACTTTAAAATGTCTTTGTTTGAAATTATATGATTTGAAAGGCATGGCACCGTGTCTCCGGCACCAATCCGCGTAGGTAAGTTCCTCGAACTGTTGATGATATGATGATGATGGTATGACTGTATAGTAGTAGGAACTACTCTAGAGACTCAAAACTATAGGTTGGATGTACTCGCGAAACAATCTCTTATTAAAAATTATTCATAAAGCGTGCTTTAAAGAAAGTGAAAAGACTCTAATGCATAAAATTTTTCGTAAAACGGATAAAAGCGCGAAGTAGACATGAGTTCTAGGGGACGTGGTTGTCGTGGACGTGGTGAAGGCCAAGGTGCTAGGGCTAGATCTTCGGCACCGAGGCATATTTTCGAAAAGGAGGAGTTAGCATCGCTAGTGGCTGAGACGGGGTCTCATGTTCGAGTTGGGTCTGTGGACTGTAAGAAGAAAAGAGATCACGGTTCTGTAGGGTCACAATCTTGTTCTGTAAAACACGTCAAGGCACGACCAAACTATCCGGCTTGTGATTTTTGCAAAAGGCTTCATCCGGGAGAATGCTGGAGGAGGTTTGGAGCATGCTTGAGATGCGAGACTAAGGAGCATAAGGCTCGGGATTGTTTCCTCACCTTCAAGTTAGGTATGTTTTGGTTGGAAGTGATGATTGAATGTAGGAAAATTTTTGGTATAAGTGGTAGATAACGGTTTGCTATTGTGGTTAGATGTTTGGTTGTGTGAAAAAAAAAATTCAAGATTATGTTAAAAAGTACATTGCGGTTTTTAAGGGCAGAGTGCGCAGCGAAAGCATAGTGGTGTGATTTGAGCAGTGTGTTAGTAGTTGGTTGGAAATTTCGAGGACGTAATTTTTTTAGGAGGGTAGAATTGTAACATCCCGAAATTGGGCCTAATAGGATTGGGTCGATTGGGCCTTGGGCTTAGGAGTGTTTAAAATCTTCAAGAATATGAGAATGGTGTTTTTGCAAATTGGATTTATTAGTTAAGTGGATTTGGAAGGTTATGAGGTTTCTATAAATTCTCGGGTTTAATTGGGCTTTAGGAAAAATTTGAGTATCATCTTGTTGCTTGTGATAGCTCGGATATGATTTTATTGTGTGCCTAGAATAGTCTTGTGAAGGCTTGGAATTAATTGGTTTAGAATAATTTTTAGTATGGAGAATTTAGTGAAGTGGATCAAGTGATTATGATGCTTAAGTTAATTTAAGTGTTTAATGTTAGCATAAGTGAGCAAGTAGTAAAGTGGTGTTGGCGCATGAGTAATTGTATGAGGGAAGAGGTTCGAATCCCATGGATGACAATAAGGTGACTTTTATTTTTGCATTTATATGGCATGTGTTGGTCAAACTCTAATTAAGGTAAGGTTGGACTATTGTCTTTTATGGATAGTAGACTAAGGAATAAGGAAAGTTATTAATTAAGGTATGGAATCAAGATGTTATGGAAGGATAAGGGGACATAAGGCTTGATGTATGGGAGATGTTTTGGAAATATTTTTGTGGTAATTTTGACCATGAATGTGAACGTATAGATGGCTAGGGGGGTTGGCCAAATATTGTATGGGATTAGGGGGGAGATAGTTGGCCAAATTCTTGGCATTTTGTGCATCTTTTTCCCTTTTCTCCAAAATCTTTCTCCTTAGCCGAATTTGTCATTTCTTCTTTTCTCTTTATTTTGTTAAAGCTAAATCTATAACCTTATTATTCTCTTCCGAAGCCGAAAGTACCATCTTCTCTCTTTCATCTTTTTCTTTTCTTCTCTCAAACTTTTGTACCGAAATTTTCTTCACTTCCTTTTTGCCAAATTCCCTCTCTTCCATTTTACTTTTATTTTCCTCCTCTTTTCCACTTTAGTCGAATTCTATTTGTAGTTTCAATCAACCATTTTGCCGAAATCTCCCTCTTTCTTCTAGTTTTGTTTGGCCAAATATTAATCAAGAGTGGATCATCTTTGTGTTCTCCTTTATAATCGGTTCTGGAAGATAGGTAAGTGTCTTGGCCGATTTTCCTTTTCTTTTCTCTCTATCGTTTCTCATGAAGGCAAAGGCTGAATTTTTGGGCATTTGTTAGTAAGGTTCTAACCATAGGAACTTATTTCTTTTAGGCTCTTCAGATTTTGGAAGCAATCGATTTTGGTAAGTCAAGTGGTAAGGTTTATGTTGGTTCTTTATTCTTTAAAATGAATGTAAAACCGAAGGCTATGGTGAATAAGGCTTGTTGTTGGCCGAATGGTCTATGGTAATGATCTAAGAATTGGCCGAATGTAGGGCAAGGTGATCTAGTGCGGTAGATCGGGTCTTCAGAAGTTAGTGCTTGCCTTAGTGACAGGTGTGTACCTTACACACTTTATAATTCGGTATATATATATATATTTATAAATATACTAATCATGTTATTAAAGTTGGAAACTGTGTGATTTTGATATGATACCGTAAGGGTATAAGCAAGGATTCGGGTAAGTCCGTTTCGATATGTTTTGCTATATGATACTTATTATCATGACATGTGATATATATTTCTATATGATACATAAATGAGCATATGGCATGATTTGCATAATATTTGCATGGTTATGGGTAACATGAGAGGAGGGGGAAGATTTGATATCCGTGTCTTTGGGACACCAGAGGTTTGGCACCTCTAGTGGCTTGGTACCACAATTATTTCGTGTCTTTGGGACACCAGAGGTTTGGCACCTCATAGCGACTTGTCCCAGTGGCTTCGCACCACAGTGGGTTGGCCCCACATTTGATATTACGGGATCGCCGCCGGTGATTTGGTATCACACACGGGTTGGCCCCACAACTTTATTATTCGTGACTTTGGGTCACCAGTGGTTTGGTACCACATATTTCGTGTCTTTGGGACACCAGAGGTTTGGCACCTCATAGCGACTCGTCCTAGTGGCTTGGTACCATAGTGGGTTGGCCCCACAGTTGATATTACGTGATCGTCGCCAGTGATTTGGTATCACACGTGGGTTTGTCCCGCAACTTGATTATTCGTGACTTTATGTCACCAGTGGTTTGGTACCACATTATTGGATATCGTGACTTTGGGTCACCAGTGGTTTGGCACCACCAGTGGTTTGGTACCACACGGGGTAGAAAAGGAGTTATGGATGGCTAGGATTGGATGCATTGTATATATATATTGCTTGGTTATAAATTGTGTAAGTATGTTGCATCAACCGGGGGAAGGATTTATGCACTGAGTCTTGGTGACTCACCTTCTCCCTTATCTTTTTAGGTGATTCGTGAATCGCGGATGAGGAGCCGGATGGACTCGAGGAGGCCATGCAATAAAATTTGATTTACACGGATTTTGGTTTGGGTATTATATTTTATTTAAATTTGGTTTTTCATCTTTATTTGGATTTGTAATAAGGCCTTTCAAATTATGTTTTTGGATTATTTATATGCTTTGGACTTGTTTTAATCATGGCTTAATAAACTACATGGTTAATTAAATAATATGAGCGCAAAGTTTTCTAAACTACAAAACGTAATGGTTTTCAAAACGTTACCATCGAGTAATATAAATCATTTGATAATATTTAACAACCTAAGTGTTTTCGATAACTCATACTATTTTCCAAAACTCAAGTTCCCAAATTTCAATTAGAAACACTTTTCAAACTATTCGCTTTGGTTTCTTTTAAATTATAAAAGGTTTTCTAATCCATGGATTTACAACTATGTTTTAAAGATTTATTTACGGAATTTCAAAGTAAATTATCAGTTTTTAACTTATTATACACTTGCTTTCTACAAACATAGAACAACAAAGAGTTTTTCACTAAAATTTAATCGTTAACTCGATTTTCTTCAAAATGTTTTCCTCTGTGGCATGCCAGATTCGGTCATGGCGTATTGACCGGGTTTGGGGTGTTACAAATGATCTGATGAAATTTTACTAGTAATATAAAGAGATGATTTATACATGTTAAATGAATACATGTAGTGGAAAACATATGCGCATGGAAACTTGATTATTGTTGAGCCCATATATGTTTGTGATGTTATTATGGAATATATGACTAATAAGGGGAATGAGGATATGTGTAGGGCTTGAGGGCAAATTGATTGAATATGCCTTACATAGTTACCTCAAAATAGAATGAATGGTAAGTTAAGAGCCCATATATGTTTGTGATGTTATTATGGAATATATGACTAATAAGGGAATGAGGATATGTGTAGGGCTTGAGAGGGCAAATTGATTGAATATGCCTTACATAGTTACCTCAAAATAGAATGAATGGTAAGTTAAGTACCATGTTATACGAACTTACTAAGCATTTTATGCTTACTTAGTTTTATTTCCCTATTTTATAGTGAATCAGAAGCTCGTTGGATTGGAAGCTTGGCAGAGATCAGTCACACTATCCATCAACCCATGTCAGTAGAATATGGTAAATCAATTATGGTTGTAATGGCATGTATAGGTTATATTGGCCATATTGGAATGTAAAAAATGATGCTTGTAATCTAGCCATTGGAATGGCTAGTAATAGTTTGTTTTGATATATTTGTAATGTCATATTATGGTAGCTACATATGTGTTAAGTAGTTGATCAAATCATGCCTAACATATGGACTAAACCAAGGCAAGATTATGAACATGTATGCATGTAATGGCATGCTATGTTGAATGATAGAGTTTGCTTAACTTGAATGCTTGAAATGGTTGGCATTTGGATGTGAGTTTAAGTGCAGGTCATTGGTGTGATTTTGGGTGAGAAATGAAGCTAGAAATACCTTTATTTTGTCCACATGGGCAGAAAAACGGACGTGTGTCTAGATCATGTGTGACACACGGCTTGGTACATGAGCGTGTGGTTAGGCCGTGTGTTCCCTGCACCTTAAATTCGAGAAAAAAAGAATGCTCAGAATTTAGCACACGGGCAGAGACACGAGCGTGTGTCTCAGCCGTTGTGCTACACAGCCTAGCACATGGGCGTGTGGCATGGCCGTGTGTACAAGTCAGAGAGTTACATGGGGTCGAACACGTCCTGTAACACAGGCGTGTCCTAGGGTAACACGTGCGTACACCTTAGACCACACCAGCGTGTGAGCCCTGCACCTTGGAAAAATTTTGAAATCTCGCGAAAAATTCTTAGAGCTTTCGATTAAGTCCCGACTCGATTCTAACACTTGTATTGGGCCTCGAGGGTCTATTTAAGGAACGTTATGAATAATCTCAGAAAATGGATAGTGATTGACATGATTTATCTGAAAATGTTCTGAAAGTTTTGGTAATACTCTTTAACTCTATTCCGGTGATGGATACGGGTTTGGGGTGTTACAAATTATCTTGGTTAACCTCTCCCTGTTAGAAAGAAGAAAACTAACTTTTCATAGCATTATTAATTAATTCTCTTGCAGTATAAACAGCTAGTCGAAGGGGTTCCTCTTCTACGGCGGTTAAGAAATTTTCATTAAGTCTATACTTAAATCACTCCTGACTTGTACATTTTCAGTCTTCCTTGCTCCTAAGGGTATTCCAGAAGACATACAATCCAAAATATGCCTAATGTGGTGGGCTGGTAAAGAAAGAGGAAGGGGTTGGTCAATGCTTGCTTGGGATAGAGTTTGCATTCCCAAGGGCATGGGGGCTTGGCTTTTGTGATCTTCGTCTTTTTAACTTGGCTAATCTTGGTAGACAAGTTTGGAGACTCTTCACTTTTAAAGATAGTTTGTGCTATCATGTGTTAAGCTTGAAGTACATCCCTAGTGGTGACATTTTTCACCCTAAAGTTGTTGACAAGCCGTCTTACACTTGGACCAGTATTGCTACAACTGCTAAAGCCCTCGAAAATGGTTTCAGATGGCATGTGGGTGATGGGAACAGTACCGACATTTGCGAAGAATTGGGGCTTTGATGGTTTAAATGGTGACTTACAGTGCTCCACTACTTTGACTATCCATGAAAGAAAAGTGAAAGACTTATGGACCAATAATCACACCTGCTGGAACAAAGAGGGGGTGCGTGAGTTATATGGCTGCACTGTGGGGGACCAAATCTATAAAATGCCAATTTTTTCCAATGACCCGAACGACAGTTTTGGTTCCATAACCCTCATGGCTTCTACACCTCCAAGTCTACTTACTCGTGGCTTCTTCTCAAGTAGGTGGGCTTTGACCTTCACAGATTCTTTTGGAAAATAATCTGGAAGCTTGAAACCTTGCCAAAAATTTGTGTTTTTAGTTGGCGTGGGACATGAAAACCCTTATCCACACTCTCAAAGACCGCCCTACCGCTCTGGCCATTCTTTCTTTCGGTGGTCTCGATGATAGGCTTCTCGGTGCCATTCTTTTCTTTTCTTTTTCATTTTCTTTTTTCATTGTCACTTTTAGGCTACTTCGGTGAATATCCGGAACCTGTAAGCCTGAAATTATATAGGATTTTTCTTTATGCTTTTACCATATTTTACTTAATTATTATGTTTATCTCGAGTAATTATTATTAAAATAAGTGAATTTTACTTAATTAGTAATTTTATACATGAATTTGGAAAGTATGTGAAATTATTCTTATACATGATTTTCATATATATTTTCTATTAATAAATGTTAATTTATTGATATATGTACTTTTCACTATGTAGGAGGTCCATTGGAGACATTTTGTTCCACTTTCATTCATCTTCGAGTGGGGGACACTTTGGTGGTTCACGAATTACATCATAGATTTTACAAGCTGGGTCCTTTTGGCCTACATTGTTCAAGGACATTTATGCATATGTGAGAAACTGAGATAGATGTCGAAGAACTGGAAACGTACCAAGAAGGAACGATATGCCCTTAACGAATATTTTAGAGATAAAATTTCTCGATGTATGGGGCATTGATTTTCTAGGCCTATTTCCTTCTTCATATAGTAATAAGTTTATTTTGGTAGCTGTGGATTACGTATTCAAGTGGGTTAAAGCCGAAGCATACCCAACTAATGACGCTAAGGTAGTCATGCGATTCTTACATAAGCACGTATTTACATAGTTTAGGACTCCTAGAGCTATAATTAGTGATGAAGGATCTCAATTTGTAAAGAAGGGCCTTAAGTGGTTGCTTTACAAGTACGATGTAAATCATAAGATTGCTACTGCTTATCACCCACAACCGAACGGGAAAGTTGAAAGGGCGAATCAAGAAATCAAAGGTATTCTTGAAAGAGTAGTGCGCCTTAAAAGAACAAATTGGTCTCAAAGGCTCGATGATGCTCTATGGGCCTATCGAACTTCTTTTTTAAGATAACCATTAGGGATGACTCCTATTGGCTAGTGTTTGGAAAGGCATGTCATTTACCACTTGAATTGGAGAATAAAGCTTACTAGTCTTTGAAGCAATCCTGAATTTTGATATTAACCAAGCTGGTGAGAGAAGGATGTTACAACTCGATGAATTGGAGGAGTTGAGGTTATTTTTGTACGAGAATGCCAAGATGTGTAAGGAAAAATATAAGAAATGGTATGACAGTTGAAAAATATAAGAAATGGTATGACAGTCGTATTCAACCTCATGAGTTCAAAGAAGGTCAAAAAGTGTTGTTTTTTAATTCGAGGTTAAGGTTATTTCCTGAAAAGCTCAAATCCCGATGGAAAGGACCTTATATCATCTACAAAGTTTATCCATATGGAGTTGTAGAATTGTACGACAACCATGGAGGTACGTTTAAAGTTAATGGTCAACGTCTCAAGCACTATTGGGATGGTGAAGTTGAGCGAATTAAAACCTCGTTCAAATTAAAAGACCCTTAATCTTTCATAAACCTACTTTTTAATAAAAAGTTAGAAATTATTTTCTTAAATTAGTAATTTAATTAATTCTATCGAAGGAAATTGGAACTTAAGCATGATTTGGTTGTGACCCATCCAACCTTTCCGGGAATTAATTTAATGTAATCTTTTAAGATGAAAATTTCTAATTCATTTTAATCTTTTCTTAGTTTTATTTTTATTTCTCATTTTTATATTTGTCTTTGTCTTTATTTTTATTTTTATTTTTAATCTTTATTTTAATTTTAATGTTAGTTTTTTTTATTTTAATTAAGGGGTCAAATTGGCCCAAGTACTAATAAGTTTGTCTATTTTAAAAGCCCAATTTTTAAATAAAGTTTGGGCTCATGGCCTAAAATAGCAAAAAGGAGAAATTTAACCCATGTTGCCGTCCATAGGATTCCCTAAAGCCTAATTTTTTCCACCATGTCATCCCTCCATCTTACTTGCCGCCTAAGCCACTCAAAAATTAGCTAAATTTTAGCTATAAGACTACCTTACCGTCCAAGTCACTTAAATTAACTAAATTTTAGCTACAAAATTTCCTAATTCATCACCATATAAACCCTCTCTACCTCCATAATTTTCACAACCCTTCAAGGTATTTTACATCCATTCTTGCCCCTCTTAGCCAGTCGGCCCAAATCCTGAAATTTCTCCCCAAATTTCTTCCTTGTCATAAGCCCCTAGTATTGCGTCCGCGTGACTTTTGCCAGAGCAGCCCCTTTGCCACTGCATCCTATCACCGTAGCAAGCTTCACGCTACCACAAGCTCATTGTTGCCACAAATTGATTGCCGCTGCAACTCCTTGCTCTCATCTTTTTCCAATTGTATTCTTTTCAAATCTTTTGTTAGAAAATTTGCTTATTTTGGGGAAAAATGTCCACATCTCACAAAAGGACTAGATCTTCCAAGACCTCTGCCAAAAATCCCATTGTGATTCAAGATGAAGAAGTGAAAGAAAGGTTTGACTCAATCTTCAAAGAATCAACCTATGATGACAGAAAAAGGTTTCAACTTTAGGAGCAGTGATAAGATGGTTATGCCCTTACCGATTCAAAGGACGATTGATGCCTTCAATTGGAATTATTTTTGTGATGCACGATCATTGCTGAAAGAGGAGTTAGTTTGAGAGTTCTATGCAAATTTTACTAAGTCAGATGCTGCTAAAGTTCTTGTTCGCAAGAAGAAGGTACCCCTAACTTCTAAGTCCATTAGTGATTTGTTTTACCTACCTAATGTTGAAGAAGACGAGTATTTTTCCATAATGACAAACATAAATTAGGATTTCTGCAACAAGTTCTTAATGTTGTGACAAATATGGGATCCCAATGGATTATAAGAAAATATGGTAGTCATTCTTACCGAATGAATATTTAAAACCATTGGCTAAGGTATGGTTTTACTTTGTTCGATATAGTTTCATGCCTATCTCACACAGTTCCACCATTTTGATGGACCAGATACTTTTGTTGTATGCAATTATGACAGAAAGATCCATCAATGTTGGGAAGATTATTCTTAAAGAGATTCATGATTGTGCTAGAAAGAAGATCGGAATTGCTTATTTCCCATCATTGATAACTTCACTTTGCTTAAAGGCCGAAGTTAAGACAAAAGCAAAACTGAAGGGCCCGTATGTTCAAGGTTGCATCATAACCTATGATCTTGAAAGGTTAATGGAGAATGTCCATGAACTAAACCCAATTGAACCAAGTGAGCTTGACAGAACCAGAAACGAATGAATCATTGAACATGTAACAGCCCGTTTTTAGGTCAAATCAGAATAGTGGTTTTGAGACCACAAATATAGTTTAAAAAATTATTTTAATATTATTTTTTGTGTTTACATCATGTTATTTGATGTGTGTAAAAATTTCGTGAGCTAATTTTATCGTTTAATTGCTTAACTTGAGAAAACGGACTAAATCGCGTAAAATGCAAAAGTTGCATTCTATTAGTTAAAAGTGTCTAATAGCTATAGAACCTTAAAGTTAAGGTCCTTATGTTGTAATTAACCCATTTATGTGATAATGGATGATAGTGGCAT
Source organism: Gossypium bickii (assembly GCA_025503065.1). Classification (NCBI taxonomy): domain Eukaryota; kingdom Viridiplantae; phylum Streptophyta; class Magnoliopsida; order Malvales; family Malvaceae; genus Gossypium; species Gossypium bickii. The sequence goes on from CP106711.1 coordinate 137,093,812, forward strand.
GGTATTTGGTGTAATTACTAATGTTTTTAAATGTTAGCTTTGTAATTTGGTAATTAGTGTTAATTAAAGAAAACAAATAAGAAAATGATGTCCATCTTTCTTCTCCAATCAAAAATAAGAAATATAGAAAGCCATTGTTGAGTTTTAAAGGTTCGGTTAGTGCATGCTTCAATTGTAAGTCCATTTTTGCTCGCTTTTTAATGATTTTTACTTTTTTTAGATTGTTGTTTCGTATTCTAGCTAGTCTGCACCTTAAATTTTGAAATCATTAAATATTTTGAGAGTTTCCATTGATGAGTTTATGTTTTCTTTGGTGTTTGAAGTTGAAATATGAATTTTTGATTATAGATTTTCATGTTTTGTAAAGTGATTTTTGACAAAAATGTCAAAAGGGATTAAATTGTGAAATGTGAAATTTTATGTGGTAAATATGTGAAATAATGAAAGATATGGGCTGCTAGGAGCCCCTATGAAATTCGTATAATAAGGTTAGATTATCGAGTAATTAACTCATTTAACCATTTTCATACCCGAGGTAAGTTCGTATAATTAGAATTGAACTTTAAATATTTGTATTTATTTGAAATATATGTATATAATTGATATAATTGGAATACGAATGCTTAATTGATATAGACTGATGATTAACGAGCCCGTTTGAACCATATGAATTCATAGGATACGAGTGACATGTCACTAGGGTTACTGTTTTGATCGAGCTCCTGCATTTGTTGCGGACTCACCACAGTTCATATGAGCTTACCGATATATCAGCTCGTAATAGCTTATTGTTCTCAGCTCATAAGAGCTTACTGTTTTTAGCTTGTCAAAGCTTACCGTTTCAGCTCAATAAAGCTTATTGTCTATCAGCTCAGGAAGAGCTTACTGATCATAACTCGAAAGAGTGAAAATGATAATGAATTGATAGATTACTGATGTATATCACCCAAGTATCCTTTGAAGTTCTATTGGGTTCAATGGGCATAAATATTGCTTATACAGATGAGTACTGTTATTGAACGAATTATTGATTATATGATTGAGAGTGAAATATTGAATATAATTTACATGATATATGAATTTGGTATGATACAATGTATTGAGTATTGAATTGAGAGAATGGATGATTTCATGTATTTATATGACTAACTTGTTGATGAATGCTTGTGTTAGGCATTTGAAAATTGAATTGAGTTTACCTTATTTATTATCTTTATTATATAAAATTGGCAAGTTTAATTCTGAATTATACGGGCTTACTAAGCTATAAAGCTTACTCTGTTTCTTTTTCGTGTATTATAGAGGTTTGATAGCTCACTCGATTCAGATAAAGTCAGAGTTACGCATCACACTATCCAGTTGCTGATAGGTACTTATGAATTTGTGGATATATGTAAATATCGCATGTATAGGCTAGTTATAAGATGATAGTTAAGGTTACTTGAGATATTGTGTAACACCCCAAACCCGGCCTAGACGTCATGACCGGATCTGGCATGTCACATGGAAAGGTAATTGTAACATCCTAGAGTTAGGGGTTCTGCATTTTATGCTATTCTATGTGTTTAGCTTATTTAACATGTTATTTTGGTGTGTTTGGGGGTCCTAGGGAGGCTCGGGTTCGAGCCAGAGCTTTAGAACAATTTTGCTTTCTGGGCACTTAAGGGGGAGAAGGTAGGTGGCGTCAAGGCGTAAGGGAAAAAGTTGGTAAATTGCTAGCACAGGAGGAGCTAGTGGCAAGGTGGAGTGGCGTCACTTGTAGGAGCAAAGGGGGAGGAGTTTGAATCCCACCTGCTGTAACTTATTTAATTTATTTTTGTGCTAAGTAGGTGAGGGCAGTAGAGTTCAGCTTAGACTCTGAAGGAGGAGTTGAGGACTTAATCAAAAGAATTTGAATGAATGATGGAGAGGAGTTTGAGGAGAAAATCAAGGAGCAAATTATGGGACTGAGGTGAGAGGGAGTAGTGGCCGATTTTGGGAAAATGCATGGGGGGAAAATTCGGTCAAGAGAGGTCTTTTGGGTTTATAGGGCATTCGGTATTGGTAGGGTGAGTAGGAGCCGAAATTCTTAAGTGGAATTTGAAAGTTTTTGTGCATGAGGAGCTTCTTCTCTTTTTTCCGTTTTGTGCAATTTTTCTCCTTCTCTCTTCTTGCTGAAATCATGACCATTAGGGGACTCTCCTCGTCACTTTTTCTTTATCTCTTCTTTGATAATAGCCGAAACCTCCTTACATCTTTCTTTTCCTCTACTCACTTCCTTCGTTCCCGTACCATTTGTTTTCTATTCCATTTACCATAAGTCGAATCCCCTTTCTCCTCACTCACTACTGGATTGAGCACCATCTTCCTTGGTGAACTGTAAGTAGGTTCCTTCCCCTCCTCTCATCTTGTTTTCTACATAGCCGAATGTTTGACCCTCATCATTTGGTTGTTTCGCTCCATCTCTAACCGAAACTCCATTCCCCTTGTTCTTTTCCTTGTGATTTCATTGTGTAATGGCTTAAGCGAAGATAGCCGAATCTCTCTTTCTCAGTCGACTCATCTGTAAACGCAAGGTAAGGGCGATTCTATTCATCTCTTTATTTCTCTTTTCGGTATTGGGGTTGCTCTTAGCCGAAATGGCTATCTCCTTTAATGTTAGATTTTGGTTAATCCCTCCTATTATTCTCTCATTATGGAACGTTTACCTCGGTGAACCCCATTAGCCGAATGTGTTGGAGTCTGAAGGTTGAAGGTCTGTGGATTGTCGAATCATGCCATTCATTCGGGTTTCTAGGCAGTAAGGGCCGAATCTTCTACTTGGGTCTCTCAAAGAATAGGTAATACTTTCTTTGCCCTTCTTTTAGTTGTGGCCAAATAGTGATGTGCTAGCCGGGCATTCATTATTTCCTTTTTACGTGATGTTGTTTATCATGATGTAAGGGTTCGATTCTCGATTGATCAAGAACCTGCTATACCAAATTAGGGGAATCCAGTCAAAAGGGTAGAACTAATTTGCGTTGATTTCTTTAAGGTAAAGGATCATCTTCTCGGTTTCTTGGCTATTATGTCCTTATTCGTTTTAGTCTGCCTTAACCAAATTCCCTTATTAGACGATCAACATTTCACTCTGAGTACTGATCAAGTCTTTTCATGGATGCAAGTGCTAGTCAAACGAGGGAAGCGAGTGGACTCGTAGTCTCTGCCCCTAAGTTCAAATGACGTGCTGTGTCGGCGGTTCAAGATTTTCTGCCGGGTTGTGGTAGAGACTAATGACGCTAAGGTAGTCATGCGATTCTTACATAAGCACGTATTTACACAGTTTAGGACTCCTAGAGCTATAATTAGTGATGAAGGATCTCAATTTGTAAAGAAGGGCCTTAAGTGGTTGCTTTACAAGTACGATGTAAATCATAAGATTGCTACTGCTTATCACCCACAACCGAACGGGAAAGTTGAAAGGGCGAATCAAGAAATCAAAGGTATTCTTGAAAGAGTAGTGCGCCTTAAAAGAACAAATTGGTCTCAAAGGCTCGATGATGCTCTATGGGCCTATCGAACTTCTTTTAAGACACCATTAGGGATGACTCCCTATTGGCTAGTGTTTGGAAAGGCATGTCATTTACCACTTGAATTGGAGAATAAAGCTTACTAGTCTTTGAAGCAACTGAATTTTGATATTAACCAAGCTGGTGAGAGAAGGATGTTACAACTCGATGAATTGGAGGAGTTGAGGTTATTTTTGTACGAGAATGCCAAGATGTGTAAGGAAAAATATAAGAAATGGTATGACAGTTGAAAAATATAAGAAATGGTATGACAGTCGTATTCAACCTCATGAGTTCAAAGAAGGTCAAAAAGTGTTGTTTTTTAATTCGAGGTTAAGGTTATTTCCTGAAAAGCTCAAATCCCGATGGAAAGGACCTTATATCATCTACAAAGTTTATCCATATGGAGTTGTAGAATTGTACGACAACCATGGAGGTACGTTTAAAGTTAATGGTCAACGTCTCAAGCACTATTGGGATGGTGAAGTTGAGCGAATTAAAACCTCGTTCAAATTAAAAGACCCTTAATCTTTCATAAACCTACTTTTTAATAAAAAGTTAGAAATTATTTTCTTAAATTAGTAATTTAATTAATTCTATCGAAGGAAATTGGAACTTAAGCATGACGGTTGTGACCCATCCAACCTTTCTTGGGAATTAATTTAATGTAATCTTTTAAGATGAAAATTTCTAATTCATTTTAATCTTTTCTTAGTTTTATTTTTATTTCTCATTTTTATATTTGTCTTTGTCTTTATTTTTATTTTTATTTTTAATCTTTATTTTAATTTTAATGTTAGTTTTTTTTATTTTAATTAAGGGGTCAAATTGGCCCAAGTACTAATAAGTTTGTCTATTTTTAAGCAGCCCAATTTTTAAATAAAGTTTGGGCTCATGGCCTAAAATAGCAAAAAGGAGAAATTTAACCCATGTTGCCGTCCATAGGATTCCCTAAAGCCTAATTTTTTCCACCATGTCATCCCTCCATCTTACTTGCCGCCTAAGCCACTCAAAAATTAGCTAAATTTTAGCTATAAGACTACCTTACCGTCCAAGTCACTTAAATTAACTAAATTTTAGCTACAAAATTTCCCTAATTCATCACCATATAAACCCTCTCTACCTCCATAATTTTCACAACCCTTCAAGGTATTTTACATCCATTCTTGCCCCTCTTAGCCGTCGGCCCAAATCCTGAAATTTCTCCCCAAATTTCTTCCTTGTCGCAAGCCCCTAGTATTGCGTCCGCGTGACTTTTGCCAGAGCAGCCCCTTTGCCACTGCATCCTATCACCGTAGCAAGCTTCACGCTACCACAAGCTCATTGTTGCCACAAATTGATTGCCGCTGCAACTCCTTGCTCTCATCTTTTTCCAATTGTATTCTTTTCAAATCTTTTGCCGAAAATTTGCTTATTTTTGGGGAAAAATGTCCACATCTCACAAAAGGACTAGATCTTCCAAGACCTCTGCCAAAAATCCCATTGTGATTCAAGATGAAGAAGTGAAAGAAAGGTTTGACTCAATCTTCAAAGAATCAACCTATGATGACAGAAAAAGGTTTCAACTTTAGGAGCAGTGATAAGATGGTTATGCCCTTACCGATTCAAAGGACGATTGATGCCTTCAATTGGAATTATTTTTGTGATGCACGATCATTGCTGAAAGAGGAGTTAGTTTGAGAGTTCTATGCAAATTTTACTAAGTCAGATGCTGCTAAAGTTCTTGTTCGCAAGAAGAAGGTACCCCTAACTTCTAAGTCCATTAGTGATTTGTTTTACCTACCTAATGTTGAAGAAGACGAGTATTTTTCCATAATGACAAACATAAATTAGGATTTCTTCAACAAGTTCTTAATGTTGTGACAAATATGGGATCCCAATGGATTATAAGAAAATATGGTAGTCATTCTTACCGAATGAATATTTAAAACCATTGGCTAAGGTATGGTTTTACTTTGTTCGATATAGTTTCATGCCTATCTCACACAGTTCCACCATTTTGATGGACCAGATACTTTTGTTGTATGCAATTATGACAGAAAGATCCATCAATGTTGGGAAGATTATTCTTAAAGAGATTCATGATTGTGCTAGAAAGAAGATCGGAATTGCTTATTTCCCATCATTGATAACTTCACTTTGCTTAAAGGCCGAAGTTAAGACAAAAGCAAAACTGAAGGGCCCGTATGTTCAAGGTTGCATCATAACCTATGATCTTGAAAGGTTAATGGAGAATGTCCATGAACTAAACCCAATTGAACCAAGTGAGCTTGACAGAACCAGAAACGAATGAATCATTGAACATGTAACAGCCCGTTTTTAGGTCAAATCAAAATAGTGGTTTTGAGACCACAAATATAGTTTAAAAAATTATTTTAATATTATTTTTTGTGTTTACATCATGTTATTTGATGTGTGTAAAAATTTCGTGAGCTAATTTTATCGTTTAATTGCTTAACTTGAGAAAACGGACTAAATCGCGTAAAATGCAAAAGTTGCATTCTATTAGTTAAAAGTGTCTAATAGCTATAGAACCTTAAAGTTAAGGTCCTTATGTTGTAATTAACCCATTTATGTGATAATGGATGATAGTGGCATGGTATTTGGTGTAATCACTAATGTTTTTAAATGTTAGCTTTGTAATTTGGTAATTAGTGTTAATTAAAGAAAACAAATAAGAAAATGATGTCCATCTTTCTTCTCCAATCAAAAATAAGAAATATAGAAAGCCATTGTTGAGTTTTAAAGGTTCGGTTAGTGCATGCTTCAATTGTAAGTCCATTTTTGCTCAGTTTTTAATGATTTTTACTTTTTTTTAGATTGTTGTTTCGTATTCTAGCTAGCCCGTACCTTAAATTTTGAAACTGTTAAATATTTTGAGAGTTTCCATTGATGAGTTTATGTTTTCTTTGGTGTTTGAAGTTGAAATATGAATTTTTGATTATAGATTTTCATGTTTTGTAAAGTGATTTTTGACAAAAATGTCAAAAGGGATTAAATTGTGAAATGTGAAATTTTATGTGGTAAATATGTGAAATAATGAAAGATATGGGCTGCTAGGAGCCCCTATGAAATTCGTATAATAAGGTTAGATTATCGAGTAATTAACTCATTTAACCATTTTCATACCCGAGGTAAGTTCGTATAATTAGAATTGAACTTTAAATATTTGTATTTATTTGAAATATATGTATATAATTGATATAATTGGAATACGAATGCTTAATTGATATAGATCGATGATTAACGAGCCCGTTTGAACCATATGAATTCATAGGATACGAGTGACATGTCACTAGGGTTACTTGCTTTGATCGAGCTCTCCTGCATTTGTTGCGGACTCACCACGATTCATATGAGCTTACCGATATATCACTCGTAATAGCTTATTGTTCTCATTTCATAAGAGCTTATCTGCTTTTAGCTTGTCAAAGCTACCGCTTCACTCAATAAAGCTTATTGTCCGTCACCGGGAAGAGCTTATCGATCATAACTCGAAAGAGTGAAAATGATAATGAATTGATAGATTATCGATGTATATCACCCAAGTATCCTTTGAAGTTCTATTGGGTTCAATGGGCATAAATATTGCTTATACTGAGATGAGTACATTGTTATTGAACTAATTATTGATTATATGATTGAGAGTGAAATATTGAATATAATTTACATGATATATGAATTTGGTATGATACAATGTATTGAGTATTGAATTGAGAGAATGGATGATTTCATGTATTTATATGACTAACTTGTTGATGAATGCTTGTGTTAGGCATTTGAAAATTGAATTGAGTTTACCTTATTTATTATCTTTATTATATAAAATTGGCAAGTTTAATTCTGAATTATACGGGCTTACTAAGCTATAAAGCTTACTCTGCTTTCTTTTAAAGTGTATTATAGAGGTTTGATAGCTCACTCGATTCAGATAAAGTCAGAGTTACGCATCACACTATCCAGTTGCTGATAGGTACTTATGAATTTGTGGATATATGTAAATATCGCATGTATAGGCTAGTTATAAGATGATAGTTAAGGTTACTTGAGATATTGTGTAACACCCCAAACCCGGCCTAGACGTCATGACCGGATCTGGCATGTCACATGGAAAGGTAATTGTAACATCCTAGAGTTAGGGGTTCTGCATTTTATGCTATTCTATGTGTTTAGCTTATTTAACATGTTATTTTGGTGTGTTTGGGGGTCCTAGGGAGGCTCGGGTTCGAGCTAGAGCTTTAGAACAATTTTGCTTTCTGGGCACTTAAGGGGGAGAAGGTAGGTGGCGTCAAGGCGTAAGGGAAAAAGTTGGTAAATTGCTAGCACAGGAGGAGCTAGTGGCAAAGTGGAGTGGCGTCACTTGTAGGAGCAAAGGGGGAGGAGTTTGAATCCCACCTGCTGTAACTTATTTAATTTATTTTTGTGCTAAGTAGGTGAGGGCAGTAGAGTTCAGCTTAGACTCTGAAGGAGGAGTTGAGGACTTAATCAAAAGAATTTGAATGAATGATGGAGAGGAGTTTGAGGAGAAAATCAAGGAGCAAATTATGGGATTGAGGTGAGAGGGAGTAATGGCCGATTTTGGGGAAATGCATGGGGGGAAAATTCGGTCAAGAGAGGTCTTTTGGGTTTATAGGGCATTCGGTATTGGTAGGGTGAGTAGGAGCCGAAATTCTTAAGTGGAATTTGAAAGTTTTTGTGCATGAGGAGCTTCTTTCTCTTTTTCCATTTTGTGCAATTTTCTCCTCTCTCTTCTTGCCGAAATCGTGACCATTAGGGGACTCTCCTCGTCACTTTTTCTTTATCTCTTCTTTGATAATAGCCGAAACCTCCTTACATCCTTCTTTTCCTCTACTCACTTCCTTCGTTCCCGTATCATTTGTTTTCTATTCCATTTACCATAAGCCGAATCCCTTTTCTCCTCACTACGGGATTGAGCACCATCTTCCTTCCTTGGTGAACTGCAAGTAGGTTCCTTCCCCTCCTCTCATCTTGTTTTCTACATAGCCGAATGTTTGACCCTCATCATTTGGTTGTTTCGCTCCATCTCTAACCGAAACTCCATTCCCCTTGTTCTTTTCCTTGTGATTTCATTGTGTAATGGCTTAAGCGAAGATAGCCGAATCTCTCTTTCTCAGTCGACTCATCTGTAAACGCAAGGTAAAGGCGATTCTATTCATCTCTTTATTTCTCTTTTCGGTATTGGGGTTGCTCTTAGCCGAAATGGCTATCTCCTTTAATGTTAGATTTTGGTTAATCCCTCCTATTATTCTCTCATTATGGAACGTTTACCTCGGTAAACCCCATTAGCCGAATGTGTTGGAGTCTGAAGGTTGAAGGTCTGTGGATTGTCGAATCATGCCATTCATTCGGGTTTCTAGGCAGTAAGGGCCGAATCTTCTACTTGGGTCTCTCAAAGAATAGGTAATGCTTTCTTTGCCCTTCTTTTAGTTGTGGCCAAATAGTGATGTGCTAGCCGGGCATTCATTATTTCCTTTTTACGTGATGTTGTTTATCATGATGTAAGGGTTCGATTCTCGATTGATCAAGAACTTGCTATACCAAATTAGGGGAATCCAGTCAAAAGGGTAGAACTAATTTGCGTTGATTTCTTTAAGGTAAAGGATCATCTTCTCGGTTTCTTGGCTATTATGTCCTTATTCGTTTTAGTCTGCCTTAACCAAATTCCCTTATTAGACGATCAACATTTCACTCTGAGTACTGATCAAGTCTCTTCATGGATGCAAGTGCTAGTCAAACGAGGGAAGCGAGTGGACTCGTAGTCTCTGCCCCTAAGTTCAAATGACGTGCTGTGTCGGCGGTTCAAGATTTTCTGTCGGGTTGTGGTAGAGAGCCGACATCGGCTTGGGATAGGCAGATCACTGTTATTCCTGCTAGTGAGAGTGTCGACGATATAGAGTGTCTAGTTCTTCGCGTAATCAGGTGTGTAATGCTCACACTTTTCTTTACTAATCTTGCGTTAATAACTGTGTTGGCTAAAAGCTGGAATGACTGTGTAGACAGTCGAGATACCCTTGTGGGTAAGTTGGAGATACCAGGTAAGTACCTGTATGACTTTGTTTTTCGGATAAGCATAAACTAATGTATGAGTTGATTGTTTGTGTACATTGGAAGTATGACTGCATTCATTTTAGTATGATAATATGTGCATGGCTCAGGGATATGATATTGAAAGGGGAAGTGTGATTCAGGACTGTCAAAGTGGTTTGGTACCATAATGGGTTGGCCCCACATATTATATAACAGTGACTATGTCCTAGTGGTTTGGTACCACAGTGGTTTGGCGTCACGTATATATATTTATCCGCGATTGTCAGAGTGGTTTGGTACCGTAATGGGTTTGCCCCACATATACTTATCAGTGACTATTGCAGTGGTTTGGTACCACAGTGGGTTGGCCCCACATATTATTTACCAATGACTCGCCACAATGGTTTGGAACCATAAGTGGTTTGGTACCACAAATGGCTTGGTGCCACAAGTGTTTGGATGGTTCAGGTGATGTAGAGGATGGGAACCTAGGTTGGCTGGGTTGCATTGCATACATTCTTTGACATGTCATGTTGTTAGGGCTTAGGCTCAAATTGCATTCGTAAGGGGAGTTACACACACGAGTCTTGGTGACTCACCCTCCGCTTAATTTTTGTAACCCCCAGTGGCGATTTGGAAGTCGAGGTGGACTTCGTGGTGGCCATGCATCACTTCTTACGTAAATTCGTTTTCTTTATTTAAACTATTTCAATTTGGGATTTTGTTATGTAATAAGGCCTCCGAAACTTTAATTTGGGTTTTGATTTTATACTGTTATTACATCTTTTATGAGATGTCAAATGTGGAGTTTTTACAAAATAAAAATATAACCAATCATTTCTTTCAAGTGTTAACAAAAGATGATAAGCGATTAAATAATTAAAATAAAAATTTTTCTTACAACCGCAAACATTGTTGTTTTCAAATATCACGTCCGTATCACCACTAGTTTTCGGTTTTCATATCATAAAACCTGTTTTCGACTGTTAGTATTATTAATGAAAATATTTGCAAGGAAACCTTAAAACTCACTTGAGTTTCAAAATGTTAACACAATGCGAAAAATGTGATTCTTTTAAAATTTCAAGTTCTTTAAACCAACCTTTCCATGTGACATACCAGATCCGGTCATAACGTTTAGGCCGGGGTTGGGGTGTTACAATTGTGGTATCAGAGCCCAGGTTGCAAAACTTGGCTGTGAAATGGGTTCAAAAATATTTTTCAAAATTGGTTTGGAGTATGGTTTAGCAAAATACATGTTTCGTGTAAGTATGGCACTCGAGTCACCGGCACCAAATCCGTACGGTAAGTCTTCTGACTATTGGTTGATTTGCATGAAAAGGTTATATTATGCTATGATTGTTAGTGCTAAGAAATTCAACTTTAGAGATTGAGACCTTTAGGTATATATGTTTTGCCATAAACTACTTCTAAATTCTATTTCCATAAGACTGTCCGGTAATAAACAGCGGAAGATATGCTAATTCATAAAATTTTAAATCAGATTAATTCGAATCGGTAGTCATGAGCACTAGAGGACGTGGTCGTGGTATGCATGGCCGTGGAAGAGGCCGAGGTGTTGAGGCTGGACCCTTGGAATTAGGACAGGGGTCGAAAGGTGAAGTGCCAGCATCACCAGGAGCGGAAGCAGGGTCTCAGAACTGATCTGGAGGGGATGATGCTTTGTCCCAAGCTATGTTGCGTGTTCTGGAGCGGGTTGCTTGAGCTAGCACGGGATCTGTAGCTCGGATATCTATTCCAGAGTGACTTTGAGCAAATGGGTTCGAGATATTCAGGGGTATTTCTGGTGTGGCTCCTAACGTAGTGGAATACTGGCTGGACGATCTTGATTATACTACAGAGGAGAAACTGAAAGGAGTAGTGTCTCTCCTTCGAGATGAGGCATACCAGTGGTGGCTCACAGTAAGGTATGGTACATCAGCGGACCGTATTACCTGGGACTTCTTTAAGACAGCGTTCCAGGGAAAGTATGTTGGGGCAAGTTATTTGGATGCTCAGAGAAAGGCATTTCGAAATTTGGTTCATGGGAATAAGTCGGTGGCTGAGTACGAGGCGGAGTTCCTGCGTTTAAGTCGCTATGCTTGGGGTATTGTCGCAATTGATTATGAGCGCTGTGTTCGGTTCGAGGATGGTCTGAGGGACGAGTTGCGGGTACTGATAGCTCCACAACGGGAAAGAAAGTTTGCTACTCTGGTTGAGAAAGCAAAGATAGCTGAAGAGGTAAAGCAGTCTGAGAGGCAGAATTGGGATAAGGATAGAGGTAGGAATAAGAGGAATTTTGGATCGTCGGGATCTCCTGGGGGTTTCCAAAAGAGGCCTAGGTTTGATGGATCGAGTCGAGTTGCGAAGCCTGTTGCGGTGGGTTGGTCTCAACTGTGTGCTCGATGTGGGAAACTTCATTCGGGGGAGTGTTAGGTAGGTAATAGAGGATGCTTCAGGTGTGGGTCTATGGATCATCAGATAAGGGACTGTCCACAAGAGCCAGACAGGGCGCGGCCAGTTGGTCAGGGTTATGCGCAGGCCGGAAGAGGTGGTCAGCAACCACCGAGAGGTCGTGGTCCAGTCAGAGGTGGAAATGGATTTGGTTGAGGCTGTGGAACACCGGGCAGAGGTGCTGGGAGTACAGAAGCAAGACAGCCTGGATTGGTTTATGCAGCTAGACATTGAGAGGAAGGCGATGCACCGGACGTCATAACCGGTACGTTCCTTATTTTTGGTGTGCCCTTTACAGCTTTGATGGATATTGGGTCTACACATTCATATGTTGCTAGTACTGTGTCTGAGACTTTGAACATAGAATCTGAGGTTGCTTCTTGAGAGATTACTGTGATTAGCCCTTTAGGACAAACTGTAGTGGTGAACAAACTATTTAGAAATGTGCCTTTAGAAGTGCAAGGGATTGTTTTCCCGGCTGATTTGATAGAATTGCCATTCGGTGAGTTTGACTTGATTTTAGGCATGGACTGGTTAGTTAAGTATCGAGCAAACTTGGATTGTGCTGCTAAGCGCATGATATTGAAGACTCTCGAGGATAAGGAGGTGCTGGTGATAGGTGAGAGAAGGAATTACTTGTCCAATGTGGTGTCTGCATTGAAGGCTGATAGGATGGTACGAAAAGGGTGTGAGGCGTTTCTAGCTTTCATCAGTGCTTTGGAGGCCAAAGAATTGTCTGTAAAGGATGTTAGAACGGTGAAAGAGTTCACGGATGTCTTTCCAGAAGAGCTTCCGGGATTACCTCCGGATCGCGAGGTGGAGTTCGGCATTAATCTATTTCCGGGAATGGCTCCCGTGTCTGTTGCCCCATATAGAATGGCGCTGAAGGAGCTGGGGGAACTTAAAGCTCAAATTCAGGAATTGTTGAACCGTGGTTTTATACGACCAAGTGTGTCGTCATGGGGAGCACCGGTGTTTTTTGTTAAGAAAAAGGACAGGTCTATGCGGATGTGCATTAACTATAGGCAACTGAACAAGTTGACCATTAAGCACAAATACCCGTTGCCTAGGATTGGCGATCTGCTTGATCAGCTACGAGGCGCTTCGATTTTCTCGAAGATAAACTTGAGGTCAGGTTATCATCAATTAAAGGTTAAGGAGGCAGATATTCATAAGACTGCTTTCCGGACTCGTTATGGTCACTACGAGTTCTTGGTGATGCCGTTTGGGTTGACGAATGCACCAGCTGCATTTATGGATATGATAAACCGGGTATTCCAACCCTACCTAGATCGGTTTGTCCTAGTGTTCATAGATGATATCTTGGTTTATTCAAGGATGGAAGAGGAGCATGATTCACATCTTCGGATAGTTCTGCGGATTTTGAAAGAGGAGCGAACTGTATGCCAAATTCAGCAAGTGTGAATTTTGGTTGAGGGAAGTTACCTTCTTGGGGCATGTTGTGTTTGCCGAGGGGATTAGGGTTGATCCCCGAAAGATTGAAGCTGTTTTGGATTGGAAACCATCGAAGTCTGTAGCGAAAATTAGAAGTTTTCTTGGGTTAGTTGGGTACTATAGAAGGTTCGTTGAGGGATTCTCATTGATTGCTGCACCATTAACTAAGCTATTAAGGAAAGGGATACTGTTTGTTTGGACTAATAAGCAGCACGAAAGCTTCGAGTAGCTAAAGAGGATCTTGACTGAGGCACCAGTGTTGATTTAGCCTGAGGCTGGGAAGGAGTTTGTCGTCTATTGTGATGTATCGCACATGAGGTTAGGATGTGTGTTGATGCAATAAGGGAAGGTAGTAGCTTATGCATCTCGGCAATTAAGACCACTTGAGGTGATCCCACTCATGATTTGGAGTTAGCTAAGGTAGCGTTCGCCCTGAAGATTTGGAGACACTACTTGTATTGGGAGAAGTCTATTATCTATACCGATCATAAGAGTCTGAAATATCTCCTCACCTAGAAGGAGTTAAATTTAAGGCAACGGAGGTGGATTGAATTGTTGAAAGACTATGACTGCTCAATTGAGTATCACCCAGGTAAAGCCAACGTAGTGGCGGATACATTGAGCCGTAAGGTAATATCGGATCTGAAGGCGATGTTTGCTCATCTCAGTTTGTATGAGGATGGAAGCTTGTTGGCCGAACTTCAAGTGAAGCCTTTATGGGTAGGTCAGATTAAAGAGAAATAGTTGTCAGATGTATTGTTAAGTTCTCAACTTCAACAAGTGGAAGGTGGTGAGACAGAAGATTTTGGTCTGAACAATGATGGAGTATTATGCTTTCGTGGGAAAGTTTGTATGCCGAAGGATTCCGAGTTAAGACAGAGGATTTTGCGGGAGGCGCATAGTGGCCTATACGCTATGCATTCCGGTGGGAGTAAGATGTATCGAGATTTGCGTGAACAGTTTTGGTGGCTAGGTCTGAAGCAAGAAGTTACCGAGTTTGTGAGTAAATGCTTGACGTGTCAACAGGTGAAGGCAGAGCATCAGTTACCTTCGGGGTTGTTATAGCCAGTGAAGATTCCACTTTGGAAGTGGGAGAGGATAACGATGGATTTTGTTAGTGGGCTACCTCTTACGCCTACTAAGAAAGATTCGGTGCCGGTGATTGTCGATCGGTTGATGAAGTCCGCTCACTTCATACCGGTTCGTATCGACTACTCACTACAGAAGTTAGTCGAGCTGTATGTAGCGAAGATTGTGAGGTTGCATGGGGTACCAGTGTCTATCATATCAGACAGGGACCCTAGGTTTACATCGCGATTCTGGAAGGTGTTACATAGAGCGTTGGGTACAAGACTGGATTTAAGCACGGCGTTTCATCCACAGACTGATGGTCAGTCAGAGAGGGTAATTCAGATTCTGGAAGACATGTTGAGAGGCTGTGTTATCGATTTCAGGGGTAGTTGGGAGGATTTTCTACCGTTGGCAGAGTTTGTGTACAACAATAGCTATCAATCTAGTATTCAGATGGCACCCTACGAAGAGTTGTATGGTCGTAAGTGTCGTACCCTTATCTACTGGACAGAGTTGGGTGAGTGACGGTTGTCGGGTCTGGAATTGATCGTAGAGACTAAGGAAAAGGTTAAATTGATTTGGGCTCGATTGAAAGAAGCTTCCGACAGGTAGAAATCGTATGCGGATCTGAAGCGTAAGGAAATAGAGTTCTCAGTGGGTGATCAAGTCTTTCTGAAAGTTTCACCTTCGAAGAAGGTTCTAAGATTTGGACGAAAAGGCAAGTTGAGCCCCATATTCATCGGGCCTTATCGGGTGTTGAGACGTATGGGACCAGTAGCTTATCATCTTGAGTTGCCTCCGGAGTTGAATCGGATACATGATATATTCCATATCTCAATGTTAAGGCGCTATCGTTCAGATCTATCTCACATAGTGCCGGTGGAAGACATTGAAGTAAGACCTGATCTATCTTTTGAAGAAGAACCAGTGCAGATCTTAGATCGGGATGTCAAGGTGTTGAGAAGGAAGTCAGTTCCTCTAGTTAAGGTGTTATGGCATAATCACGGTGCAGAAGAAGCCATGTGGGAGCTGGAAGATATGATGCTACAACAATACCCTCACGTCTTTTGACCAGGTAAATTTCGTGGTCGAAATTTCCTTAAGGGGTAGAACTGTAACATCCTAGAGTTAGGGGTTCTACATTTTATGCTAGTCTATGTGTTTGGCTTGTTTAGCATGTTATTTTGGTGTGTTT